>JANEYF010003153.1:422500-1022500 GCA_029963845.1 Rhamnusium bicolor
AAATTAATTTTATTTATACAGTTGACATAATATTCTCCATCAGAAGCATCTAGATTACCTGTGATACTTTTCCAAATTGAACCTGCACCATTTATCAGACCGCGTTTGTATCTGTTCGTTCCTGCGTAAATTTCTGAGATTTTTTCATGGATTGCTTGTGATATTTGTGATAATGATCTAACGTGCGTTCCCACTGAGTCTAGAACAGTTTTAAAATTTGTAATTAATTTTCTGTTTTTTAAATCGATTATACAATTGTAATGCTCTAAAACGTCCGAGCCTAAGATTCCGTCAAATTCTATATCTAAATTGTTTATGTAAACTTTATGTGGATCTCCGCACTTGAAAGGAATAAAGGTAGACTGATTGATAAACATTTTTTTGATCTGTTACGCCTTGAATAATTTTCTGGATTTCTTTGTGGAAATTTTTGTACAGTATGTTCTTTAAAAATAGAGATTCCGGCACCTGTATCGATAAGTAATTTAAAAGTATTGGTAGTATCTTTGATGTAATACAAATTTTTTGAATTTACAGTAAATAATCGGTTTAGATGAAATTCTGCTCTGGGTAATTCAAATTCGGGTCGTAATCGTTCAAATTCATTGCGTTCATTTGTACTTGTAAATCTATTGTTTCTGTTTGATCGTCCTGAATAATCGGAGGATGATCTAAATTTTGATCTAGTTGAAAATCCCGTTCAATATCATTTTCTTGGGACGTGTAATTTATTGGTGTAAAATCGTCTGACTGAGAATTAGTATGATGTGTTTTTTCATTGTGTGAGTTTCTAAAATTTGGATTCGACTGTATTATTGAAGGTCGATTTTGATTAGTGTTTTGTTGCGAATTTTGTTGAGGCTTGATAAAAGTTTCGCGGGTAAAGTTTTGTTGATAAGAATTTTGTGAATTAAAATCTCTTGAGTAAGAATTCTGTGGATAATTTTGTGAGTTATTATTTGTATAATTTGGAGAATTCCTTTGAAATTGTTGATTATTGGAGGAATTTGGAAAGTTGCGTGTTTGAGATAATCGTTGGCGACATTCGCCGATTAAATGACCATTGCGTTTACAAAAATTGCAAAATTTAATTATAGGTTGTGTGTTTATTTTTCTCGCTGCATGTGTGTTACCTCGGTTGTTATCGAATTTTTAATTCTCGAAGTAAGATAATTGTAATTCGCGTCTAATGCGATTTGAGGCTTCTATCATGTTCGTCGGGTTACAGGCCCTAATTATTTGTCCTAATTTAGGTTCGAGTCCGGTGAGTAAGGTATCTAACGTCATTGAATCTAATAAACTAGTTTGAGCAGCTTTTTGTTCAGTAGTCAAATTGGATTTTTGTACTGCCGCGTGCATTTTAGAATTGTGTTTGAACTCACGCGTAGAAGATTGTGGCGGATTCGCCGGGTATTTGTTTAATTCTTTGTAAATCTTGAATTAGGGACGTGAGATCTCGAGGGTCGCCGAAGTGAGAGTTTAGCAGATTCTTAATTTCATACCAAGTTCCCGTATTACGTGAATTTACGAGTTGTGCGGCCCTACCTTTAAGCTTATTTTTAATATGCAGGTTTAACAGTTTTTTGATCTCCTATGGCCATACGCTGGGCATGGTCGCATACGATTAAAAATGTATTTAAAAAAGATTTGGTCTCCCTCATATTCAGGTATAATAGAGAAAATCTCTGAAAGTTTGTATGGTTCAACCTGGGGTTCATTTTGCTCTTGCTGTGGTTGCATCATTTTATTAAGTTTAATATGTTTATCTTAAATAAAAAAAAATTAAAATTATATAGTATTTACTTTAAAATAATGCAATATATAATCGTAAAGTTTTATAATGTCATTATATCACGTATAATTATTATTATTATTTATCTTTTTCTTTGAACCAAGTTTTTGTTTGAGATTTGTTTGGTTTATTCTTTTAACAATAAGATATTAGGTATAACAGAACAGTCTTGTCTACATGTGCTACAGATAATGATACACAAAATAAAATAAAGATGATTCAATGTTTTTTGTACTTACAAAAATAGAAAAATCTTCATTGGTGTTGGTGCTTTCTTTCTTCTGCCAGGGGTTTCTCCAGGAGTTCCCAGTACACAGGAGATAGAATGCGTGTTGTGTTCTTTGATTTCAGCAAAGGGTTGGAACCCACCAACGGAAGTGAGGACGATCTCCAGTTCTTATTCTGCACGAGGAAGTGAGGCTAATTCCGTGTTCTTGCCCTGATGTCAGGAAAAGTTAGGATGATACACTTGTTCTTCCGTTGTTCTGAAATCCGTTCCGACTGCGCCAATTTTTATATGTGATTTTACACTTTTAACTTTTTAAAAAACAATTTATTTAAAATATTGAAGAACTTGTGGTTTTTACAACTTTATTAAATTTAAGTATACAAGTTACAAACTTAAAACTACGAAGCGTCGTATACGACGTACAAAATACTAATGCTTTGTTATCTAATGATTCGGTTCTATTTATATGAACCTTTCTGTGCGTACGTGATAAATATAGTTATTTAAAATTATGTAATGCTATAAAAGGGCAAAGGCCGGGAAGGCTTAAAGTTATCTGTCGGCAGATCCCCTATAAAGTAGTTCTTTACAATAAAAATAGAATGCTTTTCACATATAAGTGTGTTGCGCAATTAGCTTAAGTGTGTTACGAAATTAGCTAGGGGGTAACAGATTTACATAATTTACATAATTATGTGCCAACGGACTTATCTAGTCTATTCCTATTTTAGTATATTGAGGGGGTTAGTTTTTAACAGTTATTAACGCGCACATTTTTACTTATTTATACAGTCAACAAAGGAAATAGTTCAATAGCTTCGGCGAGTCATTCCAGTGCCATCTGCAGGAACCTTGATAAGAAATGCAAGTTTATGTCATATGAATTTGTTTACATTTACTGTGTTTCTTTCAACAAATGTGCCGCTCAGAGGTGTTCAAGGGCTTCTAATGTTGGCTTGAATTCACCACGAGAGGCGCTAGTGTAGGGTAAGGTCCATGTCACTGAACGTTACTGTTTATAATTATGGCTTTTTAACGCTAGTTTTTAGTAATTTTTATAAAAATTAGCTGAAAAACATTTAACACAATGATGGCAGAAGGGGAAAGCGGTAATTTACTTGCTCAGTAGGGGAAATTATTGTACAGGGTTATTCATTATAAATTGCCCACCCTTATCATCGTTATTATTGACTATAGAAAAAAAGTCTTAAATAAAAGTTGTGTGGTTATGACTGAATTTTGTTAAAATGCTATCAAAAGTACAGTAGCGTGCAAATTTCAGGAGATACAAAAAAATAATACATTTTTTTAAATAAAATACCCTATATATTATTAAATTTTTCGAATGATCCTTTGTTCTTGATTTCAAAAATATACCATATGTTACCCCTACCGGATACCGTTTTTGAATTATTAAACGTCGAATATCTTAGTTAAACCAGTTGCTGTAAATATGGAAAAGTTAACATTTTTAAAGTGAGCTATGAAAATGACAACTATTTTGTTTAATAAGTGACATTTTTTTTAATGAAATAATCAAAATGGTTTACAGTGAGGAAGAAAAAGGCCAAATATTTACTTATTATATACAAAATAACAAAATTAAACGTACAGCAAAAAGAGCATATAGGGTGTTGTATTCAAATCGTCCAACACCATCAGAAAATACGTTCAAAGATATTTACCGAAAGGTGAATAATACCTACAGTTTTAGTAGAAAAAAAGCGTGTAGTACAAGCAAACTAGGAAGAACAGCTATATATACCGCTTCATTTCGAAAGTAAGGCCATCCATATTTATTTGCGAATAGATTTTTTTTGAAACATTGTATTATTTTTTGGAAAATTCTGAATGTAGTATAAATAATTCAGTCGATCAATTAGGTAAAAGTTATTCCAAAATCCAATGTACGTTAAAAAATAACAGCTACAGACCATATAAAATTTTACCCGTGCAAGATTTAACAGAGGTTCATAAAAGGAAAAGGCTGGACTTTTGCCGCCAGATGATAAAAAAGTTGGATGAAGATCCCGATCTTTTTACTAAACTATTATGGACTGATGAATCATCCTTTTCTATAACAGAAGTTTTTAATAGAAAAAAATCAAAGGTCGTGGGAAAACAAGCGCAACAGAAAAATACTGGTAAAACAAAAAAAAACCAGGAAGAAAAACTGTTAGCGTTCGGTGTGGAATTTTTAGAAACAAAATTGTTGGGTCTATCTTTTATGATTATACTTTAACTAGAGTTACTTATCTGGAAATAATTATCCCAGAAGCAGAAAATATTCTTTTGCAGTATTTTCCGGAAGCCGAACTTGATATGATTTGGATGCAGGATGGGGTAACTCTGCATAGTGTCTTACCCGTTTGATGTATTCCTAATATGGATAGGGAATAATGGACCTATTAAATGGCCACCTAACAGTCCGGATTTGACCCCTATGAATACATTTTTTTTGGGAATTTATAAAACACATTGTCAATAATAATAATAATAATAGTTTTCAAGTCATTAAAGAGAGGATTCGACTTGAAATAAACAATCTGATTGTAAATAGCCATTTCCGGTGCAATTATAAATACGTTTCAATTATGCATTGATAGTAATGGTGGACACATCAATTATCTTTTATGAGATCATTTATTTATATTTAAATTTCTTAAATAAATCTGTATCTATTTTGTATAAATATTTGGTTTTTTTCTTCCTCACTGTAAACCATTTTGATTATTTCATTAAAGAAATGTCACTTATCAAACATAATAGGTGCCATTTTCATAGCTTACTTTAATAATGTTAACTTTCCCATATTTACAGTAACTAGTTTAACTAAGATATTCGACGTTTAATAACTCAAAAACGGTATATGGTACGGGTAACATATGATATAGTTTTGAAATTAGGAACAACGGATTATTCTAAAATTTATTTCTAAATTTAATAATATACAGATCCCATTTAACAAAATACTATTTTTTTATCTTCTGAAATTTGCACGCTACTGTACTTTTGATAGCATTTTAACAAAATTCAGTCATAACCACACAACTTTTATTTAAAACTTTTTTTCTATGGGCATTAATAATCATGATAAGGGGTGGGTAATTTATAATGAATAATCTTGTACCTATCAGAGGTGTCTTATGTCATTAAAGTTAGGTTATATCAAGCGTGAGCATGATGAAAACAATGAATGTGCATGATTATTACTTACGATTTTCTGCAGTAGACTCCTTTGGTAACGCATAATCGTCAGGATTAAAATGTTCCTTACAAACACAAATGTTTCGAAGGAGTAAAGTTATCTCTGCGATTCGCTACCAACCACTGTTTTAGGCGAATTTTGTCTGACGCATATGTCCGCCTTTTGTTTCCGAACAAAATGGAACTGCACAACACCGAGGCATAATTAACAAGATTTTTTATTTACTGGTGTACGAAATAATTATAATATAACCCTATAAACTTGTTCCGCGCCTAACAATAACTTTTGACAGGATCTTACTCGCCAGTGGCGCCAACTGGCGAGCCTAAAACCGTAGCCCTCATTGATTGCTCCTTTCACAAACGACATGAAGCCTCGGTACAGCTCCTTTTACCTTTCCCTTCCCCTTATGTACCACCCACAATTTCGGTGCACCAAGCCCATTTATGAAATTTAGGTTATATTAACTTTAACTGTCAATGTTGTATTTTTCAAATATCAAACTATAACAATGCTCATGTTCTTAACCACAAAATTGTAGTTGCATAGACATTCGAATATCCTCTAAAAAATAATATGTCTACCTAATGCAAACTGATTTAGCATGTGAATTATTCTTGTAGCCAAAATATTATGCAATACTTCCCCGCACGTGCAGCGCTGCGTACGTATGTATGTGATTTTTCACGAATTTCTTCCTAATACGTCACTACCTCCACAGGCTGTACTGACAAGATGTGGCACTTGGCTTAACATAGTTTCTTGTTACTACAGCAACTTTGACGACTTAAAAAATGTCGTACTACAATTGGATGCTAAAGGAACAGTTGCCATTGCAAATGCTCAAGAAGCTATTGTCGATCCCAGTATCCAAACAGATTTTGAATTTATACACTCAAGCTAACACTGACGTAGTTTTCCACAAAATACCAAAACACTATATACTGTACTCGACGTGCGTTTCGCCAGCCAAGTTGGCATTATCTGGCGACGATTAAAATTGTTTTAATCATCTCCAGATGATGCCAACTTGGTTGGCGAAACGCGCGTCGAGTGCAGTATATAGTGTTTTGGTGTTTCGTGGAAAACTACGTCAATGTTGTCTTCACATCAAAGGTTACAACCCATTCTAGGACACTCAAGCTGTTCACGAACCCCTCTCGCTCTAGAACAACTTAAACGTTAACCAAAAACAGGAGAATTTACCGTAATCGATGCGATAAATAAAAAACTAGGAAGTGTTTTATACAACAATCCTGGTTTTGTTACAGTTCATCAAATAGTAGACCTACAGGGCAAAGAAGTGGATTGCTTAGGACCTCAAATAAATATGGCTTCTTTATGAATGTTCCCCTATTTTAAATATGGGTCAATAACATCTGTCGAGATGGAACGTTCGTTTTCAATATATAAATGGATTTTTGCAGACAGGCTGCGAATTTTGGCAGCAGAACATGTGATATATCAATCAATCCATCTAAAAATCTCTCAAATGATCAATCTAAAATTGTGTAAAACTGATCTCATCTCCATCTAGTTTACTTTTTCTACCAACCTCTAAAGTTCATATAGATATATGAACGCGTCAAATTCCTTCACTGTTCATAATTCTTTTCCTGGGTCCTGAATCCCACGCAGGTTGCTATAGTTGCCCGCGTGTGCGATGCTTGGACGATGCTCCCATACCGGAGTCATCCAAGTGGAAGCCACAAAGGTGCGACTGGCTCCCTGTCAGTGGTATTCCTTTAGTGTCTTTTTTGAGTTTTGTCCATCTTTTTTAACTCAGCTACACCGTGCTGATGAAGACCAATTAGTCAGAAACACGTGTCCACGGTTTGCATTTTTTCTGCCATTTGCAATTTTTGCATTTTCCACCGTGCAATTTTTTTTCTTTATGCGGGCGTACCCGTTAACATATTGTTTGTTACTATATATATATATATATATATATATATATATATATATATATATATATATATATATATATATATATATATATATATATATATATATATATATATATATATATATATATATATATATATATATATATATATATATATATATATATATATATATATATATATATATATATATATATATATATATATATATATATATATATATATATATATATATATATATACATATATATATATATATATATATATATATATATATATATATATATATATATATATATATATATTTAAAATGTTTTGAAGTATACTTTATGTAATGTAAATTAGTAATGACTCAGTTATTCCTAATAAGACGATAAGAGTAAAAACATAAAGAAAATAACGAAGCTCCAAATATGAGATTAGTCTTTTGACTGACGGAAACTATTTCACGTTACATAAATGACACGAACGACAATAAACTCGGAAAGTTCGTTGGAGCTTTTGTAGTATTTCATGTAAAGATTACACCTTAGAGAATTCACATCTTACGAAACACTTGCTAGGGTAGATGAACGAATAGACTAGAATTGATTTCGTGATATTTTTCCGACCATCCCATTGAAGTGTATTCAAGAGGGAAATGCCCAAGGTCTATTTACCTAATATATTTCGGGAGATTGGGTTTTTTCTCCTCTGCATGTCTTGTTAGGTGTAAGTGATTGAATTGCCGGGGTTATAGTAAAGTCACACACACACACACATACACAAATAAATATATACATATAATATGTATAGTACATATGTATGTGTATGTATTATTATAAGTGTACATAAGTGTATGTTTGTGAGCATATATGTCTAAATACTTTTAGTTTGTAATAATTTGTCAATTTTATTTTATACGTCTCTACAGGGTGATTTTGTAAGAAATCTCACCCCTCCTATTAGTGTTATTTTTATTATTACGAAAAAATTGTAAATATCAAAGTTGTAGAATTTTTTATGTAGATTATGAAAATTATATCCGAAAATTAACGGAAGCTCACACAAAATGGCTACAGCTATTAATTTTATTTTTTTTAAATTGATTACCCTGTATATTTTCACATATTTAAATAGAACGCTTTCTCACCAATACAGTGATATAGAAGTTGATGGGTATATCTCTAATACTAAGGGAAGATTGAGGGGAAACTTTGTGCAAATCTCACCCCTGTTAACTTTGTTATTTCTGACTATGTGGAAAATGGAAAATATATTTTATTAAAATGGCTTCAATTGTCTTGGTAATACGTTTTCCAAAACATTCTTAAAACTTTTGTAACTTTTTTATAAACTATTTTTGAATACTCAACGTAAGCGTTCTAATCAAATATATAAAAAAACACTGCTCAAAAAATTTAGAGAAACGCTTCTTGTGCCTCATTAACATTCAAGTAGTAAATTTTATGCAAATAAAACCAAGAATTTCTGAAAGATACACCTTTTAATTACCTTAAATGACTAAAATAAAATTAACAGCATCAAACACTCTTAAGTTAAACGTGATGATGTAAAACAACGACCAAAACTAAAGTGAAATTAAGGATCTCAAATTAGCTGTAAAGAGTTAGGAATGCCTTGGTGAAATCAAGAAACAGTTGAAAATGTATGCAACTGACAGTTTGACTTAAGCTAAGTGAAAATAAGGCATCTCACCAAGGTAGAAGTCATTCGTGCTATAACTTTGATTGAAACGGTGAAAGCATTCGACAAGTTTCGAGAAACTTTAACGTCATCTCTTCCGTTAATAAACGTTTGTGGAATCGCCATTGTGAGACTGGTCAATACAAAACGCAACTTGGACAGGGTCGTAAAAGAAAAATAACCCAAAATTAAGACCGATTTTTGGACATTCCATGTCTTCCTAACCGGATCTCTACAGCGAGGGACCTCCAAAATTCTCTCAGGACGACTATGGAGTGACTATATCAGATCAGACGGTAAGGAACCTGTTAAGGGCAAAATGATCCGTCCGAAAACCCATACTAACACGACACCACAGAATAGCTCGCCTGAATTTTGTTCCTCAGTAGTCTGATGGAAGTCTGTTGTTCATGGGCGAGACAAGGTTCAGTATTACTCGTTTCGATGGTCGCGTACGCATTTACAGACTCAGTTTTATTTGCATAAAATGTACGGCTTGAATTTTATTGAGGTACAAAGAAGCGTTCCTCTAAATTTTTTGAGCAGTGTATTTAATAATAATTAATAACTGTAGTCATTTTGTGTGAGCTTCCATTGTTTTTCTGACATGATTTTCAAAATCTGCATAAAAAGTCCTATAATTTTTGTGTTTATAATTTTTTTCCAATGATAAAAATAAGAAAATTAGGGGGGTGAGAATTTTCACAAAATCACCCTGTGTATGTGAGCCAATGTTCTTGCTTACATAGCATTTTACCTAAATGTGTTTTTTTATCTGAAATGACTGTACTGTAATTATAACTGTTTTCCGAATACTTTAAAAAGACCTATTTTTCATTTGCCCTCGATCATGGCAAATCCTTTATTATAATAGCTTTTCAAGAAGAGAAACGTAAACACGCAGGTGCCACTTGTCGCGTTTTGCATAGCTAGTTTCTAGCGGTTTCTTTAGTAAAAAAGTGTCTTTGACAGCTTAAAATTCCCTACCTACGTTATAAAAAGGAACTCAAACGATGAGAGAAAGCTCTGGATATTCGACGTAAATCAACGCTGGCAATACAAATCCACTTTACGTAAAACGAATCCCCTGGACGAAAAGTTTAGCCACTAAAATACAGTTAAAAATACTCTTAGGAAAAATGCCAAATGCAACAAATATATAGCCAATAGGAAAAGCCTCCTTAAACAAATTAAAAAAAAAAAAATTTTGATACTTATACTGATTAACGTAAGCATCACAACTATTTATAAAATTTAAAAAATTTCAATGCAAGTCCAATACAAATTATTTCTTATTTCTTGTCCCTAAAATTACTCTACCCTTAATAAACATTAAGAAAAGAAAGTTTTTTCTTCTAATATATCATTGCCGTTAATATGTCATTTACTCTCTCTCGATATGCATAAGATACGGAAATCAAGTAACCAATTTTTTAAAGGATCCATTCAGCCTCTAATTAAAAATATATGATGTGGCCAGCACATAACTTTCTTATATAAAGTATACATCATCTTGATCAAAAAAACTCATTCTATTTAATTTTTCATTTAACTCAATTAAATTTTAAAAGCGTACCTTGAAATGTTTCATTAAAATTTTTAAATAATTAATTTTCAGCGTCCTTCGATACTATTAATAATAATAATTCATGTCATATATTTTAATAATTTCTTCTTATTGACATTGATATTTTTTGTAACTAAATTAGACCATCAAATGTTAAACTGCCAAATTTATCCTAACCCCATTTTATGAGGTCAAATGTGTACAAAATTTCAGTTTACATCAGCTCTGTTTAAGTACTTGGAAAATATATTTTATTCGCTTGATATAGGATACATGATTTATAATCTTTCATCTAGAATATACTTTTTTGCAAAGTCAAATACAAAAAAGTTTGGGTTCTGTGGACCTCCTTTCAGCTGGCCAATTTTGCTCATCACCGAATTTATCATTGCCTTTGGCATTTAGAACATGTGTCCCAAATTTGAGAGATTTATCTCAAAAACTGTGGCTGTTATTACAGACATGCGGACAGATTTTTTTCCATATAGTTATGTTTTTTTCATTATAATTCGTCGAGATTCGTCCAGAAATGCAATAAAATGTTTTTAAATTTTTTTCTCGAAATTGTACCTTCTCCCTTCTTTCATTCATTATATCTCTTCTGATGGTGTACCACATTCACCAAATTTAATGTGTTACCTAAAATGTTGTTGAAAATCTTATTTGCTAAATTGGAAATTCCCCCCATTAGTATTTTTTGATTTATCGCGGATACATACACACACACATGCACACACGCTCACACGCGCACACGCACACTCAAATACACGCACGCACGCCCGCATGCGCGCTCGCACGCATGTTAGCACGCACACACGCGCGCGGGCGCCTGCCCACACATACACATACACGCACGCACACACACGCACGTCCGCAAGAACGCACGCACGCAAGAACGCACGCACGCACAGACACACGCACTCGCACTCGCACAGACGCAGACGCATACACATACGCATACGCATACACAAACGCAAACGCTCGCGCTCGCCCACACACACACACACACACACACACACACACACACACACACACACACACACACACACACACACACACACACACACACACACACACACACACACACACACACACACACACACACGCGCGCGCGCGCAGGCACCCGCACGCACACGCACGCACACACACACACGCACGCGCACGCACGCACACGCACGCACGCACACGCACGCACACGCACGCACACGCACACACACACACAGTTTTCAAGTTTCTTTTGCATGACTGATTTGGTAGCATACGCCAGCCCTCTTGGCATACTTCACAGAAAAATTTTAAAGTCCTTTTAGTTTTAAGTTCCATGCACTTTATTTCTGATGCTGTTATATCGGTACAAGCATAGTGATATTTTAGCCTGCATGCATCACATTCGCAGTAATTATTAGTGGCAATAGCTTTACTACATTTAAACCAAACCGTTTTAAAAATTTATATTTCCTCAATTTTTTAAGTGCAGTCCTGTTCTTTATTTTGATTCATTGAGTAACAGTTTTTGCTATTCCTTTCTAGTTCATTTTTATATGAAGGGCTCAGGGGAAAAACGATCAGAGTCACAAAAACTACTTTTTTATAGAATAGAGAAAACAAAGTTTACAGACTCATATTTTATGATTATAGTGGCAAAGTAACATCAATTGTTGTCCCATCTCATCATATACTTATTAGACAGCAAAATAATATTACCTACAAAGGTTTCTAACATTACCTTCGAGGTTCAGAGCGGAAGATGCAACATAATTTCACATATGACTTTAGAAAATCGATCACAGTCCAGGACTCTGATCGTTTTTGAATGTTATAAAGCAACGCAACAGGCTTGGTGCAGTAAGTGTGTAAAATCATAAACAAAGTCGGACTAGCTTTCCACGTTTTTATTTAAGAAACAAAAGTTAATTCTTAGTGTAAGCATAAACAATAATGAAAAAGTCGATAAAAACCATTCATATTCCCTTTACACTACTTCTCTGCGCCTTTCACTCTTCTTTGGGCCTTTACTTGTTTGCGTCTTTACACTTCTTCTTTGCGCCTTCTTCTTTGACGTGCCTAAAATACAATGTATTTAGCAGATTAATAACGTTTATTGTTATTAATATTACCCTTCTTTGCGCCTTTACACTTTTTTGCAAGTTGTGCGAGTGAAAGGGAGTCATCAGAATCCTCTTGGTCAGCCTCTTTGGAAATTTGTTGAAGTTCTCCGATAGGAAGCGGTTCATCAGCATCTTCACACTCAGCATTAGAAGAATCCATTAACTTGTTCAAGAATTCGTGGGACGTTATGGAACAAAATTGCTGTAAGTGCTTAATATCCTTGAGCTTGAGCGTGGTTAATGGTAAGGGCCCATTGTACAAATTTGCTAATTTTGGAATGTGTTTAATGGTTTTGAAATCTGGATTCTTAATGGCACTTTTATTAAACAAACCGTTAAAAGTAGATTTATATTGTACCAAACTGCAGTGTTCCTGAGTCACCCGAAACACTCTAATTGGCCTGGTATGGAATGGGCACTTTGTTTTATAATAGTATGTTAGACGTTCCTCCCAATTTTTAAACATCTCTTGTTTACAATCGATCACCATGAAAGGTGAAGGTTTTAGTCTGCTGTTACGTATAATATCCCTCCAATCATCAGATGTTTCGGCTAAAGTTTTTTTGGTTGATTAATCCCATATTTTTGTCACATTCGAGATATGAATGCCCTCGTATAGGGAAATAAACTTCAATAGTTTCAAATCTCTTCAATACTGTGGCCAGATAGTGCAAAAAACGAAGAACGGTGTAGTTCTTGTTCTTACCACCACATGAGTCACAAAAAATGATGAGATGTTTAACTGATTTGCTCAAAATGTCACTTGCAAAATGATACAGCATAGAACATACATCATTTGATCCTTTTTTTTGCTACAGTTTGATCATAAGTATAAAAAGCGGAACGTCGGTCCGAGAGTATATGAATGTTAAAACTGTAAAAAGGACAATTGCCTGCGGTAGTATACATCATTGGTACTGATGTTTGGCACTGGCAAATTTTTCTGAAAGTCCATTGTTATGGCTTCTATGGATTCATCTTTCATTGCCCTCTTTCTAGCTTGCCTTTTCCGTTTGTAGAACGTATCAGCCTTTAGCTTGTGCAGTTTCATGTCCACTTCTAGTTTCTTCAAATCTTTTTCGATCTCCTTCAGCTCTTCCTTATTTTCCTTGTGTGAAATAAGGTCCCTTTTGTATTTTTCCTCATCTACTTTGTGTTTATCACATGTGCTACATGTGTCAGCCCTGGGATAACCAAACGAGATATTGAATTTTGTTGAGAAAATTTCCCGAAATTTTTCATACGACAGCGAATTTTCTGGATGCTTGTCAACGTACATGCTGTGCAACTTTTTAATATTCAACTCTTCTGGTAAATATACTTTGCTGGTATCCTTAAGACTATAGTGAGCTTTTCTTCCTTTCAAGGAATTCAAAAAAGAGATCACGCAATTTATTGTGTCAGGAGAAAGTTTCTTTGGACGATTTTGATGCCTTCCCCTCTGATCTGGTTTGAAGACTCCAGTATTTAGCAATGAATGTTTAATTGATTGAACTCTTCGATTGGTTATTCCGTGTAAAGATAGGAATGCTTTGTAGCATACATGTATTTCAGAAGCTTTTCCATCTCTAATAACTCTCACACGATATGCGTAAGAACTATTATTAAAGCGAGCTTCGTTTTCTGGTTTTCTATTTCGCCTTCGCTGTACTGGTATTACCGAAATTAGTCCACTAAGGTAACTATTCTGGTCATTGTAGGTATCATATGCATTAAATTTATTAATCAAGATATTTCTTTCCTCCAGAGTAATATTTTCAAAACAAGTCAAATGCGAACACTTACAGTCTTCCCCGGTAACATAACCTTTTACTTTAAGTTTCTTCGAAACATCCCTAATACGTCCGATTATAGGTCTTTTCTTCGGTTTAAAAATATTGGTACTAGGGCCTTCACCCTCACTTTCCTCACTAAATTCCATATTTTTTACAAACTGTCACTACAAAATAACCTACGCACTTAACGCCATTTAACAACAAACTTACGTTTCCTTCGTCACCGATGCGATACTGTCGACTCTGATCGTTTTCGTATGGGACCGCTCGGACTCTGATCGTTCTTATGCTGCATATATTTTTTATTTAAATTCGTTACAGCGACTGTGATCGTTTTTACTTAAAACCGACATAGGCATCTGAAAGCTTGGGTCGCGAACTACAAGATGGCGTGTCTAACGAATTTTCGACAAAAATGGACTATGATCGTTTTTTCCCTGAGCCCTTCATATATGATTTCTTTTTTGTTCTTTTTTTATCAAGTATTAAAATAGCTCTTTAATTATAAATATAAGTTTACATAATGGATAAGCACTAATATGAGATACTTCAGTAGATAGAATATACAATTGGCTTCAATTTGGTATAACACATCACAAATAATTTCAACTAAATTAAGCAATAAAATGATAGTTAAGGCAGAGGAAAATTTGGTCAACCTATCACTACCTATCACTCTTAAAGTAAATTAGACACGTTTTAACAACTTTTGACCGACTTCAACACAAAACTGTGAGGTTGGTGTAGGTTTTGATTTTATTATTGACGTTGCGGATACGTAATCATAAGACTGAATTATTAACTTATAGATTAGTCATATTTTAACGTTTTATGGACGACGCATCGTGGTGTAATGCATGCGTATGATAAAGAGGGTAAAATATTAGAACTTAAACAAACAACATAACCTTTACATTTACGTTGTGCTTTTCTATTATTCTCGTGATTTTATTTGAAGGAAACCCCTTCAATGAAGAGAGACCGGTCATTTAAATATTTAACAACTTTTTACAACTAAGCAGTCAGATACGATGCATATTTTAGAAGGAGTAATACATAAATACAGCCGAGCTTGTTCTACATAACTTCCCAATTTTTTGAAGATCAGCTCGAGGACTAACGTACATACTGTTGTCTGCATTGTGAGTTGGTAAATAAAGTGAAAAATATTCAAATTTAGGAGATTTTGGTTAATCTGCTTATGCCACATTAAGTTTAAAATCACAAAGTAATCATTACATTTTGTGTTAACAGTTAAATCACTCAAATTTGTGGACCCATGAAAAGTCGAATATTTACTTTCTTGTACCTAATATAAGGAAGTATAGTAATCGTGATTTTTTTCGACTTCGAGATTTTGATTGATAAATATATTTTGAACCCTTCTGAATCCATTCTGACTATTTTTCCGAATGATGTCTGTCGGTGCGTGTGTGTGGATGTGTGTGTGGACGTGTGTGTGGATGTGTGTGTTTATGTGTGTATTCGCGATAACTCAAAAAATACTAATGGGAGACTTTCCAAATTTGGTAGTTAAGATTGTCAACAACATTTTAGGTGACACATTAAATTTGGTGAATGTAGTACCACCAAAAGAGACATAATGAATGACAGAAGAAAAAAGGTACAATTTCGGTAAAAAAAATTTAAAAAATTTTATTGCATTTCTGGACGAATCTCGACGAATTATGATGAAAAAACATAACTTCATAAAAAAAAATCTGTCCGCATGTCTGTAGTATCGCGATAGCAGCCACAGTTTTTGAGATAAAGCTTTCAAATTTGGTACACTTGTTCTAAAGGCCAAAGACAATGAAAAATTCGGTAATGAGCAAAATTGGAAAGCTGGAACCCAAACTTTTTTGTATTTGACTTTACGAAAAAACATATTCTTAATGAAAGATTATAAATCATGTCGACTATATCAAGCGAATAAAAAAATATTTTCCAAGTACTTAAATAAAGTCGATGTAAACTGAAATATTTTACACATTTGGCCTCATAAAATGGGGTTAGGATAAATTTAACAGTTTGACGTCTAATTTAGTTACAAAAATGTCAATGTCAACAACAAAAAATTATATATGACATGAATTATTATCGAATGACGCTGATAACCAATTATTAAAAAATTTTAATGAAACATTCAAGGTACGCTATTAAAATTTAATTGAGGTAAGCGAAGAATTAAACAATGATTTTTTTTAGATCAGGATGATATATACTGGTATAAGAAAGTTATGTGCTGGCCATATCAGATATTTTTTTCTAAGAATATCAATGTGTGGGCATGCTTGATTTTTTGGCCTACAATGTCCATATTGTACCATGAATTGATCCGCGTTAAAACATTTTGGTACCGCAAAGCTCTTAGAATCTACTGAAAACAGCACAATAAAACACAGAAGGTAAAGCTCTACTTTATATCTTTCTACGTTTGGGCGAGACAGCTGTGGTGGTAATTCCAGTAAACACAAGTGGTCCAAATATCTAACCGTAATGTTTTTAGTTAGAAAAACGTACTATAAAATTTCGCCAAATTTTTATGTAAATGTTGGTTTTCCTCGTAACGTTCATACAACGTCGTTGGTCATCATCAACCACTGTCAGTCGCAATCCGATGTTGTGGCGACCCTTATTTTATCTACCGACTTTGGTACAAAAGTGGCTCGCATAATCGTTGTTACTACATCATCCAGCAATGTCAGGACACGTCGGATAACATTGATACAACGTTAAAATGCTGCTTGGGAAAACGTCAATTTTTTCCTTCTCTCTAGGGTGTGTTGTACATCTCCCCTAAACTCTGGTCAACATTGAGCCGAAAAATTTGAATTTTGTTCGACATTAAAAGTAAATTTTCATTTGTGGTGAATTAAAACAACCATGCATATATTTCCTAATTTATTAAGAAAATAAAAACCCTAGGGAGGTGCACGCCCCCAGCCCCTCCTAAATCCACCACTGTATTGCATAAAAAATATAGTAAATAATTTATATTGAAAACATTAGAAATGCTTATCTATATACCACAAAATAGTTGCACAAAGTAGTTTTCCAGTAAGATAGTACATAAATTTATTGATACAACTTATTATTTCCTTAGCGATAACAGTTTTTTAAAACCTTACTACCTAAAACTTTCATCTATTAAGTGAAAGTTATGATACTACCTCATTTTAGCCATACAAAGACTAAACTTTACTATTTTTCCGTCATAATAAGGTATATAGGTTAGGTTAGGTTATTGTGAGTGTGTCCTTGTAGACCCTCCACTGCGGCCATTAGCAGGAATATTGTGACTCACTCTTAATTATATTTCACCCAATAAGTTCAATCTTTTATTGAAACTGATAACTTTATTGGGTGAGAATGTGTCCAAATCCTCTGGCAGTAGTTGCCCTTTGCCAAAT
Source organism: Rhamnusium bicolor (assembly GCA_029963845.1). Classification (NCBI taxonomy): domain Eukaryota; kingdom Metazoa; phylum Arthropoda; class Insecta; order Coleoptera; family Cerambycidae; genus Rhamnusium; species Rhamnusium bicolor. The sequence continues at coordinate 440,183 of JANEYF010003153.1, forward strand.
ATTGAGAATCGGATCCTCTCCACAGCGGGACAAGTGCATAAGACGTGTTCTGACTTTTCATCATCCTCCAAGCATAGACGGCACTCGGCGTTTTCCGCTAGGCCGAGTTTATGCAAATGATAGTTTAGTCGGTAGTGCCCGGTATATAGACCTGTTAGAGTTTTCAGGGTTACCCTGTTTAACTCTAAAAGTTTCTTAGTTCTTGATTTCAAAAGGTATTTTATAAACGCCTTCGAATGAAATAGTCCTAATAACTCATGCCAATATTGGATAATTTTTTTTTCAGCTTAGGTTGAGATAGCCATCTTAGCGGTACTTGAAGATATGTCAAGTATCGGTTCTGGTCCGATGATTCGTGATCCTGCTCCTTCTCTGGCCAAGGAGTCGACTATTTCGTTACCTTCCATACCAGAATGGCTGGGCATCCAGATCAGAGTTATTTTGTTGTTTTTGATAAAATGATTTAGAGCCTTCTGACAGTTCTATACTGTTTTGGAGTTACAGCGGTAGTAACCAAGAGCTTTTATAGTTGCTTGGCTGTCTGAAAAATTTTTAATTGATCTGCGTGCAAGATGCATATATTCCAGCCTTCGCACACACATTTCAATGGCATGAACCTCAGTCTGAAAAATAGTTGCATTAGTACCTAGGCTTGAGGATATCCTCACCCTTGGTCTGTACATAGGTACTCCGGCTCCTATTCCCTCAGGAGTTTTGGAGTCGTCTGTAAACCAGCAACTGTCTGCCTTCAGTACGTCTGTTTTATTCCGATCCGATTCATCTCCTTCCGGAAAAAGGATCTTAAAGGTCAGCTCGTAGTTAGTCATGGTAGGCATAATATCCAAGGAAATTCCCAGGATGCTGTGACTCTCTATGTCATCCAACAACCTGTTCCGCTCCATGATACTAGTCTATGGCATATTAATGTACGCTTGTCGCAGTCTATATGTTGCCCACCTGGCCTCTCTCTCCAAATATATATGAAAAGGGGGTAAGTCCAGGAGGATTTTCATTACAGCTGACGGTGTGGTGCTAATTGCCCCCATTACGGACAAGCATGCTAATCTCTGTAATCCAGAGAGTTTGGCTTTGGCCGTCCGTTGTGATCTTTTCGACCACCAAACGATGGATCCGTATGTTATCATTGGTTTAATGACCGTGAGATAGATCCAGTAAATTTGTTGGGGACCCATGCCCTAGGATTTACCACAAATACGACGACAAGTCCATAATGACAGTTTTGCTTTGTTGATTACATTTTCCAGATGGGAGTTCCAATTAAGTGATTTATCTAGAGTGATTTCTAGATATGTCACCTCCTCGCCAATAGAATAGTTTCACCCTTTAAGAAGAGCGGTCTTAAGTCATCCAATTCCTTTTCCGGGTGAATGGTACTATTACTGTTTTTTTGAGGGTTCACAGACATCTGTTCTCTACCACACCAGTTACCCACTGCATCCAGTGTCTCTTAAAGAGTATTAGATATTACTTTAGAGTTTCCTCTGACTAGTATGGCTAGATCATCTGCATATGCTAGAACCTCAGCCTCCCACAGTGTGAGAATAGCCAATAAGTCGTCCACAAGAAGTGACCACAAAAGGGGCGAAAGAACTGGACCCTGCGGGCATCCTCTTGTGGCTTTAAACCTAACTGTTTCTCCCTCTAGAGACGTTGTTATGGTTTTGGTTGATAGCATAGCATGAATCCAGTCGCCTATGGTAGGCTCAATTCCTCTGGCAGCCACTGCTGCATATAAGGAGTCGGACAGTGCGTTATTAAATGCTCCCTCAATGTCGAGAAAGGTTCCCACCGCAAGTTCCTTCATTTGAAGGGAATGGGTGATCTTCTCGACTAGGTTGTTGTGCTAGTTCTGTTGATTTTCCTGTCTGATAGGTGTACTGATGGGTATTTAGGGGGTGATGATTCAGGATGGTCCCCTGATATATCCGTCCAGCACCTTCTCCAGGCCTTTCAACAGAAAATATGTCAGGCTAATTGGTCTAAGCGATTTCGGGCTTGATTCTTTCCTACCCATTTTTGGTATATATACTACCTTAACCACCGACCAACTGGATGAAATATAGTTCCATACCAGACTAGCTCTGAATAATTTAATGAGAAATGGGAGCAATATTTCCAGTCCGTTTTGTAGTAGAGCTGGAAGAACTCCGCTCTCTCCTGGCGATTTGATTGGTTGGAAGGATTTGATAGCCCACTCAATTGCCGATAGTATGATAATCTTTTTAGCTGTCAGCCAGTCATTTTTATCAGGTCGTTTTAATCAACCTTCTGACAATGACAGCGGTTGGTCATCCAGATTCAGGTACCCTGTGAAGTGGTCCTGTGCTAAGAGCTGTAGCGTTTCCTTTCCAGGGTCCGTATATGAGCCATTCGGTCGCCTTAACGAGCCGAATTCCCTCCTGTAGATTCTAGTACTGTGAGGTAGGTTAGTTATACTCTCAGAGTTTCCTCCAAGATCCCCTTTTTGCTTTCCTTATTTCTTTGTTATAGTCCGTTATAGCGGATCTATAATGGTCCCAGTCGCCCGAAGCTTTAGCTCGATTAAAAGGCGCCCAACTTATTTTCTCATTTTATCCAAATTCTTGTTCCACCAAGACGCGCCTCTATTGTTCTTTTTGTCTTCAGTGGACTGTTTTCATGATTAGCTAAAACAATTGCGTTTCGGATCTGTTCCGCCGCAATTTCAGTTTCATCACGATTCCTGATTATGGTGAGAGTGGATTGAAGGTGAGTCTGGAGGGAGTGTTTGTACCCCAGTCTATGCACTTCGGATCACGATATATCACCGTAGGTCTTGGACCAGCTTCTATATTGAATAGAATCTGTTTGTGATCTGAACACGAGGGTTCAGAAGATACCTTCCAATCGGTTATCTACCTCGTTACCATTTCTAGTGACAAAGGTTGATTCGGAACCAATGTTATTCACCTAATATATATTCAAAAAGTGACTCACCTCTTTGGTTAATGTCCGTGCTACTCCACGCTGTACGGTGGACATTTGCATCACATCCAATAACCAGATGGATATTGTTCCTTTTGCTGTAGGCGATTAAATTCTGCGCTACAGTTAGAGGAGGTTGATCTGCAGCCCTATCACCTGCGAAGTAAGCCGAGCAGACGATTATTTCCCTTTTGCTTTCTCACTCCGAGATCGGTACCTGAACGGCTACAGCGTCCTGGGTGCAGTAACCTGTAAGTATAAAATGTTGTTTCTGATCAAGGTACAGGCTCTGGGTCTTTCATCAGAGCCGACTTCTATTACCTTGACAGAAGTATTCCCCAGGCCGCTTACCTGGCCTGTATTACTTGTCCAGGGTTCTTAGAGAAAAGCAATGTCAATTTGCTCTTCCTTAAATTTTCTTTCGAGGACGTATGTGGCAGCCCTGGCTTTTCGTAGATTTACCTGTAAACATCTGATGTAAGATGTTCCCAATTCTCCAGCCCTTGGAGGTGGAGACTTTACAGCTCCCGTTCCTGGTTCGATGATATTGGGTCATCTGCTGGAGTATAATTGATCCCAATCTCTATCAGTTTTCTAGTTTCCTGCTTGTCAATGGCAGTAGTATCTTCCACAGCCTGACCTACCACTGTGTGTACTGAACAGTCGCTTGCTAACATTCGGGTAGAGCCCGCTCTCTCACTCCCTTCTCCGACCGGAACTGGGGTATCCTTCCCCTGCTCTGTAAACTTTGCCTTACTTTTCTGCATTGCAAATTTCTGGCTACTGTCCTGTGTCCGCGCCACTGGGCACCAGGTAACTTTTTTTGTTGAAGAGGTTATTTCCCTCTGTGCAAGCCTGTTGGTCCACGGGTGTTGTTTTATTTCACACCTACCTACCGGCACCGAGGTGCCGCTGAGAGCATTCCCCTATCCGCCACCTGGGGACGCGCTCGGTAGGGGTTGCAGGCATCCCCCTCGAGAATAAGGTATATAACACAAACATTTATTATTATTAGTTACAATCAGGAAGAGGAAATTGGACCAGAGTCCAGGACCGGTATCTACTACTGCCTCATCGTTGACAGAAAGACATACGTAAACAAATAAAAGCAAAAGCATAAAATGAATAATGAAATGCATACCAGTTGATACAATGTATTATTCAGAACGAATGAGGTCTGCTATCGACTTAGCATACATGGTTACAGTCACAATTAATATTCATTCTGCATTCGTGGCCGTCAAATTGAGCGATAGTCTGTATATATGTTTGTACAAGGAAAATGAACGTTCCACATCTACCGAGGTTAGTGGTGCAAATTCTAAATAATACACGCAGTAGTGATGGGAATAATCGATTAGGCGAATTAGTCGATTACTTAAATATCTCCAGATAATCGATTATGACTTCTACAAATTAGTAGTACTAGTATTAGTAATTCAGAAAATTAGTTGTACACAATTATAATAGGATGAAATCAGCGGCGTCCATTTGATTACTCTTTCGGTTTCGAAGTTGAAACCCTTGTTCGGTGAACACGATAAAGTAAAAAGTAGGTAATTAGTTAATTGCAACAACAGAAGACAGCAAATCCATTTGATCTAGCATATCGGATAAAATAATTGGCAAAACATTGCGTTTTTTTATAAATAGGTTAGTGTGAAATAATTTAAAAGTAGTTGTTTAAGTTTTAAATAAGGATTTATTGTTACCTATTTCTAAAGTAAATAAAACATACAACATTCCAAAAATTAGTACGTAATAGTATTTATTATAAACAAATGCACCCAATATGATACAAAACTAACAAATAACTTGGGAGTCTAATATCCAGTATTATCAACAATTAAAAGGGACGTTTGACTTAAAGGAAGTCTTATTGACAAGAAAATATTGTATTACAAACAAAATATAAATATCAGATGGCAATCACAAAAGTCTTATTGACAAGAAAATATTGTATTACAAACAAAATATAAATATCAGATGGCAATCACAAAGTTTAAATAAAAATTAGGTTTAATGGCTCTCATATTTATATCTCGATTTAGGTTTTGTTTGAATTGCTGGTAATACATTTTCTTCTCACTAAAACTCTCTTTAAGTTAAAGGGCCCTTTAAAATGTTGAAAATACCAGGGTTTAAATTACTAAAATTAGTACTATTAATATTAGTCATTATTAAAATATCTCGATTAATAATAATCGATTATTTCCATCACTAGCAGGCACTAAAAAACTGTGCAGATAATTTTTATGAAATTTTACATATTTTTTTGTATCCCAGGTTAGCGGATCATATATTAAACATCGCTCCCCGAAGTACAGTTAGTATATAGACGTCTCGCTAACTGAGGAATAGGAGCAAAGTTACGTATAACATTATACACTTTTATCCCGGCTTCCCGCCTCAATACTGTTTGCAATACTGGTTGCATATATTACAGGTATATAAATAAACACATTATTATCAATGATATATCAATTAATTCAATTACATTAAGCCATTTTAAAAAATTAGGATTTTTTATGTAACTGGCTGCCCTGAAAAAATGGTATATATTTCCACTGCCTAATTATAGAATTGTTTTAAATACTAGGATAAGGTCGAAAATATGATAAATTTTACATGAATGTTACTTTTTCCTTTCGAAAGCGTTAGACAAGGACTCAGTGACTTATTTGAAACACTCAGTATACATGCCTCGTCTATGAGTCACTGACAAAATGGTAATCCTTGTACTTGTAAGGCCAATAGACACTGAGTCATATTGTCAATATCAGTGATAAACTTCTACTGTAAATCATAAGTTTGTGAATCTTGATATTATCGATAAATACTTTTGAAAATCATTACTTTTAATAGAATTCAATTTTCTTTCGAAAGGATAACCAGCTTTAAAATTGGTCCTTGTCTGTTGAGGTCTATAGTTGTTTTGTAGTTAAGGGTTGAGATATGTGATGTTTCTTTTAAAACTAAATAAATAAATCGACACGGCACATTGATGACTTCTTACAATTTAGGTCACGTATTTCATCTGATTTTCTAGCTGTGATTTTATTAGATATACGTTTGATATTGTGACTTGCATAATTTTATACTTTTCGACACATTTCGAATAAGGTGTTGTAATCAGATACAGGTTTCTTGAAATTATAGGAAAAATTGTATTAAAATCTTTTTAAATCAAATATGAACGTATACCTACTTGTATTACAGTAAATTGTGTAGGTGTATGTTTTATCTTTTGTCTGTTGTGCTTATTATTACTACGAGCATTTTATATCTCTACCTCCAGTTTAATTATAGTAACAAAAATATACCATTTTTTTTTAGCTACACTGCCCTACTAGTTTACCTAATAACAGGAAAATGTAATTAATGTTTTTATAATTAATTTGAACTTGAAATACATGTACAAACTAATTTATCTCGCAAAAGATGGCTGCAAGCGATAAGGCACAAGTATCGTTCTTGTTTAAACAACTTCAGTGATATCAAATTCACAATCAAATTTGCAAAAACCCTAAGGTTAAGAAAATTGTGCATTAAAAAATAGAGGTCGACCCCTACCACCCTTGGAATATACTTTTTAACTCGATCTACACTCAAGTAGTAGTAATTCATCTTTTCTCATATATAAGCACCTCAGCGTCAAGATATCTCACCTCAGTCACCTTAACTCCTTACACTGCACTAAGAAATGGTAGGAGGTTCATTCGCTCTCCGCATCTTGGACAGTTAGGATTTTCCATAACAACTAAAGTAATAAAAATTCCAAGTTTGCAGGAACTCAAATTAGACGATTCAACGTTTTAGGACTTTAATCAGTAACCGGGTCGACTGTTATTTATTCAGTCTTGTTACATAGTCCCGAGCTTATCTGTACTCGCTTAATCTCCAGTGCATCTTTATTGTCTTGACAGTCCACTCAATGAGTGCTCTAGCGACCTGCCTCCTTGTGATACCCAAAATAGATTCACATCCAAGACGGGGCTGCTCGATTCAGAATCTAGTCAGTTTGTCTGCCTTCTCATTACCTGGAACCCTGGTATGTTCCAGAACCCACACAAATATTAAGAAGAACTGATTGCTCTCAGAGTTGATTGGCTGTCGGAAAATATGTATATTATTTACTTCGTGCGATTTCTTATTTCTTCCTGTATGCCTCGGTTAGAATCGCAAATATCTCTAATTGAAAAGCCGTGGTGTACAATCCTAAAGCATAAATTTCTTGCACTTAGGTTCTCAGATATATTCCTGTCCTAGTGGAAGGTCCGTCGGTCATACGAGAACCATCTGTGTAGCACACCAGTGGGCCCGAGGTGAAATTGATTTTTTTTTCTTTTTCTCTTCTCTATTCGGAGAAGTGAGATTATACGTCATGTCTAACTTTATCTGATCTTTCGCTTTCATCACCTTAAAAGTGGAGATGAAAAGTCCCCACTACGCCAGTCTAGCTATTGCTGCATTACTTTCAGTTCTGCCTCTACATCGCCAGCTTCCTGACTTTCGGAGATAGGCTACCATAATCTTCCTCTTTATCCACGAGGAAAATACGGCAGGCCCAGCTAAACTCAAGGGCAGATGTAGGCTTGTCTTCGTTAAGCATGTTATCCTCAGTCAGACAGGCAAGTCTTTGTACCTTTGCCAGTCCTCGGGAGGTGATCGTTCGCTCTATGCTCGGCCCGAGACCATCATACATACGGTATGTAATGAACCTTTCTCTTGCTCATTTGAAAATAACTTTAAATTTAATTAAAGGAAAGAAACTTTTTTACAAAATAGGTTTAATCAAATAAACAGCATTTGAGACTCCTTTCTCGGGCATAGGAAGCACAAAGGTTAACCAGATACATTAATTAAACTTATAACTAAACATGCTTGGATTAGAACAACATTTACAGAATTCAAATCAAAGGTCACAAAATTCTGAAATACAAAGTTTCCTTACCAAATTCGACTACCCTGTACAAGCTGGAAAAGTGGGTAGTGTTTCAATAGATAATAATGCTTAACACACACATAGATGTACTTCACGGTAAATAAAAATAGTCTAACCGCACACAGCGGATTGGCAGTTTACGTTAGAATTCCAATCAACAATTATCGTCTACCCATGAGGCACTTGAGTCAGAAATCCACGCACTCGTTGATGCCTAGGTACCTAGGGTTGATATTTATATTTCCTTCTATAACCGATACGTGTCTAGACATAATTAAGTAATAATTAACCTTAGTTGGGGCTCCTTTTAGCATACCTAGGCTCAACTTTACCAGTATCTTAGATAGATCACAGCTTACAGATTCCTCAAATTTACTTTCTTTACACTCACATAACCTTCCTACACCAGGTCTACTCAAGGGTAAGATAACATACTTAAATGTAAATAATATAAGGCAACCCTTTGATCCACACTGGACCGTGGCTGCAGCTCGTCTCCCCGCTAAAACTGCACTTGCCTTCTCATCCGACGTGCGCATACGATAAAACTTTTTGAACAGCGGAATGGGCACAGTAGCGTTACATTAAGGGTTGGTACAGAAGAATTTAATAAAATTATTTTATTCGGATCTGGAAGATAATTTATAATTTGAACTATTTTACCTAATTCATTTGGAATGTAGTACACATTATTCTTTTTAAAAAAGGACCGTTATAGCTATTGGAGCCTGGGGTCTGACTATCGTCATACAATATGAAATCTGTTGGCTAAAATCCCAGTTCCTGCCTACTACCTGGAGTAACTACCAGAAGATTGCCGTCGTCTTTTCAATAATTCGGCAAACATGCACTTTCCCATGGCAGTTTACTATCTAGGGTCACTTCCACGTATTTGACTATTTGACCACCCGCGCAAGTTCCAGAGGTCTTCCATACATAGGTGGTGGCCTAAAGTTCTTTATCTTTATCTTCTCTTGGTGAAGAGGATCATTTCGGTCTTAGTTGAATTAACTAAGAGAACGATTTATATCATTATTCTAGAATTCTACAGGCTATCTGCATCATATCACACATGACGTTTAAAAATTGACCAGTCATTAGAACTAGACTCATTACACTTAAACTTGCATTCTAATGAATAGAGATTACCACCAAAATTGAAATCCAAAAAAATCTTTTATAAATTGTTTTTGAGCAAAATAAGAGTTTTTCACTCAGGCGCTTTGGTAATATCTCCATGACCAGGTCTTTATGAAGCCGTGTTCACATAACGGTTTTGTTTTCATTTTGGTTTCAGGAATTAGCCAACGGGAAATACGATATATTTTTGAAGCACCCTGTATAGAGGTGACACTAAGACTCTGGTAATATTTGATTACTGATTTTGTTATTTTTGATCTTGAGTATTGTTTAATAATTCATTGAATAAAATATATAAAATTTCTGGCAATTACAAGTGTAGAAAGTTTTTAAAAAACTTAACTACACTTGACTTAACTATTTATTTCAATCTAGTATAAATTTTTCTGAGTGTATCTAGGTAAATCCAAGATGTATGACATCAATATACCACAAAGAAATAACTTACTATTACTTATCTACTGACCAACATTAAACATAATAAAAAACCTTACAAATAAGAAACTAGAACAGCATCAAGTAAAATAGAATCTGTATATTCCATTTACCTTATTTCGAAATGATATACGATGATGGCGAAGGTGCACAGGTGCTCCATTGTATTCACTTCGTTGACAAAAATGCTATATGATTCTTATGTTGAAGTGACCAGAAATGTTATTTCATGCCAAAAAGGAATTACAGCGTTCTAGTATTGGATTAGAATTCGTACCATTTTGTAAATGCGGCTTATTTATTTTGTTATTGAATTAACTATAGTAAAAATACGTCTCTCGTAAAATTACAAATCCATATTAAATAAAAATGAGATAATAGTATACAATTGAAATTAAAAATACTTATAGTATGAGGATGTACTTTATTTATTTATTCACGGATAATTTCAATTGAAAATAAATTTTCACCAATGCTCTATCAATGACCGAATAAAATATAAAACTTAATGCCTATACAAAAAGGTAATAATACCAAAAAATTAGAGATGCGTAAATAAAAAATATATCAAATATTCATGTAAATACATTAAAAGATTTTAGTAATAAATAATCATAAAACTGCATAAAAGTAATGTACAAATAAAAATTATATATATTAGTATTAGGTACTCACATTTAAATTAGGTTTTCATGTAAATTAATAATTGTACAAATATATATATATATATATATATATATATATATATATATATATATATATATATATATATATATATATATATATATATATATATATATATATATATATATATATATATATATATATATATATATATATATATATATATATATATATATATATATATATATATATATATATATATATATATATATATATATATATATATATATATATATATATATATATATATATATATATATATATATATATATATATATATATATATATATATATATATATATATATATATATATATATATATATATATATATATATATATATATATATATATATAATATATTCAGAGAGTGAAATTAGACGACTGTCTATGTTAAAAACAAATATTTTTTAATATTTAAACGGGGATTGCAGTCATGTGACAGGTAATGAAAGAAAAACTCTTTTTTCTGTTCAAGCTTTCGAAACTTTTATCGTTTCTTTATCAGGAACTCTACAATAAATTATAATTAATTAAACTAAGTTATGAAAAAAGTGAAAAGTACTTACGAAAGTGAGGTTAAAGTTAAAGTTGTATTCATTGAAAACTACAAATTATTGATGAATTGTAGAAAAAACACTAATAATTAATTGTTGGTAATTTACTACCACTACGATGTAGAATTAATTGTTAATTTTACATAGTAGTGGTCTTCAGTTGGCTATATTAGACATTCTTTCTGTATGCAATTTTTTGCGAATTTTTCTGTAAAAAGTTATAATTTCTTTACAAGCTGTTATTATTACTGTAACCGATTTGCCTGTTCAATCCTAACAATGGTTTACACCACGGCTGAACGTGTTGAAATAATATTCATTTATTGTTTTGAGAATCGCTGTGTCTTCAGAACCGCTAGATCATTCAACCAGAGATATCCTATTAGAAATGTAAGCCACGTTTATATCCAGCAACTTATTTCTAAATTTGAAGAAACTGGATATGTCACCAATAAGAAAAGAATCCAACCAAGATTACCTGATGAAGCAACCCAAATTGAGGTCCTTGGACAATTTGCCATGGATCCAACAATGTGTACTCGTCAAGCAGCCACAATAACAAGGATTTCACGCGAGTCGGTTCGAAAAGTATTAAAATATCACAAATTTCATCCGTATAAAATGCAGATTCATCAAGAGCTTTGTGATGACCCTGATCGGCGAATTAATGACAAACAGAATTTTCGTTACGCCTCAACTTGTGAAAAACATTTGTTTTAGTGATAAATGTACCTTCTATTTGAATGGGCGAGTTAATAAACATAACTGCCGTTATAGGAGTGATGAAATTTCACACGTTTTCAGAGAAGAACATACGCAGTATCCTGAAAAAAAAATGTGTAGGCAGGTATATTAGGGGATGTCATCATTAGCACATTATTCATTGATAGGAATTTAAATGGCAATATTTATGCTGAGATGCTGGAAGGAACGATCGAACCAATAATAATACATGAGCTGGAAAACCAGAAGGACACTCACGGGAATCTTGTATTAACTGAGAATTTGCTGCATTTTCAACAAGAAGGAGCACCTACTCATTACGTACTCCCAGTTAGGCAGTGGCTGCACGATCACTACTCAAATAAATAGATTGGTAAAAGAGGGCCAATAGAATGGCCTCCAAGATCACCTGACCTAACTCCTCCGGATTTCTTTTTATGGGGCTACCTAAAGTTAGTTGTTTATATAACTGAACCTCAATCAATTAACGAACTACGACAAATAATTATTCAAGAATGCCGTCTATTCCCAGAGAGGTATATATAAAATAGATTGTATTATTGTTTTTTTGAACAGTTGTTATAAAGTAGATTAAATAAAAAGAAATTAAGTTTAATTCACTCATTCAAATTTTTGTGATCGTTTGCATCCTCATCTCATTGGGAGAAATACCATATTCCTAGCATATAGTTTCGTAGCAATCTGGCGACTTATCGGCAATACTCTCCTACTATCATTATATTTCATATTGAACACAAGCCTGAGTATTCTTTTCTGTAATATGGACACTCTGTTAAAATCCGTTGATCTACCCCAAATGATTATATTGGATGAAATGTATAAGTAAGCCATTGCTTAATATCTATTCATCAGACCGGGTTATCGAAGGATATTTCTCATTTGCAAAATAGTATGCTGTGTTTAAGTGATTACAAACATGATCAATATGAGATGTTCAGCTGAAAATATTATCAAAGTATGTTCATAAATATTTACATCTATCAAAAAAAGGTATTATACTTGAGGTGAGTGGCCTTCTTAAATTAAAATTTATGTATACAGTTTTGGTTTTATTTAACTTTGTTTCGTTGACACCATGCACTCATAACTTCATATATATCATTTACATTTAAATAAATTTCCTCAGGAGTTGATGCACATACTGATATCGCTGTGTCATCAGCATACATCGTCACATGACCATCATTAAAAAGTGTAGGAGGGTCGTTTATGTATAACATAAATAACAATGGATCTAAAATAGATCCCTGTGGAACACCTAATTTCACATCTTTCAATCAGAAACTACATTTTGATACTTTACAGTTAGCTTACGATTTTTCATATAGGAATTTATCAAATTTAGTAATTTGCATCTTATTCCAGTATTACTTAGTTTATCAGCCAGAATATCGTTGTAAACAGTGTCAAATGCTATAGTTAAATCAAACAAAATGGAGATAACGTATTTACCTTGATCTAATTTTTTTATATACAAAGTCAATAACATGAAAAGATGCAGTTTCAGTAGATTTTCCAGATCTGAAACCATGTTGACATGACATGGCGTAAGAATTTTTTTATTTTTAACGGATGCAAGGATTCGAGATGAAGTAACTTTTTCCAGCAACTTCGAGAATACACGTAATAGATTTATTCTGACGATAGTTATCTATATCACTATTACTTCCTTTCTTATAAAGACTGGTATTACTGATGATATTTTCAAACAATCAGGAAATATACCAGTATTTAGTGATTTATTTATTAAATACAATAGTTGTTTCGTTTTCTGTTCAAATATTTCATTAAATATTTGTGTCGTAACACCATCAACATCAAATGATTTTTTGTTTTTAATTTCCCTGACAATGCTAAGCTCTTCGTCAGCTGAGACTGGCTCTATATAAGTAGATTCCATGACATTGTCAGACAGAGTACATGGCAAAGACAAGTTGTAGCCAAAGTAGGATTTAATTTTGTTAATAGCAGTTGATGTAAAATGGACAGAGAACAAGTTTGCTACTTCATTCTTTTCAGAAATAATACTATTATTAAAATTTAGTGTTACTGGTTCGTTTACATTTTTAGTTCTTTCTAACCGTTTATTAACGATATTCCACGTTTCTTTTGTTTTATTGCAAGCATTATTTATTTTATTCAAATAGTAAGTTTCTTTAGCTGATTTTATTTTTTTCTTATAATCCTTGTTTTTGTTATTATATAATGTTACTGACTCAGGATCAGATGTATGTTTTGTAACCCAATATAGTTTTTTTAAATTGTTGCCCATTGATATTATTTCATCAGTGACCCAAGATTTATTATTTTTATTAGATTCATTATTAATTTTTCATTTAAACGGGCAACTAACCTCAAAACACCTTAATACACTTTCCATAAAGTAGTTGTAAGCTTCATCTACACCAAGGGAATACAGAGGAAACCAGTCCAGATTTTGTAGGTGGAACTTAAATTTGTTTATATTATTGTCATAAATGTTTTTTCTATTATTTGCGAAGAGACACTATTACTATACTATATAGTCAACACATGTACAAAATGATCAGCGATTATGGGAACAGTGGTTCTGACTTTATAAATGTTATCAGGTAACTTTCAGCATTCGCTAGTAAATATAAACTCATTGACCCTAATAAGGGGTATTTCCACTATATAATTTCAATTATTCTGTTCTCTGAAGCCATTAATGTTTATTACATTGGGGTTTACAAGTTTCTTTGCTTTGGATTCTTTAAATACGCTGGCTACCCTGATGAGCTAAGGCAAGCAGAAACACGTGTCGGTAGATATTTTAAAGTTTTTTAAAGTGAGTGTCAACTGGTGAGTACCTTGTGTTTTATTTATTTTTGGTATTATTAGACAGAATAGTTGAAATTAAAAATAACATTATTGAGTCAGTAATACTGAACATAAAGTGCATATTATCTTTTTTGTAATCCAAGTTTCAGCGTTTTGGCAAATAGCCGGGAAAATAATTGTTTAAAAAGATGTATGTTATACTTATCTGTGATAAGATTTGTAAAAGTTAGTAAATAATAATTAACAAAAAATTTTCAGTTAATATTATTTTTTATTCCACTCTATATTTTAACTTTTATCAAGAAGAGGAACTTAATTTGTTTTTAAATTATTTCATTGACCCTAATAAGGGGTATTTCCACTATATAATTTCAATTATTCTGTTCTCTGAAGCCATTAATGTTTATTACATTGGGGTTTACAAGTTTCTTTGCTTTGGACTCTTTAAATACGCTGGCTACCCTGATGAGCTAAGGCAAGCAGAAACACGTATCGGTAGATATTTTAAAGTTTTTTAAAGTGAGTGTCAACTGGTGAGTACCTTGTGTTTTATTTATTTTAGGTTTTATTAGACAGAATAGTTGAAATTAAAAATAACATTATTGAGTCAGTAATACTGAACATAATGTGCATATTATCTTTTTTGTAATCCAAGTTTCAGCATTTTGGCAAATAACCGGGAAAATAATTGTTTAAAAAGATATATGTTATACTTATCTGTGATAAGATTTGTAAAAGTTAGTAAATAATAATTAATAAAAAATTTTCAGTTAATATTATTTTTTATTCCACTCTATAAACTAAGCATTGTAGCATTTTAAAATGCTACTTTTGTATTTAAGAAATATTTAACGAATATTAAACAAATATTGCAGAATAGGTCTTAAGATTTAGTGGCAAACAATAAAGTATTAAGGTATGAAACTACACACATTACATTCATTTGTATTACTGGTTGCTCAAAAATAAAAGTCGTGATGGGATTTGTTTACAATGAATAATTTATTTTTTTTACTGTTCCCAGATTAAAAATATTAATATAATGTTAATTAACATGCATTACAAATAACATCACCTTAGTAAGAACACATTGTACAAATTTCATATAATATCCTAGAATATTAGCCAGTATTTAAGCATTATTTTGGTATGATACTTTTCATGAAATTCCTTTTATTATATTCCTGCAAGGACGCTAAACACTCGTCACTGTAGTTTTAAAACCATGTATAATCGAGATTCACCCATATTTCTGTTTATTATGCCCATTCCTTGGAAGTTACCTACAAAATAAACTGAATTATAATCAGCTGTTATAAATTGGTACAAATAAATTACCTATTTCTGAGTAGGAAAATTCCCTTGTTCTCCGAAAAATTCATTTTTCTTCTGTTCCTAGTATTTATGATTTATTCTTCTTATTTTTCCATAATTTTCTTGGTTTTGTTTTTTCGTCTAGTTATAGTATTTTGCTCCTTGTCATATACTTGACAGGTCACGTTGCAGGAATGCCAATTAAAAATCACTACAAAGAATGTTCGTGTTTTTTTTTTTGTTAAAAAAAAAAAAAAGGGAGGTTTCTAGGTATTCGAGAATTGCATCTTGGTTAGTAAAGGTTCTGTGTAGTTTGTGGCTTTCCACATAGTTTTCCTTTTCTGGGATTTGTACGACAATTCTACCGTTAGTGACCTACACCAAGCTTACGGGTTTAGTGGACGCCGTCTGACGAATTCGATCATTTTTTTCGTTAAACCAACCCCTTGGTTTAGGACCTCCATGTAGCTCGAAGTTAAGCCAATTGTATCTGCCGTTATCTGCCTTTTATTTGTTACCTATACATATCTGGAAACCCTTCCAAAGAAGGTGAGTTTTTTTTATATATAATATGTCGGTACTTACTGTCCGATTTATTTTAGGGTTCCAGGGAGACTTTATTCCCGTATATCTTTTAAGTTAGAAGCTTGTATATAGTAGACGACACCCCTATATTTTGTTTGTTTGGTTGGATGCCGCTCTTATTTTGATGAACATTATCGCTTATTTTGTTGGACATAATCAGTACTTCTAGGAGAGCTGATAATACCCTGTCATTTTCATCTGTTCCACCCTACGCTGGATACAGAAATTTCTAATTTTTTGGAGAAGTGACGTCATCACTGGTGCCGCCATTTTGTCCAATACACCATTGCAACCGCCACGGATCCACCAACACCGTCACAGGATAACACCATAGTCAGGCCAGGTTTTTATATAAAATATATTTCTTTTTACACATTTTTTTTATATATATATATATTTTTGCCATTTTATTGGCATTCAATAAAACTTTTTTTTTTTTGTATATTTTAAATATCTTATATGACGCATTGTACAGGCAAAGCATAGTATACTATGGTGTGCGCTAATAACTTAAATTATGGTATTTATTAAACCTTACGTCATATAACTCGTAATATAAAATTGTATATATTTATTTATTGAATTTGGTCATTGGTGTACTTTCCCCTGTAATAAAACCCTTCAGGCTAAATGGTTCAAAATTATATTATCATCAGATAACCCTCTCAGCTAAACCATTGTTTTTTTTGTTATGTTTATGAATTTTTAATAAACACTCTTTGTTAAACAATTTTTTTTGCTCATTGCTTAAATAATTTTTCCTTACAATCAATTTTTTGGGTCACCTGGATTAAAATCCATATATTTTCTTTTTTTTATGTTTTGTATTTCGTGACTTCGCGAGACATAAGTCTGTTAGTATATATATATATATATATATATTTTTTTTTTTAAGTTACGTGGCGCCCAGCATATACCGTGTATGTTAGATGTTGCGCAATTTTACTTCCTTTTCCACGACTCTCTGCCGACGAAGAGCTGCCGTACGCAAGTGAGGGTAAAACTCCTTTCCCCTATAATTATCTCTTCGAGATAAATCTTAATACCACCCTCGAGGGTACCAGGGGACCCTGCAGCATTAAACGGCATATTAGAGGGAATGACCATTTTGAGGACTAACACTGTATTTAATGTGCCATGAACAACTAAATAAATAAAATAAATAAAGTTAGCAGAAAATCTCCAAGAATAATCAACAATGCGGTTTTAATTTGTTCCTTGGAAAAGAAACTGAAAAAAATATTGGTTGACTTGTTACTCGACTGTGCAAAAATGGGTTTTCCTATATATAGGAAGTAGAAAAAAAGCTAAGAAAAGTACTGGAAAACAAAATGTTGAAACTGTGATTAAAGACACAAGTCCTGAGGAAGAGTGGGAAGACTCAGAAAGTAGTGGTGATGATACCGACTTTCTAGAGGGCACCACAGAAATTAAAATTTTAAAAAGCCGAAGACATAAAACGAGGCAATCTTATTTTGGCAATATTCAAGGAAACCGGGAAAAAGAACTGCAAGAACACTTATAAATACGTAACAATTATTTTAAAAGTTTTATTCAGTGAAGAATACCAGATTAAATGTATAAAGATTTTGGACAAACACAAGAAAAGTTTTGATTAAATAGAAAATACCGTGTCTATCATCAGTAAGAAAGATATAATAGGCAAGATGGATTGATAACAATATTCTCAGATTCTGTTGATGTATATGAAAAATATTAGTTATAACATACCTAATAATAATTATTTTTTATCCTTTATTATAAATATCGTATTGAAAACTACTGGCTATAAGTTTTAAAGCTTCAGTAATTAATTATAGTGAGCAATCATTAATTTTTACCTTAAGGTGGCCATAGGTGGGTCTCTGCCCTACATTTTTATTTTTGCTATTAAATTAAAATAAAATAAATTTAGGTTGTCTATATCAGACCTTCTGCTGATACGGTTGTTTTTTAATTTCAATCGTTTCAATCTTTTTCTTTTAATTTGTTTGTTTGTCCAGAATATTTTCCTCAAAATTTAATGAATGCAAAAATATTTTTGAGTGATGTGTTAAACTTGTAAGCTTTTTAATAGTTTTGTTTGAGTAGTTAATAATTGCGCAATCTCTAACATGTTCGGAAATTCTAGTTTTTAAATATCTACCTGTTTGGGCTATATATACCGTGCCATACTCATTGCAACATATCTTATAAACAAGATTAAGCTCTAATTCATGTAGGAGTTTTGTTTTTACTTTACTAAGTAAATGTTTTTTTTAAGTATTTTCACTTTTCGATGTCACTTGTCTTGTTTCATTACTTAATAAGTTTATTAATTTAAATGACAAATTTTATTTTTAACTATTCGAGTTAGTGATGTTGTTAATATTTAATATTACAAAATGTTATAGTTTTATAATGTATGTTTTTAATATAATTAAATGAATTCTACTGCAATATATTCACTTACTAAAATACAAATATTAAAGCAATATTCCGTTCAACGCTCATATAATAATATTATGTATGTATATCAAAAGTGGCCGCAATATGCTTGCTGATGTTATTTTATAAACCGAATACAGCTTCAAGAAATTGAAATTGTCGATTTCTCCTCCAGAGATAAAATTATCATATATTTTTTTGTAAAATACAATAATACAGTAATGAATTACATGAGTAAATTTAGTAAATACAATTTCATGTAACAACAATTAATAGGTATAAATCAATTAATTTTTGTATGATCTTAATTAAAGGCAATATTTTTATAATCACCTGGTTTTGTAACCATGCAATTAGTTTTAGTCCTTGTTATGTGCAAGGGTTAGAAAAAGTTGATCATGTCCTTAAGTTCAGTTGCCTTCTGTTTTCTTGAGAAAAAAGGCGGTCGTATTCTAAGAAAAAATTATGTCGTGTTATGTATCACTCGAAAGCTTATTTAATAGGGATTTAGGATTTGCATACTGAATAGCATTATCTTGTTTTGCTCAAAATTTATCGGAATTTAGAGTTTGGACCCCAAGAAGCTTTGCATATATTTATGTTTTAAAAATATCTGATGTGGCCAGCACATAACTTTCTTATAACAGTATATATCATCCTGATCTAAAAAATCACTCTATTTAATTCTTCACTTACCTCAATTAAATTTTAATAGCTTACCTTGAAATGTTTCATTAAAATTTTTAAATAATTAATTATCAGAGTTATTCGATACTGTTAGTAATAATACAATACATTTTAATAATTGCTTCTTATTGACTGATATTTTTGTAACCAAATTAGACATTTCAAATATCAAACTGTTAAGTTTATCCTAACCCCATTTTAAAAGGTCAAATGTGTAAAAAATTTCAGTTTACATCAGTTTTATTTAAGTACTTGGAAAATTTATTTTATTGGCTTGATATAGTAGACATGATTTATAATCTTTCATCAAGAATATATATATACATTTTTTTGTAAAGACAAATACAAAAAAAGTTTGGATCCCGTGGACCTCCTTTCAGCTGGCCAATTTTTCTCATCACCGAATTTATAGTCTTTAGAACATGTGTACCAAATTTGAAAGGTTTATCTCAAATACTATTTTTTTATAAGCAATTTTTCATTATAATTCGTCGTGGTTCGTCCAGAAATGCAATAAATTTTTTTCCGAAATTGTACCTTTTTCTTCTTTCATTCATTATGTCTCTTCTGGTGGTACGACATTCACCAAATTTAATATGTCACCTAAAATGTTGTTGAAAATCTTAACTGCCAAATTTGGAAAGTATCCCTTTAGTATTTTTTTGTTTTCGCACGCACGCACGCACGCACGCACGCACGCACGCACGCACGCACGCACACACACAGAGAGCTGAATGACCAACATAAAACTCATTAAGAATATTTTTCTTTTGTTTCGCAGATATTAAATATTTAATATCTGCGAAACTGAATGATCAACACAAAACTCATTAAGAATATTTTTCTTTTGTTTCGCAAATATTAAATATTTAATATCTCCGAAATAAAAGAAAAATATTCTTAATGAGTTTTATGTTGGTCATTCAGAAGTCTTCCAGAAAAATTATAAATGTATTAATTATAGAAGATTAGCAATAAAGTTAGTAATAAATTAAACAGTTTAGGATGTAAAACGGTTTCCGTAAATAAAAATAACATTGGAGGAATTCTATCACATAATAAAGATAAACCAGATAAATTACAAAAAAAGAGTATATGAGCTAAAATGTTCTACCTGCGATGCTATATATTGGATAAACTGGTCGAAATGTAAACAAATGGGTCGAGGAACAAAAAAAAAAAATCTATTTTGAACAATTTACATAGCACCGGCATGTCAACGCACATTTGGATAAGATCGATTTGCTTCACTTAGAAAATAAAGTTGAAAAATTAGAGTTATTAGAAATACTAGAAATTAAAAAAGCAGTAAAAAATAATAAGAACATAACAAATAATCAAATAATTTCACGACATTTTAGACAAAATAGTGTAAGTTAAAGAAATTCCCATCGTTTCATACCATAAAATTTAATACTTTACAATTATATTGTACTGTCCAGATGTTATATATAAGTAAAGAACACGATTTAAAATCTAGTATCCTCTGTACTTTTGAGAAAGACTTAAACAACCGAAACACGTATAGAGTTTTAGTAAAATATTTCTGAAGCATTTAAAAGCAAAAAGTTTCTTTATTTTTAATAAACTTATTTGTTTCGGAGGGTCCTCATAACGAGCGTTTCGGATAGGAATGGGACTTATAGCGCATATACGCATCAGTGTCCCAATTCAAAAATAGGGATTTATTTATTTTCACGTTGTGGGAACCGAATATGGGTTACACACACACACGTGGTCCCCATTGCAATGTATTGTTGAATATCTAGAAAAAGTCGGAAGAGTGCTTGGAGCGTATAGCGATTGACGATTATTTAGATTTTGACATTTTAGTTAATTTAGTTTGTAGTGACTTGAAGTAAAGATGTGCAAAACAAAACTACATTGCTTTTATTGAAAAGTGCATATAATTATTTTTTAATTATTGAAGTAAAATAAGTTATAACTAAATTGTGGTTTAAATTTAGACTATACTCGTAATATTAATTTAGATGAAAAATAAAATGGCTTCCACTTCCAAAAACTCTGTTTCTGAGCAATTAAAGCACATGGTCTCTGGGAGTTGAGTAGAGTGAATGTAAAATGTCGAAGTTGCATCCAAAAAAAAATCTCTATTATAGGTATTATTTGAACCTAAAAAACCTTGTTTTTATGACAAATATATACTGACGTTTTTATTAAAATTTATCTAGGTAGAAAAAGATAACAGGACAAATAAAAATATCAATTTGTGTTGAATGTTCATGTATAAAGTTGTTTTCAAATTTATTTGCAATATAGAAAACGTCAGCGACTTTGATCCCTTTACCATCGTCAAAGGTGTCTATGTTTTTATGATTCAAATAAGTTTGAAATAAAACTTACAGGTTATAATTTTTTTCTGTAAA
This sequence comes from Rhamnusium bicolor, assembly GCA_029963845.1. NCBI lineage: Eukaryota > Metazoa > Arthropoda > Insecta > Coleoptera > Cerambycidae > Rhamnusium > Rhamnusium bicolor. The sequence continues at coordinate 461,852 of JANEYF010003153.1, forward strand.
ACTTCAAAAAATCGATAGATAAACGAAATAGTGGCAATTTACGGCAGAAACTTTGTCACAAAGCTTCACCGTTTTTATGATACAGGACGTTGAGGTTTCAATTTATTTTTGGTTTATATTTTGTATGACCGATATTTATTGTGATATTGATCTGATATTTGGCACATGTAACATATTTGCTGGGTGAAAATTTTTTTGGGGTTTCAGTAATTTAAATTTGTTTGTACACCACCGGTTACTTTTGGTAATTGATATAGAATCCTTGATTTATTTCGAAACTTTTATGTCACTTGGTGTTCACCGATGTCGTACCTTGTTTAAGAGTTCATCAGTAAATCTCAATTCGATGAACAATTATATTATTACTTAGTTGATTAATAATTATAACTTGATATCTACTCCTCATCTTAACAACATATGTAACATATCAATGACAGTGGTCAGTAATAATCAAACAAAAAAATATTTAATTTCTTAAATATAACAGCTTAACAGAAGAATATAAAAAAAAACAGATTTATGAATTAAAAATAACATTATTAATATATGAAAAAGCACTCAGTGTGGTAAATGTTCAAAATGTTCACCATTCACTTAGAGTTTTTTGTTTCACTAATAATTATAATTATTACAGTTAACAGTTAGTTGAAACCATTTTTTAATTGTCATATTTAAAATTACAACCAATACGAAATGGATGTTTATTATGTTACACTTATTTCTGTGAAATTGTTAGTTTAATTCTTGCAGAGAATTGGTCTAGAGTTAAAATAATACAACAAAATATATAAAGCTTGCCCAACCTGCAAGCTAAATAACTGAGCTAAGTTTTGTGTATGTCATACTACTTGTAAAAATGTTGTTTTGAATGTTTTGTGAAAAATCAAATATTTTTTTCTCTATGTGGAATTTTGCTTCTATATAATTTAAAAGATATTTGTTTATTTTTGTTCTATTTTTTTTTAAATGTGTATATGAAAATTTAGTGGTATGATTCGAATATTCTTTTAGGAGGCCGATTACTGAAAAACATTAATCCTCAGAATATACGCAAATAATATATTTAGTGGGACTTGCAGGTATGTTTTACAAAAATAAATATTTTTAAATCTATCAAGTTGTCTTTAAGAAATATTAAAAATCGAAATGAGTATTCTGAACAGAACTCAGATCTGAAATATCGGCCTTAATTTCGAGTCGAAAAATACACACCGTGTGTTTCAAAGGTCCTCTTAACTTACCAACTGCATATACTCGAGTGTATAGTGAAACGATCGAAACGCTTTTTTGTGAAAAATTGGTGAACTTCCCAGTTCACCCAATCCATACCTTCCGAGGATCATCAATATTTTCAAGTTATAGGTAAAGATGGACTCGGAACTGAACGAAGAATACCGTTTTAAGAACTCTTCAATTCGAGGACTTAATTTCGGCCATTGCATTGCAAAATGCCCTCACAACTCTGGTCTGCGGTGGGCCAATGTCCTCGCAACGTACGCAAAAAAATATACGCACACACGCACGCACGCACGTTCGTTCGCTCGTTCGTTCTCTCTCACGAACGCACGCACGCACGCGCTCTCGCACGCACGCTCACTCGCTCGCACGCACGCACGCTCACTCGCTCGCACACACGCATGCTCGCTTGCACGCACGCTCACTCGCACGCACGCACGCACGCACGCTCACACACACACACACACCCACACCCACACCCACAGCCACAGCCACACACACACACACACACACACACACACACACACACACACACACACACACACACACACACACACACACACACACACATATGCACACGCACTCGCACTCGCACCCACAGCCACACCCACACGCGCGCGCAACCACGCACGCAGCACGCACATGATAATTTATGGATTTTTATATATTTTATAATAATTTAATTAAACAGTATTTAATAAGTTATTTATGATAATTTTCAAAAGGATTTATTAGTCTATTTGAAGAAATTAGTTAAAATAATGTATCTTAAATGATTTAAAACACTTTTTCAGGAAATTATTTAAATATCTCATTATTTAAAATATTTTTTTCCATTATCTTTGAAAAAAGAAGTTTATCTACTTTTCAAAAGTAGCTTGGATAGCTCTGCTTAAGAGTTGTGCTCATTTGACGATCTCGGTCTAAGCTAGGTCACGTCGCATTCTTTGGAGATTCTCAAGGAAGTTTCCGAGGAAAGCGCGTTGCGACCGATGCTATATCGCGATCCCCTAACGAGAACGAACACCTTTGCATGCATTGAAAGTGTTCATCTTGAGCGCGAGTCAGACAAGAACAGACCGAGATGTGTTGTGACCGAGAATCACAAGTACGTTTCCTCCTTTAGTGATATTTGATACTGTATTGTCAATTTAATTCTGTGATGAAACAAAAGTGACTGATTTTTTCTCGGCATGATCCTCATAGATGCTTATGGAAGGGTTTAACTCATTGCCATAATCAGACATAAATTTATTAATCAAATACAAATTCAGCGATATTATTAAAATGTATAATTTTTAATCTAAAGCTTTAATTTATTTAGTCCTAATCTTTCTCTCAACAAATAGGTCTCTTTTATAATTCCACTTTGTTGTACTAACAAGTACAATGCAACAAATATTTAAATGTCAAGAGTGGCAGAGAGAAAGATAAATCTTCTTATGTTTTATTCAGTTTTATTTTGTATTTCACCGGAGCACGAATCCTCTTTATTCTCATTTAACCCACAACATGTTAGAGGCTGTCATATATATTTCAAGAGAAATGTTAAATTCACTGTAAGAATATGTTTAATAACACTTTACGCATTAGATTTATTTCGAATTCAGAAATTAAACAATTTATAGGATATGTGATTTTTAACATGTTTCACATTTTGTGAATCCTTTCCTGGAGACTATTAATTCCTTTCATCATCATCAATAGTTATACAGGGGGTCTCGACTTTTTCAAGATCCTTCTGTCATTCGAGTCTCTTCTTTGCCTGAATTCTCCAATTCGCTGCATGGATCCTCCTTGCGTTTTCGTCAACCCAATCTTTCCACGTGAGCTTTGATCTTTCTCTTTTCCTGTTGCCAACTAGTTCAGCATTTAAGAACTTTTTTGTTGGGTTGTTGCCATTGTTATCCTCGGTGAACGTTAATGCTTCTTGGTGACGTATGCATGATCCCCAATAACAATAAGAGTTACAAATAATAATCTTATATGGGGTACAGATGTAACTCAGGGTCGATTTGATTAACAATGTTAATTTAATTTGAAAATGACCCATTATTTAAGTTCCCCAACCAGTAGTTGGAACAAAGTAGGGTGTCAAACTTCAAAAAGTTTTTTGAAGAAAACGTTTCAGTTGATTTCAACAACTGAAGAAATTTTGGAATCTAATCTCCAAAATTATCTGTCAAATTTGTTTTGGTTTTCTAACCTCAAAAAACTTCTACAAAATTTAGTTTTCTACTTTGCCGATGGATAGCGCAATTCAAAAATTCTAACTCAAAAATATCCATCAAAATTGTTTGAAGTTTTCTAACTACATAATATCAGAGACCCATAATATATAACGTTTTTATTTTTATCTATAAAGTGATACATAGATTGTTACCACCTCAGTGCAAAATTGCACTTTTGTACATAAAATTCATGATCATTCAACTAGAAACAGAAATAATTTCTTTAATTTTACAGTGTGTAATAATTATAGTCTATATAAACAATTTTATAATTGTTTGAAGCAATATAATTAGCTTCAAACATTTATAATGGATAGTATGCAAATAAAATGTGTTAAATCCAAGTATTATGAGCATGTTAAAAATAGTGTTAGTAATGAAGAATATAAATTATTATGCTTATGTATCTAAGAAGGTATTATTTTGTGAATTATAGATTTATTTGTAAACAAACTATATGTGAGATTTAACTAATGCTAATAAAGATATATATTATTTTTATTAATATTATAAACATATTTTTTTGACGTTTAGTGATAATATTTAGTGTTGGAGGAACTCGGATGAGAGGTTCTCCCAGATTCAAGATCGGAAGCCCAATTGTACCCCGCAGGTGGCAACACTGACTTTCGAGTTGAAACTGTCAAGCCTTGTCGCTCGGAACCAAACAGACTCCGTCCACAAACCTTTTTGACTTTGCTTCACTGCTCGTGACACGTTACTGTAGTTCGCTTACAGTTTAGACTATCAGGTCACAGTAATAATTTCATACATCAAAGGAACGTAAATAACAACCACAGATCTACCAACAATGTAAACCTAAAAATTGGTAACTAACCGGTTGAAGTTAAGGTCCGAATAATATTTATATGATTTAATAGAAAGACGGTATCAAATTATCAATTTCGGGAAGTTAAGTACCAAGGAGCGAAGTTAAATAAACAAATAAATTGCAAAGAAAAGTACTCACCTGTCCAACCAGCAGGTTGACAGTCACCAATGAATATTTAATTTTAAAATAATTATAATTAAAATTAAAATTCAAATTCAACGAAACCCTTGATAGGTGAAACCTCACCACTATTGAATTGAGATCGAAGTTGTACCTACGTCTTCAGGTTCCATCTTCACAAATAGTTTCGAATATTTTGCGGAAAATTTTTCTTTCAAATGAGTTCAGTAGTGCTTCATTGATTTTAGTCAGGGTCCATGTCTCTGATCAGTCTATCAAAACATGTACTATAAAGTCTTAATTTTTGTTCTCCTAGAGAGCCTCTGAATACGAACGTACTTTGAACAGCCAAAATAACATTTGTCAGCTAGGAGAATTCGTCGTTTAATTTCTGCTGTTGTGTTGTTATCTAATTTTACCAAAGACGGCTTCAAAGTTTTATATATTAACTGTAAAATTTTGATAAGCATCTCTAACTCTCCTGTTAGTTGCAGCCGCTATGAATTTAGTTTTCGACTCATTCACGTTAAGCTTGATGTTTCCTGCAACGTTGATGAAATTTTCGATTTTTGAACCGCTCACCTGCGGCTTGTCCTGAAATTTGTTTACTGGTCCAGTAAAATACCAACTTCAGGACGTTGCGTAAATAACTATTGTTCATAATTGTTTACCGTCAAAAAAAGTACTTTTCATTCGGGTAAAGTAGTCGCGTATCAGCCACAACAAAAAGTCCATATTATAAAAAAGGTGATTTTAGTCCAGATATTCGAACCGAAAAATGTCACTTTTCTATACAGTCGAATAAATAGCTATTTGTGTATTGAGAGCGCAAAGTGATATATTGTCGCTCTGAGTGAGAAGTTTGACACGCGATGCGTAACTGAGCGCGGCTATCTCGCGAGAGCGCCAATGTCACTTTGCGCTCGAATTACACACAGGATTTTTTCTACAACCGGTGTTTTTATAAAAATGTTTGGTAAAAATTAATAATTATTGATAACCTCAAATTTGACAATTCAGATTTCAAAACGTGAGCATCAATTTGCGCTACACATGTTTTTGTAGAAATATTTGTTAAAATGGTATTTACTGCAAAATAAAATAAAAAATTGCTTTAGTACCTATTAATTATTTATTTTAATACTGTCATCTTATGATTTATATCTACGTATAACAAAATCTAAATGTTTTTGGAATTCTTCTAACGCTTCCTCCTTCTTTAGTGGTGAAAAGCAAGGCGAAGAATTAAAGGGTATTAAATGTCTGCGTTTGATGACATATATGTAATACTTTGAAACGATTGTATTCAGTCTTCTTCTGGGACAATAATTATATTTGGTCGACATTTGTTGTAGACTTCTTTGAATCTTCTTAAACAAACCATTCTTTGACATGTCTTGGTCGCAGTTCTCAATCAGGGCAGTTAAGTATATTAAACTGGAATGGCATATTTGAACATGGCACAATTCTTACCAAGTATCACATAAATTATACTTTTCAAAACTTTCCATTATCTGATAATTATAAGAATAAATTTATTTGACACAAATAGCTGTTTTAAGAACGTTTTGACACATCAAATAATTATTTGTTTATTTTTGCTAACAGCAGCGGCAAGCATGGCCTCCTATGTCTAAAACATAATATTTGCCTGTGCTATGCGAAAGCTTTATAAGTTCATCGAATTGGTAAAAATAGTCATTTCTACCACCTTTAGTAGCACCACAGAAGAGGGGATCCATACAGAAGCGAAAGCTTGCGGCGGCACTTTGAAATCGTAGGTACCGATTTCCGTGACCTCGAAGTGACAGTAGAATGCGTTATGATTACACTGAGAGAAATAACTATTAGAAATATATTAATTTCATAGACTTATAAAAATTAAAGACACCAATATACTAACTACGACTGTGTCCGGACAACCAGCAAAATGCCTTTTTTGGTTCCTCTCCTTTCGTGTCATTTGTGGCTTATTTACCTCACTCTCTCTCGATTCAGGGTCGATGAACTTCTTGGACTTGCGCAGAAGAAATTTTAGCGTATGTCGTCTCTCGCTTCGTAATCGTCGCCACTCGCCTGCCGCCGCCATTAAATTTGTTTGTTTACAGTGTTTATAAGAGAATCGAGTTTTTAAATATAATTTTTGTGATTTTATGTAATTAATATCTTTTCATCTTTTCACGTTAGTTATAGATTTAAAAGACAATTGTGGTATATATTGGATTGTGCCAAGGACCAATTTTATTCTTCGTCATGACTCGGTGTTGTGTTTGTGATGCGACTTTAAAAAATAATAGTAATTTAACATTCCATGCGTAAGTAACATCAATCAATATTGGTTTTTTTTTAAATTATATATACCTAATCCTAATAATAGATATTGGTGGGTACGTACGTGCAAGGCTGGAATTACCAGTAGCACTAACCTAACCTACAATAATTCATTACCACGAGTTTACATTAAAGTTTGTTGATAATTGAACCTGCATACTAAACTGATGACATTGATACTTTTTATTTTATTTATACAAAATTAATTTATAGCATGAAGACTTCTAAATGTAATTCATACAGTACACAGTACAGTGGAAATGTTAGTATAATAATAGATAAATACAAAGCATACTTAAAAATTTACATATAAATTCAGTTACATTCTCTGTAATGTTGTTTCAATTTGTCCAATCCCATTATTGTAATGTTACGCCACTGGACTGTGCAGACTGGTTAGATTGGGCTGGAATTGTACACGAACGGCCGGGAATATTCTGGAGTGCTCTAGACTGGGTCAATGGATGTATAAATAAGACGCACGGTGGGCCGAGATTTAATCTTAAGTTGGACGTGAACGAGTGAAGAAGCAATAAGAAAGAGACTTATAAGTGTTCAGTTGTGATTATAGTTAAGACATTAATTAATCTATTGTTATTAATTGTTAATTAGTAAATAAAGTAGTGAATAAGTGTTACCTGGACTTTCAATCAACGAATCTACGAGTGTAGGTGTTTGTGGGGATAGCAAACACGTGACAATTTGGTGTCGGAAGTGGATTGGAAGAGAAATTTCTGGAATATTCGAAAAGGTTCTACAGTGTTCTTCTCAGAAATTAGTGGTAACACGGAGAATTAAGCTACTGGACAGTGTTTGGAGGACTATTTCTGGACTGAGTAGTGACTTTAAAGTGGATTTTCGAGACGTTTCTAGAACATTCGATTTAGAAATACTGCAAATACGCGAGTGCCGCTAGTAATAACGTGTTGTAGACTGGGAAAAAGGGCTACTAGTGCAATTTCGGGAAAATTCCAGAACATTCTATTTGGAAACTACAGGAGATACGTGAATTGTGTCGACGGGAACGTGTTGTAGACTCAAAAACGAGATTATAAGTGACTTTTAGTGACAACTCTAGAACATTCGATTTGGAAACTACAGAAGATACGTGAATTGTGTTAACGGGAACGTGTTATAGACTCAAAACAAGACTTATTAGTGATATTTCGTGAAAATTCTCGAACATTCCATTGGACAACTAGTGGAGATAAGTGAATTTTGTCAACACAAAAGAAGTATAGACTCTAAATAAGACTTTCTAGTGCTGTTTCGAGATTTTTCTGGAACATTTCATTATTAAAATAGACGTGATATCAATATTTTACGGACTTAGTGTATAGTGTAATAAACTTTATTCTGAAATTGATTTACGTGTCGTGAGTTAATGCCAAGAACAAGAAGTATGGCGGAGAAGCAAACACAGGACATGCTTGCAGCATTGTTACAACGGATGGACGAACAAGAAAGAAGACGACAGGAAGACAAAGAAGAACAAGAGAGAAGACGACAAGAAGAGAAAGACGAACAGAGAAAAATTATGGAAGATCAAGAAAGAAGACGACAGGAAGACAAAGAAGAACAAGAGAGAAGACGACAGGAAGAAAAAGAAGATCAAGAGAGAAAACGTCAGGAAGAAAAAGAAGAGTTGATAAAAATGATGGAAGGCCTGGAAATAAGACGCCAGGAAGAATTGAGACAAATTATGGAGGGACAACATCAAGTCATGCTCTCAGTCACTGAACAATTGAAGGAAGATGTACATGCTGAAGTCATGGAAGTTAAAGAAGAAGTTAGTGAAGTTAGAGGAGAAATAACTGAAGTTAAAGGAAAAGTCGGTGAAGTTCAAGGGGAAATAACCGAAGTCAGAGGAGAAGTAGCCCGACTCAAACAACAATTAAGAGAGAAGGGTGGCCAATTAGTACTGTCGTCTGGTGCTAGGTTACAACCACCTTCCTTCGACGGTCAAAGTTCATGGTCAACATATAAGAGACAATTTGAGGCAGCTGCACGTTCAAATAACTGGAACGATGAGGAAAAAGCAACAGCATTGGTATTAGCACTAAGGGGCCAAGCATTAGACCTGCTCCAAACAATTCCTGCCGCACAGCAACAAAACTTTAGCATTTTGGAGGCAGCGTTAGAATTAAGATATGGCGACCAACATCTCGCCCAAGTATATCAGGCTCAGCTCAAATCACGCAGACAACGAGGTGGAGAAAGCCTCCAGGAGTTCGAAGCTGCGGTAGAAAGATTAGCCTATCTAGCCTATCCTGATGCACCAATGGAATTTCAACAACAGTTAGCAGTTGGTACATTTATTGATGGAGTAAGGGACCAGGAAGTTAGGCGAATTCTTAAGTTGGCCAGGCATAAGCTTAGTAGTGAGGCTTTAGTACATGCACTGGAGATTGAGGCTGCCTATAAGGATACCATACAATCAAATCAGAGAGTACGAGCTGTGAGTGTGGAGGAAGACAAGCCAGACACAACACAAAACCTGATATCTGATCTACACAAGATGATGACCCAACTACTGACAAAATCGAACTCCCAGCAGAGACAAGACCAACAACAAAGTAGTGGGAGGCCGAATGGAGGCATCCGTTGTTATAGGTGTGGCAAAGTGGGCCATATCAAGAGGAACTGTCGTCAACGCAGCCCAGAAAGGGTAAATGCTGCTGTGCTTGAGGAGCCTCAGGAAAACTAAAGATGGCTGGCAATTTGGGGGCTACGCTGGCCAAGAAATGTTGTGACCCCCGAGAAATAAAAGTTTCCCAACTTCGGAGAGTTCAAAGTAGTCTGTTGTTGGAGGGTTATGTAAGTAAGAAGAAATGTGTGTTCACAATCGACACAGGAGCTACGTCATCAATAGTACGGGCAGGATTCATAACGGGTTTCAAAGTAAATAAAGGACAGAATGGATTAGTCATCCGGACAGCTACGGGAGATAGGGCGGCGGTTCATGGGGAAGTCGACATGGAGCTGCAAATTGGCCGCTTATGTTTTAAACACCAAGTTATCGTAGCTGACATTACAGATGACTTCATTTTAGGATTAGACGTTATGGAAAAATATGGATTTGTACTTGACGTTGGAGAACGTGTTCTCAGGATTGGAAATGAAGAAATTATTTTGTCAACGGCAGATGAAAAATTCCATAATATTAGGCTACTAACTTCGAGGACAGTAAAAATTCCTGCACGAACAGAGAAGGTAATTGAGGCAGTCCTGGAGGAAAATTCTGTGAGATACCGCTTTGGCCTCGTTGAGAAGGATGACTCAATTAAAATGACAGACAATGTAATTCTGGCAAGGACGTTAACACAGACTACAGACAAGATACCGATTAGAATGGTTAACCTAAATTCACACTCAGTGACGTTCAAGGAAGGCGAAGCAATTGGCACCTACGAACCAGTCACATGGATTGCGAGATGTGAAGAACAAATCATTGGAGCTTCGTCTACAGATATGGACCAAGAAATTGTAAAGATGTTAAATGCCCAGTTAGACCATTTAACTCCTGATGAACATAGAGAAGCTTTAAAATTTTTGAAGAAAGAAAGTACAGTATTTGCAAAGGACACAGAAGCTCTTACAAAGACCAGCATAGTGCAACATCGGATAAATACTGGTGAATCAGCTCCTATTCGTCAACCACCTAGAAGGCTCCCATTAGCAAAACAAGAAGAGGCTTCTGCAATGGTACAGAAGATGCTTAAAGACGGAGTTATTGAGGAATCAACCAGTCCTTGGTCGTCGCCAGTAGTTTTGGTTGCTAAGAAAGATGGAACTTTAAGATTCTGTGTCGACTACAGGAAGCTGAATGACGTCACTAGGAAAGACAGCTATCCGTTACCCCGAATTGATGACACACTAAGTACGCTGGCAGGTTCACAGTGGTTTTCCACTCTAGATCTTCGAAGTGGATATTGGCAAGTGGGACTTCATCCAGATGACAAAGACAAGACAGCCTTTTCGACAGGAAGTGACCTTTATCAATTTACTGTGATGCCTTTCGGCCTGTGCAATGCGCCAGCGACTTTTGAAAGACTGATGGAACTGGTACTACGAGGACTAACTTGGAAGACATGTCTAGTTTATCTTGATGATGTGATGGTTATGGGACGAGATTTTAAGGAGCATTTGAAGAACCTTCAAGAAGTGTTTGGAAGAATTAAAAATGCACACCTGAAATTGAATCCCAAAAAGTGCCTAATGTTCCAGAAAGAGGTAAAATTCCTAGGACATGTCGTGTCTTCGGAGGGGATAAGAACAGACCCAGACAAGATTTCCTCAGTACGAGATTGGCCGAGGCCTTCAAATGTTCACGAAGTACGAAGCTTCCTTGGTCTATGTACTTATTACAGACGATTTGTGGAACGATTTGCTGATATTGCGAAGCCACTACACCGGCTTACAGAAGAGAAGGTTCAGTACCAATGGACACAAGAGTGCGAAACATCATTCAGAACACTAAAATCAGCACTGTGTTCGAGTCCGGTTCTTTCATACCCAGAACGGAAAGGCCTCTACGTATTAGACACAGATGCCAGTAATTCTGGACTTGGATGTGTTCTTTCCCAAATTCAAAATGGACAGGAAAAAGTAATTGAATACTTCAGCAAGACGTTGTCGAAGCCAGAACGTAACTATTGTGTGACAAGGAAGGAACTATTGGCCATTGTCAAGTCCATAGACCATTTTCACAAATACCTATATGGACAACATTTTAAAGTTCGGACCGACCATGCTGCATTAAAGTGGTTATTACAATTGAAGACTCCGGAAGGCCAACTAGCTCGTTGGATAGAAAAACTGCAGCAATACGATTTTAAAATCGAACATCGTCCTGGAAATTCCCATAGAAATGCAGACGCTCTCTCCAGAAGACCCTGTCGGGAAGACTGCAAGCACTGCCACCGGGTAGAAAAACAACAAGGGATAATAATTGTAAACACCGTTAAAATTGATCTTCCTGACGATTGGACAAGAGAGACATTAAGAGAAGAGCAGTTAAAAGATCAAGAAACTGGTCCTATTCTGGAATGGAAAGAAAGAGGAGCCCGGCCAGGCTGGAAGGACGTTTCAGACAAGGCGGTGGGACTGGAGGCTTTGTGGGCACAATGGGATTCCCTTAGAGTAGAGGATGGACTGTTGAAAAGAGCTTGGGAAAGTCCAGACGGGAAGAAAATTTCTTTGAGATTGGTAATTCCCAGGTGTCGCATATCCAAAGTACTCCAGGAAGTGCATAATGGAACATCTGGTGGACATTTTGGCATCAACAAAACTATCACTAAAGTACGCGAACGATTCTACTGGGTGAACAGCCGCCAAGATGTGGAAGCTTGGTGCCGCAAATGTGAAGTTTGTGCGGCAAGTAAGGGGCCACGGACAAGAAGTAAGGGCCAAATGAAACAATATAACGTAGGGGTTCCTTTTGAGCGAATTGCGATCGATGTAGCTGGTCCATTCCCCGTGACAGATGATGGGAACAAATACATCTTAGTTGCCATGGACTATTTCAGTAAGTGGCCTGAAGCTTATGCCATACCCAACCAAGAAGCAGCCACTGTCGCTCAAGCTCTGGTAGATAACCTAGTATGTCGATTTGGCGTGCCCCTAGAATTGCATTCAGATCAAGGAAGAAACTTTGAATCAGGGGTGTTTCAGAAGATGTGTCGCTTACTGGGAATTCATAAGACAAGAACAACAGCCCTACATCCACAATCAGACGGAATGGTGGAGAGATATAATAAAACCATGGAGGAGCACCTATCCAAAGTGGTTGAGAAACATCAGAGAGATTGGGACCATCACTTACCTCTTTTCCTTATGGCATACAGGGCCTCCATTCATGAAACAACAAAACAGACACCGGCTCGCGTGATGTTTGGACGTGAGATTAGACTGCCATGTGACTTGGTGTTTGGCACACCGGATGAGGAGCGACTTTCCGTAAATGACTACGCCGATGAAGTTGGTGAACGGCTAAGGAACATTCATGAGCTGGTACGAGACCGAATTGCCATAGCAAGTGATCGCATGAAGGCTCGTTATGATCTTAAGGCGAATTCAGGAGGGTTCCAGGCTGGAGATTTGGTTTGGCTATATAACCCACAACGAAAGAAAGGCAGGTCCCCGAAGCTTCACCCGCCCTGGGAAGGTCCTTACACTGTGGTCACCAGACTAAACGACGTTGTATATAGAATTCAGCAAAGTCCAAAATCCAAGATGAAGGTGGTGCACATAGAGAGACTAGCCAAGTATGCAGGGAATAATGAATTGCCTGATCGGGACGTTCAGGCTTAAGGAGGGGGCAGTGTTACGCCACTGGACTGTGCAGACTGGTTAGATTGGGCTGGAATTGTACACGAACGGCCGGGAATATTCTGGAGTGCTCTAGACTGGGTCAATGGATGTATAAATAAGACGCACGGTGGGCCGAGATTTAATCTTAAGTTGGACGTGAACGAGTGAAGAAGCAATAAGAAAGAGACTTATAAGTGTTCAGTTGTGATTATAGTTAAGACATTAATTAATCTATTGTTATTAATTGTTAATTAGTAAATAAAGTAGTGATTAAGTGTTACCTGGACTTTCAATCAACGAATCTACGAGTGTAGGTGTTTGTGGGGATAGCAAACACGTGACAGTAATATGGACACCAAATAACTGAAGCATATTCTACCGATGATCCAACTGAACTACAATACAATAATTTTACAGTATATTCTGAGAATTCTTCACTTACTGTTTTAATGAATTGAAATTATTTTAGGTTTCCTGCAGACCTGGAAACTCGTAGATCTTGGATGAAAGCATGCTATATAGATCAAACTGAATTTAAGGGATCCATGAAAGTATGCTCTAACCATTTTCTTGTAACTGATTATGACTCCACTATTTGGCCGACAAGTAAACTCCTCAAGACAGCTGTTCCTTCACCGGGTGACCAATACCCAAAAATACATATTCGAATGCAGAAAAGGAAAGCATTGGTTCAAAACATTAATTTGCCCGTTCCAGAAAGTAAGTAATTTTAATCTCTTATGTTTTCAATATAACAGTATTATAAATTACATAGTTATTCTGAAATAGTTCACTAATAATTTTATAAATATTATAGAAAAGCACAGAACTATGATTTCACAACCTATATCCTTAAGAGACTTGTTGGAAGCAGGACTCTCAACGCAGGTTTCTGATAAAGCGGCACCTCAAAACATCGAGCAGGCAACAGGTATGTTTTAATTTATTATTTTTATGTGAATTTCTAGAAACTCGAAAGCCAAGCTGAAAGTGTCACTATTATTAATTCAAGTATTATCTGATTTCTAATATCTGGATTTTATTAAATTCATACCTTCTTCATTACAGAAATGCACAGGTCCACAATTTTACAACCTATAACGCCAATAGACTTGTTGGAAGCAGGACCATCAAAGCACCTTTTAGATATAGAAGCACGTCAAAATACCCAGCAAGGTAGAGATCTGTTTTATTTTTTATTTCATTTAAAACATAGGTGTTAATACTTATTAGGTGCTTGATATTCCTTGTTTTTCATGCAACAATAAAACTTTTTAATTATTACTTTGTAATTTGTTTTAGATTTAATACCTACAATAAATCTTCAAAAAACCCCTGAAGAACAAATTATTCTTGATGCTCGTTATGTAGGAGATTTAACACCAGAACACTTTAGTACACCAAGGAAAGCGTGTCGTCTTTTGCAGTTAGTCAAGCACTTCTCCATAAGCCAACCATCTATGTGTATATAAATCTTTGAAAATGCTGTGTCTATATATGTAACTACTACTTTGTTAATTTCATTTTTTACTTGTTTTCTCTTATCTGTGACGTATAAATTGAACAATATGTGTATTTATTGTATTTGTCTACAAAATTGCCAATAAAATCAAACTGTATGTATTTTGTATATTATTATTGTTATTACTGTATTTATTGTACTTATATATCTGTTTTATCTTTCTTAATGGTGTGGAAGAGCGTTTGTACGAACGTCACCCTTTGTGTTGTATATTATGTGCACCTATGTATATAAATTAATATGTAAATGTACATACATATGTATTTTTCTATTTTTTTTATCATTATTCTGGTACCTTTTTATTATAAACAATTTAAGTTTATAAACTCTTTTATTACCCACGCATAAATATTAATTTTTGATATTTACTGTGGTGTATTTATGTTTATAATAAACACTTATAAATGTATTGTATTTTTTTTATTAAAATAAACGTTATTATAATGTAACATGTAACCCGCCCCTTCCCTGGTTCTCCATTTTTTTTTGATAAATTTTTTCATATCTTAAACCATGGGAGATACGATAAAAGTCTATACGAATAATTTTGTAGGGAATTAAATTCCTATAGTAATCAAATGCCAAAACTTTGCGCCTCAGAAACTGCAATTTTCCTTATTGGAATCTGATATTAAATTTATAAAAAGCAAAAGTAAAAAAAAAAGTGGCTGGGTCGAGGAACTGAACCCGGGACCTTGAATCCAAAAACAATTCCAATTCCAATTTCCAATTTAAAATTGGAATTGGAATTGTTTTTGGATTCAAGGTCCCGGGTTCAGTTCCTCGACCCAAAACAAAAAACCCTACCACATGATCCATCAGCTCTTATTCGTTATTGGAAATAAATTTGTTGCATATAATAAAACATTATTTCTTCTAGTGCATTGACCGAGAATTGAGAGAGAGATAAAGTTAACCCTGAAGTAATATAATAGAAAGAGATCAGCAAAATAAATGCGTCGTTGATATGTCTCGGACACCATTAATCCATTGTCACTTGGTCTATATATCCGAGGTCTGTGATTAATTTTGTCGGGCGTTCAGTACATTATACACTGAGAAAACTAGTTTATTAAACTTATATTATTATGTACATACCATATGTGATTATGAATGTATACATATAAAATAGAGTTATTGTGATTGAGGGCCTGATTATGCTGTAGACAAGAATTTATTATGTCTAAAAAAACAATATTTGAAAAAATTAAGCTAAACTTGAAATGTTTCTCATACCCCGTGACTTATAAACGTTTATTTGTTCAGAACTCCATAAATATGGTACCTATAATCTCAATTACATTTGAATCAAAGATAAATCTGATTTGTCTGATGGACAGACATATTATAACAATTATTTTCAATGGTTTTATTTGATACAAACGTGATATTTTAGTAAAAAAACATCCAATATTGATAACGGACAAATACTTTACTGGCAAATACCGACGTATTTGTGCAGTAACACTAATAACAAAGAAATTTGTATAGATAACGTAAAATAATACAGAAGATTTTTAAAAAAATATCTTTTATTGATAAATAGAATATTACAAACAAAATTGTGTACCAAACATTTTAATTAATTACAGATGTGACAAAATACTTATTTTTCTACTTTTTTTTATCTTTTTTATTCCCTTTTATGTCTGTATTTGCATATTTCATACAGTAAAATATTCTTAGCCTAATAAAAAATTTTAAAATATATAATTTTGGAAAATCAGGACAAGGATGGTTGAGTGGTACATTCTTCATATTATCAAGGAATATGTGTGAAATTCCTGATCCAGTGCAAATTTCTTTTTCCAGTGCACATTACTCTTGATTGTTTCAGTAATATATATTTACACATACCTTTCAGGATCTTTAGGAAATACGAAAAAGCTTATTGTTCCACCTCTTCTAGAAGGGCATGACCGATAAGAACACCCCTTTGCCTTAGAAGCCATTGAAAACACCAAAAATCCAATACACAATAGTCCAGAAATACACGAAATATTCGCAAAAAACGCACAATACTCCTATTAACACGTTACACTGTTGATCTCACTACATAAACAAACAAAACGGCCATAAAATAGTAAAATACTGTGTAAGCGTTTATAAAACTGTTACTCGCAAAACGTAAATAAACATAAAAGTTTGTATTCATATAAATCATACGGCATGTGACAGATGACAGATGGAGCAGTTATAACATGGCGGACATGGGACATGCGCGCTCAAATTTGGTTCGGCCTTGAAGGCTAGCTTTCGCTTCTGTATAGATCCCCTCTTCTGTGGTAGCACAAAAGTGTTAAAAAATAAAAGATGAGTTACTACCAACCAATTTTTGAACTGTTTTCCGTAACTAAAGTTTCCGAAAACGATAGATTACTATAAAAACAGCTAATTTTTTATTACTTTGTGTAACTAAAGTTGGTAAATTGTGGTAATTGTGATTTATGTATATTTGAATGTATTTTATGCTTCTTTTTTTGAATTATTTACTAGAAAACATATATTTGTCAAATACCCTCAATGCTTACTTTTGTATCAAAAGTCGTAGATACACTAGACGTTTCTTTATTATGGTTTCCATGGTAATTAAGCGTTTACTTTGTCGCTCGGCGAGCGACAAAATAAAGAAACGCTTGCTCCTCGGAAAAGTGCAACTTTGAGCTTTCTTTTAGAAGCGCAAAGTTGCACTTTTCGCTCGGTTGTAGAAAAAATATATTTTTCGTTTGATTGTATTGAAAAGTGATGTTTTTGGTTCGAATATCTGGACGAAAAGATCTCCTTTCTATAACAGGTATTATTTTTTGTTGTGGTTGCTAGGTGACTACTCTTCCGGCCGAAAAGTACTTTTCGGACGATAAACAAATATGAACAAAATAATGGATACCATAAATAAATGAAAGAAAATGTCATGATATTTTTATTAAATTGTGTCAAAAGTGATGTGAAGTCTATTACGATAAGATTTTTCGCTTAATATAAATATAAGAAATAAAAAATTTATTATTTTCTTCTTACAATTGAATAAAAAATAGTGTATGACACACTGACGAAAATGTTTTTCGTACTGATACAGTTGCCGAGCTCGGCTCGCCTCGCCTGTCAATTTTCCGTGATCGTCCGAAAAACTGCATTTTTCGTCCTTGTATCATAAATAACTGTTTTTGTGATATCTTGGTAATAAAGGCTATTTATTATTATTTTTGCATTTGATTTGTTAACTCTGTATTAAACCTAGTATAAATAAGTGTTTGTGTATAAAGTAAAAAAATAGTAAGTCTATTTTCGCCTTTGCAGATTTAATTTAATTATCTCTGAACAACTAGGAAAAATTCATCATTACGTAATTAAAATTCATGTGATTCATTGCGTTTTAAAAGATAAAATTACTAAATGAGCAATACTATTTGTAGTACTCTATTGCAACTATCCGAAAAAAATATGAAAGACATTGTCCTACGTTGTAAAAAGTAAAACGTTTTTATCTTCTTGAATTCATGGTTGATCCGCTATGAGCAGAAAAATAGAGAACAATTTAAAAAGCTCGTGTTTTGATCTAAAACTTACATTTAGTGTGTCGTGCGCCACTGTTCTGTCACAGTTAAATGTTGGGTTTTCACAAAATTGGCGACTTTCCAAATGCCCAGGTCAGGCGTCAAGTGCAATTTAGGTTATTCTATAAATGGAGTAGCAAATGGACATCTGGATACTTCTGCTTTCGCTGTAATTTGATTTTTATCGTTAGGAAATTTAGTCAATAAGCACAGTTGAATAAGTAATTTTATTTAAAATATATTCAATGAGTCATTTGTGTACTGCTTTATATTAGGCACATGATTACCTAATTAACTCAGAGAACATGTTCCAATTGCTATCGAAATCAGTTTAAATAATTTTTTCCTAGTTCTTATCAATTTATAAAATTTTCAAATTTTTAAAATAAACTACTGGCGCATTCGCCATTTTAGAGAAAACGACACCGACGCGACGGACGGCGACATATAAAATTGTCTTGTGAATAGTTCGGTTGATTAAGTCAATATTTTAATAAAATTGTGCATTTTATAGGTAGAAGCATGTCACCTGGCACGCGTGTTATTTATAGCTAATTGGTAATTTTTAAGGCTGGGAATCGAATACGAATAATTCGAGTATTCGAATATTCGAGTATTCGAATACGAATTATTCTAATAGGAAATTATTCGAATATTCGAATATATTCGAATATTCGAATACTCGAATATTCGACTACTCGAATATATTCGAGATTCAAGTATTCGAATACGAATTATTCTAATAGGAAATTATTCGAATATTCGAATACTCGAATATATTCGAATATTCGAATACTCGAATATTCGACTACTCGAATATATTCGAGTATTCGAATATCGATTATATTTGAATATTAAAATATATTAAATTATGTATGAATAGGTATGCAGTATGCATCCAACCAAAGTAGTTAGATAGTAGGTATAGGTAGGTACCTATTCTAAAATCCAAATATGTAAATAGACCACATTAGTGGCACGATTTACTCCCAGTCAAACTATTCCATCTCTTTCTCGCCTCGACCTTATTCTTACTGTACTAAGGCAGGGGTTAAAATTAAATTTTAAATTTTAGAAAACCTGTAAATATTTAACAATTGACTTTTCATGTATTTGTTTTACCTTCACAATCTGCGTCTTTTTTTAAAAACATTCTAATATTAGAGCAGTTTTAATTTTTTCGAAAAGGAAAAATAGTTATGACACAGAAGTATAACAAACTAGCTCGGTTTTCGTTTTATTTAAGCTTCAATAGTTAAATGTGAACAGTAGCGCCTCAATCCTAAAATAAAGTACTAATTAAATAATTCTGACCATTAAAGCACATGTACAGGAGACATACCCTATTGTGGGTATGGAAAGCAAATCAAATTGCCTGCTTAGTGGATTACGTCACGACTATTATTGTGGTCTATCCAACCAAATACTCAAATAGAGTATTCACTATTCACTAGTATTCAGTGCTATACCTATTAATAATGAATATTCGGTGATCCGGATTATTCGGGTACCTATTGGAATAATTCGGATTATTCGAGTATTCGAATAATCGAATTATTCGAATAGGTATTCGATTAATTCGAATTATTAGAATATCCGAATATTCGAATAATTCGATTATCCGAATATTCGAATATCCGAATAATTCGAATACCTATTCGAATAATTCGAATAATCCGAATATTCGAATATCCGAATAGTTCGAATATTTGAATATTTTTTCGAACGAATATTCGAATAATAAAATCTGGAAAATTCCCAGCCTTAGTAATTTTAAGTGTTGTAGGCATCGGCGGAATGCACTTAGCTACATTGGAAAATGGCGACCAACATTCGTCGTCTGACTCTAACTTTTTAGTCATTGCAAATTTTTCTCCAAACCTTAAGAGTTCAGTATAATTTTCAAAAAACTGAAAATCTAGTTGTAAAATGGATTTCTCTAATTTTTATGTAGTTTAGAAATGATAGATATGAGTGGTGTCAAATCCGAGGATCTTAATGGCCACTTGGGTCCTCTTCCGCCAATCTACGTACCAGGAAATGTATTATCCAACTATTCTCGAACTGATAAAACATAATGGGGAGGAAGGAGCACCATCTTGCTGGAAGTGAAATCCGACGTCTCCATTGAAGAAAATATTACCCTCCTCGTCAAACTGATTCTCCAATGCATGGGTTATAAGAGAGTTAATGGTGGTTTCTAATATGTCCAAATATATGTTGCCATTGAGACTGTCCTTCAAAAACATGTGGCTTTCTATCTTTCCAATATCGACAATATTGTGTCTATTGACAAAACTGTTCAAAAATAATGTTGATTCGTCATTAAAACAAATATTTAGTGACCAGGTTTATGCAGCTTTAGGATGTTGCGACCAGCCTTATGAGAAATGCCAATTATAGCAGACACCTGGCAAAGTAAACTTATGGGATTGACAGCAAAAGGCCCTAACACTTCAATCTGAGCTCATTTATTCAAGACCCTGAGCTCGGTTCTTTTTTTGTTTTACACAGATCCTGTTTCGTAAATTCTTCAACTAATTTCAAAACGTATGTGCGACTTACATGTTTGTTTGAATTTATATGACTGAAAATTGCAGCTGTTTGTCTTCCGCAACGAATTGCACCATCATTCAATACAATTAATTCAACCCTCTCTGCTATAATATACACTATTTTATTTTATATTTCACAAGATCACAATTACAATGAAATAGAATATTTGATATCTGCCAAAACTTGTAGGACTTCTTAAAATATTTTCTAATGATATTTTTCTTGGACTCATACTTTTCAATATCAATATCATTACCTGAATAACAAATGTAATGTCACAGCTACAATAAAACATGCAAGTTTCAAAACGAAACAACGAAGAAAGAACAACCGTTTTTATTAGGAAAGGTAACTGTCAGTTTTTTAATCTGTTTTTATAAGCTAACCTATATACAGGTTGTTTAAAATATCTATCAAATAAAAGCTGTAAAAACAAAATTGTATGTTTAAGCTATTGCTTGATAACCCCATGCCATCTTATCAATTAAAATTATTATGATGAAGGGTGAAGCATTTATTATGAAATGTACTTGTGATTTCTTAAATGACATTTCCTGTATATGATAATATGTCAGATTGTAAATCATATTACTAACAATATCATGTAATTTTAACACTCTGGACACATGTTAAGTACATGTCGCCAGAGCAGGATATTAAAGCAATTTAATGAGAATACAAAAATTGGATTCTCTTACTCCCTTATGACTTGGTCATTACTTTGGGCGCAAGCCTCCATATGATACAGAGTAATCGCATGTAATCGTAAATGTAATTTTTAAGAAATTGGATATTTTATATTATTTTGTATTTTAAAATTCATTTTATTAAACTTTTCCCCGATAATATACTTGAATACCTGAAAAAATAATTTAATTTTGCACCAGTTTGTCATGTTGATATTAAAAGTTTTACCTCAAAACCTATAAAGACCTTCCCAAATAATATTTTAAATATGTTTTGGTTGATTAAAAAAACTCCGTTATTGATGGTTTCCTTCAGGATCATTTCATCATCGGTATCTTAGAAATTGTTAGTAATATAAACCACATGAAAATCTACATTTTACTCATAATTTGATGCATAATCTAACTTAAAAATATATAGAAGATACTATTTAAAAAACAATTATTTAGTTGATCACACATTTGTAATGCTCCTATATAACTAAAACAGTTTTAATCTTTTAAAAAAATATTGTTCTATCGTCTTAAATAAATGAGCTAATTTTCGTCCACATAATAATGACCCTTCCTATATACAAGCATTTCCTACTCCCATTTATTTTATCATCCTTTTCTTTCAAGCCGATAATATTTCGGGCCGGAGACTATGGGACCAATGTCTACTTTTAACAAAAACATGTAATTTTGTACAAATACTTTTCTTTCAGTTTTGCAACGTTGTTAATAACCTGCCCGAAAGTCTTCAGATTTAGCCCTAACTTTTATCTTTAAATGAAATCTTGCAACTAAATATTTGATAGCCCATGATGCTCTGCTCATTCATGAAAGTTGCTACGCAGTATTTTTGTAAGTGTGATCATTAAAAAAAAAGAATAGGTTTTTGGTCAGCTTTTTTGGAAATGGGACCATTGTGCGTCGGTAATTAAGCTAAGTTACTCGATGTGAAATAAGTAATTTTTTTCTTTTCTTTTATTCATTTATGTAACGTCGGCCTATTTCCGCTACCTGGGCCAATCACCGATGCCAGGAGACTAGCTAACCCCCAACCTGGAACTTTTGCCGAACCTATTCTATAACGAATAGTAAGGATTTTTTACTTGCCTCACATTTAATAGACAAGGGACCGACTGCTATATATCCCCTCCGAAGGATGGTATATCACCTACACAACACTCGCATAAGATTGCATATCTTCTGCGTATACGGTGATATACAACTTGCTAAAATTGTAAGTAAAAATGGTAAATTATGTTAAAGTGAACTATTTTATGAAAAAAAATTATTTGTTGAAGAAATTTAGATAAACAGTATCTGTGTTTATTATTCTTTAGATACATTTATTTAAAAAAATTGCTTTACACGAGAAAATCTTTCCGAATAGGTGTCATGAAATAAATCATGAAGAAGGATTAAATGAATTGGTAAAATTATCTGCAATTATTAATGAGATCGTTTACCAATTTTACTAACCGTAAGTGTTATATTAGGTCATTTTACCTTAAAAATTGAACTTTGCAACATTACAGACAGTTTCAACTCTAGTTAGAAACTGCAATTACATGCACTGGTGACTGCATTTAACACTTACGTCGTTAGTGCCGAATCTTAAATGAGACTTAAGAATTAATTTAGGTGTGATGAATTGTAGGCATAGTTAAGTATTAAGTTTTCTTCGTAATTTTATCTGACTTCGCGTGAAGACTGATTAGTGTATTCTATTGAAATAAATGTATGAATTAAATATTAGTTTTATACTTATCTTCTTACCTCATTACTCTCATTTCTTCTATTATGTTAATTTGCTGTTATTAAAAAATTTTCAACATATCGATTATGTTCAGTATTTTAACAAAAAATTATAATTATTTAAAAATATCAAACTGGTAACCTTAATATTACTCTTACTTTTTATAATGGTTGGTCTTAGGTTATATCCATGATATCAAAATAACTTTTTGATTTTCCATGGCCTACTATTTTGTTTTGTTAAGCAATGGATAACTTTTCTTAAATTAGACCCTTGAAAAAAAAATTTTCTCCATCATGTACTACATCACTTGAAAGCTCCATTTAAGCGCAATCTGAAAAACCAAAAGACCAATATGGCTGCCATAAGAAAAACAAATGATACCTCGGACATCTTGAAAACAAAAGAATATTGAACATTCGTTTCTACACCAAAATATTAGTCTCCAAAAAGTGTTCTAATAATGTAAAAGTCTAAAACCTGTCTGACCAAAGATTACTAGGTTACAGCTAACAAGAGAAATCACAAAATTTCCGTTTTTTTTGGAAAATTCAAAAACGGTTTCAGTTAGCCATGTTTTCTTAACGGATTTGGAATCAGCATAAAATTTGCCAAAACTTATCCCATTTAACCGACCTTGTACCTCTTATGGTTTCCGAGATTGCAATGGTGAGTATTGAATTTGGGATACATGGTGTAGGCCTGTTAGGGTTTTCGGGTTTACCCTGTTTAACTCTAAAAGTTTCTTAGCTTTTGATTCCAAAGGGTATTTTATAAACGCCTTCGAATGAGCTAATCCTGGTAACTCTTGCCAATACTGTAGTTTTCCTTTTGAGCCCAAGTTGAGATAGCCATTTTAGCAGTACTTGAAGATATGCCAAGTATTGGTTCTGGTCCGATGATTCGTGATCCAGCTCCTTCTCTGGCCAAGGAGTCGGCTATTTCGTTACCTTCCATACCAGAGTGGCTGGGTATCCAGACCAGAGTCATGATGTTGTTTTTGCTCAAATGATTTAGGACTTCTGACAGTTCCATACCTTTTTGGAGTTACACCGGTAGGAGCCAAGAGCTTTTATAGCTGCTTGGCTATCAAAGTAAATTTTGATTGATCTGTTCTATTCCAGCCTTCGCATACACAGTTCGATGGCATGAACCTTGGCCTGCTAAATATATGTAGTAGCTATGTACTTCGGCCCCTGTTCTCTCGGGAGCCGTCTGTAAACCAGCAACTGTCTGCCCTCAGTAGGTCGGCTTTATTCCAATCTCACTCATCTCTTTCCGGAGATAGTATGTTGAAGGTCAGCTCGTAGTTGGATATGGTAGGCTTAATATCAGAGGTCATTCTGTGATTCTCTATATCATCCAGATGTTGTTGTAGTCTGTAAATTGCCTACCTGGCCTTTCTTTCCAAGTATATATGAAGAGGGAGTAAGTCCAGGAGGATTTCCATTGCAGCTGACGGTGTGGTGCTAATTACCCTCGTTACGGTCACGCATGCTAGTCTCTGCAATCCAAAGAATTTGGCTTTGGCCGTCCGTTGTGATCATTTTGGCAACCAAACACTGGATCCGTATGTTATCATTGGTCTGATGACCGTGACATAGATTCAGTAAATTTGTTGGGGACTCATGCCCCAGAATTTGCCACAAATACGACGGCATGTCCATAAGGACAACTTTGCTCTGTGGATTACCTTTTCCAGATGGGAGTTTAGCAGTTTAGCAATTTATCTAGAGCTATTCCTAGATATTTTATTTCGAACAATATTACTATTATTATTAACTATAATTAAAATTATCCTATAAGTCATTTACCATATAGAACTTTGAAACCTAAATATATGATTATTAAAGAGTCACGGAACTAGTTGTTTTTAAAATAAAGATTTGAGCAATATTCGTTTTAATTACACTAACCCAGGTAGTACATCTAAATGTAAAAGTTCTATATTTTTAATCAAACAGTGTTAATATTTTAAGTTATTAATTGAAGTATGTTCTCATTAATTGTGTATGTAAAAAGAAAATTTGCCTTAAGAAAGTTCTAACAAACGTTATATAATAAACACAGCGTTTAAGACAAACAATCAATTAAAAACTTTTGGTCAAAATAAACCTCACAGCTTAGCTGTGATGTTTATATTTGTGAAGCACGTAATTATAATCTTTTTTTTTATTATTTAATTTCATACCATATGGGAGTCGTCCTGTCTATTCCTTCAACTGCCACGTAGACCCATTGCCAGGTAGAGCAGCTATCGAGTAGATATTCCACCACGGTTAGCCCATTCGAGTTTTTCAAGTATTTTCATTTAACAGGTTAATAAATATATTAAAAAAAGTATGATTTTAGTTCAAGAGACAATTTTTTTTACACAAAAATAAACTATACTTAAAAGTCGTACAATAATTAATATTTGCAGTAGGTTTAAATCAGGTTGACATGATTACCATGGTAATAAATTATATTATGTCATTACTAAACCCGCTATCCATTACAGATTTATATTTTTATATTTAGTCTATAATTTAGCTGGGCTTATAAATTTTATTTGTTCATGGCTGATAATTTATTAAACGTATTCGATATTTATTTTATTTTTCATGTAAAGACTCGCGTAGGTTATAGGCACAATTCAGTGTCGCAGTTAGAAATTTTGCTCAGGGGATATGTATGTACAAACTTTTTCAAAATGTTTGAAAAAAGTGATACTTACTAACTAAAGATATCAATTTTAAATTTGATCTCTTGCAATAGTATACTAAAGGTCATAATCCACTATTTCATCAACCATTTCTTTATGACATTTTGTAAGCGTCGAAAATAGGGAGGTGGCTGCATTTTTTAGTTAGACATTTTACAGTGAATTTTATAGTGATCAGTAAATCTGAATAAGTGGCCAAAAGTCAAAAATTATTAAACTTGTTATTTTGCTATGATATTTAGTAATTACTAGAGTTGCCCAACGGCAGCCGCATTTTTTAGCGTCACAAGTACGTTATCGTTTACGTAACGAGGACAATAGCTGAGACTATGTACTAGCGAACATTTGCATGAGTAACACAGTTTCTATGTTTTCTGCCGAAAAACGTCTCCTTTGTGTAAGCGAACTTGTGTAAAACGATCATTCAACATCTACCGAAGTAATATTTGCAAACTTGAAACTACTAAAATCACTTGCAGGAAGTTCCCAGGTCGCCCGTTCAACTAATCGTCATCATCAATATCTAAGAGCCACCGCGCCTTAGCGGCCAGTTCGCGGCAGTTATGGCAGTCACAGCCAGAAAATACACAACCGAGGCATCGACCAAACTAGCGCGGTCAACAAATAGGGCGTGATATAAAATTCTATAGTATAGTCTATTGGCCGTAGCGACCTGACCGCCAATGCGCGGGGCTCTAAGAGGCCCCGCGCTTTCACTATTCTAAGAAAGTGCAACCTAGGAGTCAGTTTGAAATCTTCGGTAGCCAACCAATTTCTCACATCCTATATCAGCCCAAAGAGGTGTCTTACCTTAGTCGGGGAGACTCATTCCTAAGGGAACATTGTCAATCGTTACAACTCACAAGTTCAAGTGTAGCGTGTGTTTATCATTTCTTCTTTACCGATTGTACACACTTCCTGGCCGCTTTAGGTTGCTGACGTTCTCGGTCTTATATTTTCTGGACGCGACTGTCATGGCCTCAACTGAAATAGCCGCGGCGACCTGTACGGGGGCTCTAAGATGTATGACGTAAATAAATAATCTGGGTTCTCTGAACTGTCGTCGCAGGTGTGTATCTCTATTAATTATTTAAAGATGTTATTGATATATTGATTATCATTATTTATTTCTAGCATCCTACAATGTTTCTTCGCACCTTCTTTAGGTATTAAGCCACTATCTAATAAATTATTTAAAAAAAATTATTAAATAAATCTCTACGCCAAAACGATTTGTAAAAATCAAAGTATGAGGAGATATTATTGCTATATCCTTTACGGGAATTCCAACTCTATCAGTTATAATCTCCAACCGTACAACATTTCTTAGTCTTGCGCTGATTTATCAAGCTTTCACAAAAGATTTTGATCAAAGTTTATCAAGTGATTTTTTTTTACGCAGTATTTAATGTGTAATGATTGGCAGAATTTCCTTAAGGTAATTATTTTCAATTACATATACATATAATCAAAATATATGCCTACATATCTTAGTTAAAATTAATTATTACTAATGATGCTTACATATAGAATTTTTACATTTACGTAGGCCTGTGAAAAAGAATCATCAGATGCCGAATTTTCTTAATACGCTGCGTGTTCGTAAATAGGGATTAACGTATCCAGACAACACGATATGCAAGAAAAATACTTATATTATTATTAATACTAAAATATTATAAGTAAATGATAGTTTATTGCTTAAATGATAAAAATAGCTAGAAAAATTTATATAACGTATATTAAACATAACAAAATTATTAAAAATATTCATAGTTCTCTTAATGTCAAAGAGAACAGTAATCGCACACTTTTGTACGAGTACTAAATAAAAGTTTCTACATCTATCGTGTTGTAAGACAAAATAAGCCGCTTCGATTGCAGTGTCATCGTGACTGTATCAGACAGTCGGACCTGGAAGAAAAAAATGGAGTCTACATCCTCAAGAATATTTGGGACTATAGATGTATTAATTTTACTCACCAAATCATCAAGGATAAACTTGGTGTAGATTATGTTGTTTCCAGTTTACGTGATATTTTCTGTATTGGAAAAAATAGTGCCGAAAAATCGAGGCCTATTTTATTATAATTAATATCTTATTGGAGATTTTTAAAAAAGCTAAAAATTTAAAGGAAACTGGTTATTATATTAATCACGATTTAACACTCCTACAAGAAGAACGAAAAATTTTAATAAAAATTTAAAAATAGCAAAGTTAAGACATTATACAGCTAAAATTGTTAGTAATAAATTATGGGTAAATGGAGAGCTGTATGGATATGCTCAATTATTAAATAGTCAGGACCTATTCACTGAGTCCACAATTTCTCAAACACAATAAACAAAAACTCTAGATGTAAGCAAGGAACACAAAACGACCTACTAATTTTTGAAAATAAAACTGAACAAGAGAGATCCATTACTGATTTGAATATAAATAAATTTGCAGAAACGCAAGAATCTGCAACCGTGAGAGAGCTAAGAAGGAAGAAAAAATAAAAACAACATTAAAAAAAAAAATAGTTATAGATAGCACCAACTTCAATAATTAACGTAAAAAAAAGAAAAGAAATGTTATATACATATATAACTTTTGTGCACACTGTGTTTTGTTTATGTAACTATGTAATAATTTGCAAAACATAATTTAATAATATAATTTTCATTCTAAGATATCCTTTCATTATATTAGGAAGAAAACAAGTTTAGAATTTAGATTTTAGAAGACAAATAAATATAACATTTTCATTTCAGTAGGTCAGTAGGTACTAGTATAAAAAAACACCTAAAGTAAATACTATACATTACGTTGTATTTAGAACATGCGCACAGTGCATGAGTCATGTCATAAAGAAAATCCAACTAGACTTTTTTAGTGTTGTAGTTGTGTATTATTGTGTTGTCTAATTAATAATCACAAACTGCGACAAAAATGACAAAATACAAAATATATCAGGTTTTATGTAAATTATAAACCAAACAGACGCCGATGGCCACCTACCTGCCTGTAGTTTCAGATTTCAACAACATTTGAGGAAACTCATATTAAAGGGAAAATAAAGGAAACTCATATTAATTTAGTATCCGAATATTTGATTCGAATTACCGGTTTAAAATCGAATAACCAATTATTCGATTATTCGGTTATCCGAGTAACCGAAAATCGAATATCCAATATCCGGTTATCGGAATAACCGGTTTTTAGTTTTGTACAAAGTCAAGAATAATCCAAGACCGACTATCCAGAGAACCGGTTTCAGTTGCCATCACTACTAGATATCCTTGGCCCTGTTACTGAAGTTCAATATTTTTTCTCTGTGAGCCTAAACCTAATCTAAACACTTAGAAACATGCAGGTTTAGGTGAGCCTTGCTTGTGCCCCCCCCCGCATAATGGCTTGGAGTTTTCCCTGGATAGTATAAACTAACCGGCCTAATCTGCACCACTCCGCTTTTAAGGTATTATACAATTAAAACCGGCTTTGTTTCTATTTAAATTTCCTTCCATTATAACCGTTCAATAACCAATTCCAATTTAAACCCATTTATTGATTATTTTACATTATTTTAAATACATTAGATTATAACATGGGTACTTAAGATATTTCATATATTTCATTTACTATAACAATAAATAAAATAGTTCAATAACCGGTGCGATGTGGGCATTGCTATTTTATTTTTGTAAATAACCAACGTTGGCATTTTGTAAATATTTTTCCTAGAGCAGGCTGAATAAAACTATTTTGTAAAATTTCTAGTGCTATTTCCATTTTTCTAGACCTTGGATATAAACCGGTCTTCACTGCAGTTACCTATTAGTCTGCTAATAGGAAAACGTGTAATACCTGCACTCTAAACAGAAACTGGCACCCGAGAGTTAGTCAAAAAAAATAAGTAAATAACGCTGTAGTTTTGGACGTCACTAGTGACTAGTAATTTTTTTCCATATAGGAAAAATGAGCGTCACATCGTATCTAAATGTATAACCCCTCCCATACAAGGTTACTTTATGAATACAGGGGGTTGCATTAACTGTGATGTTTAATGTTTAATGCATACGTTGAAACGTTTTAATAAATCCTCCTAAACAGACTGTTATTCCTCTGCAATTTCTTGACATAATATATAGATAATATAGCTTATTATTACCATCAGACATCTTGAACTGTATTTATAACGACATTTTCATATCGTGTATTACGAAATAATTATTGTTTTGTAATTTATATATTTTAATAAAAACCTTGAAACTTACGGTGTATTGCCAAATTAGTAAAAATGCTAGTACGAATTCAACAAAAGTTGTGTTATTGGAATTTTTAATGCTAATATATTCATCTTTATTCAGTATATTTAACTTTTGTAAAAATGATGCACTATTTCAGTTATTAACCAAACTAGTTAAAGCTTTCACGTGAGGTGTAGCAATCAGCAGTAGCTTTTATTGGATTAAAATAGTTTCAACTCTGAGTTACAGAACCGCAAATAATAAATCACACCTTAGAAGTAGAATAAAATATGCTTAATCTTCATGAATGAAATTCGTTGCTGAATCGAATATCAGCTATAAGACTGTTTGAAATATCTTGAAACAACAGTAGCTGTATATTTACCATACACAAAAAGTGCAAGTATGCTACCACGCGATTTTCTTCCGCAAGTTGGTTAATGTCATGGCTAATTCAAATAGTACCTGAAATTCTTTTTAATGATAAGACTTTTTCAGAAATGCTGTCATGAATTATCATAATAATAATATATACCGGAGAGAACTCACATGAAATAGTGGAGATACATTTTCTCTGTCAGTTTTCGGTGAACGTATGGTCCAATAATAAAATCATCAACAATCCCAGTTGGCGATTTTCTCAATGCCTTACATTTTACCTACTTGACTCACCGGCGGATCATACCAGATTTTTTTGGAAGAATAACTGCCTGGTATGTTGAGAGATTTACCGATAATAAATAGAATATGGTTCACGCTTAATGGTGCCCCAGCACACTTTAGCCTCAATGCGCATCAATATCATCGTCATTGGATTGGTGGCTTCCTCAATTATAAGATTTCAATTATCTGGATTTTTTTATTTGGAGCATTTAAAATCATTAGTGGAAAATGAAGATGACCCGGATTATTAATATTTGTAGAACAATATGAAACATTCCTGGTATATTTGAAGGTTTGTCTGTTTATAAAGCGAAGGATGGATTCATGCATCATGGACGGTTGAGGTAATTTCCAACAGTGTTTGTGAATATTTTATGTTGTTGATTCAAAAATCATCTGCAGATCCATACTTTATGTCACTAATAAGGATGAGGGTGATGATGAGGAGGAGGATGAGGATGAGAGTAATGATAAAATAAGGATAATGGCAATGAAAATTTAACACATATCTATATATGCAAATAGATTCGACAATGAAAAATTGGCTGACAAAGGTGAATGTATATTTGTACAGATTTGTATCATTAAAATTATTATTATTAAAAAAAATTTCACTACAAATGAACCATACTTTGTAGCAATTCGGGGAGCTCATGCAGATTTTGCCTCCCTTTCTATTGAGAATATATATTTAATTAAAATTCAATTTTTTATTTGAATATACAACAAAGATTTAAAGCCTCTTTTGGGAAATCCTCCCAACATAAGTTTTTATACTTTTCAGGCAGGAGATTGCTTCTCTACAAGAAGGGCCATACATGTTTAATGTAATAAATTTTGCGGTTACTTTATCTCCCTTGATAATTTTACAAGAGGGGCCTAGAAATGTTACCAGTATTTTGCATACAGTGTGACTCCATCTTGTTGTTGATGCCATTGGCATTTTGGATATAAAAGCAGATGGTTAGGATGGTTAAATTAGACAAAAGTTGAACATGATATTGTTCATTAGATTTTCATTTAAGATAAATCGATTGCACTTTAAATAAAAATTGACATTATGAATAGTTTACTAGATTTTGTTAGTTACCATTGTTTTTAGGTGTTGTGCTATTTTTCGAGTTTCGTATTCTTTATATTAGTATTTGTTTCAAATTATAACTTAAAACTAGCAAATGATTATTATATGTATTTTAATGCATTTGTAAATTTCCAACAATACAGAAAACGGAAAGCAAAATGTACAGGCTGATTAATTATATGGGTTGCATCTATATATTTTTTAAATACATCTAAAAAACAATTGAGTGCTTAGGTTACTTGATATAAAATATGCATATTTGGAGCATACTTATTGTCCGAAATGTTAAAAAATATTACATTACTCATCAATCCTTATGTACATAAAACCAAAGAAAAACGATTTAATAGAAAATACAAAAATTTACAGGGTGTTGTATCACGTGACCTATGCAGGCAATTGTTTTTTAGTTGTATTTTAAAAAAATATAGATGCAACCCTACAACTTTTGTATTTAACTTTTTTTAGAACTCTAAAAATAAAGCGGTTAAGGGGGGCTCAAATTATAATGAATAACCCTGTACATTGCAATTACGTATGTTTGTTTATATTAAGATCAATAGATAGTTTCCAATAGGTTTCCTCCATTTATCTATGCCTCTGGCATATTTTTCACAAAAAATTACATCATTTAATACGATACTGTGTAAGTGAAAATAATTTTTTTCTTATCTTTAAATATGTCTTTGTTAAGATAAGGAAACGAAATTTATATGACTGATTGTCGAGGGGTAAAATAGTTGGGCCTCGCTAAAAAGTTCCGGTTTCGGTTTCCGGTCGTAGCAGTGGAATTAACTGTGAGAGAGTTTACTTCCATTATACACGGATATTTGG
Source organism: Rhamnusium bicolor (assembly GCA_029963845.1). NCBI lineage: Eukaryota > Metazoa > Arthropoda > Insecta > Coleoptera > Cerambycidae > Rhamnusium > Rhamnusium bicolor. The sequence continues at coordinate 494,494 of JANEYF010003153.1, forward strand.
TGTGTGTCCGTTGTCTCTAAATATGTACCTCCTCCCGCACAACATTAGTTTTGAAGTACAGGGATTGTACTATACGTGGTGTTTATTGTTATGATTAATAATATCATTTGTACCCGATTTCCAAATATGTAATGTGTGGTATAGTCCTTTTTTTTAATATTCTGCTGTTTACAAATTTGCTACCTTTTAATTGTATTTAGTAAAGCTTATACAATTTCGGAAAAAGGCGGAAATTGTAGAGAAAAAAAAGTTAAACTGCTGTCTCTAATGTCATTAGTATGGCATTTTTAGGACACAAACGAAAATCTTTATTGTAATAAGGTATTGGTTGAGTTTAGCCGAGATAGGAACTATTTTGAATGTACATGTATTGCTCAACTGAATACTCGCCCACCTTCTTTGAATCTTGATCTCACAACTAATAAAGTGTGTTAAGAGGGCTAATCGAACCAGTGTTTGTAAGGTAATTTTTCAAAATTTATTTCTTCCATACGGTTTGGTCAAATTACACCAAATTTGTAGGATCAGTAGTTGAAAGTGTACTAGAGGGTACATGTATATCTATTTTAATTAATTTTCACTTTATGTAGGGAAAATTTATACTGTAAATATAAGTGAAATTTGGACGTGATTAGCTCCTGAATTATGATATCAATCGGTAAAATTCGAGGTAAAATTCATACATGTCGTCTAGAATGAATCTTCATAATTATGCTCAGCAAGTTTCAAACTTTTATTCCGTACTATTTGGTTAAAAAGAATTTTCTAAATAAGTATTTTTGTCACTAAAAATGGAGCAAGGAAGTGTTACCTCTATCGGGAATCGGTGAAGAAAGCGTCCAGTGAAGGTATAGTCAAGAGCAAAATTATTCAGAGGCGCATGTATAAAAACTTTCTAGAGTGACACAGCTATCCGAAGCTTTTTCCCGACTAGGCGCATTAAGTACTGTAAAGTAGTTTAACTATACTTTGTAAACACTGATTTCCGTAAGTAGATAAGCTATGAGAGTTCTGGGCCAAAATCCCATGTTATTTCTTATGGAGGTTCATTTTGCAGAATTTTCATTCGGGACAATGAGAACGATTTCCATTTAATATAATGTGTATTCGAACTAATGAGGAAAGTCGAACTAGTGGGAATCGGGATACTGGGAATTGCTTACATATTAATTAATTAATAGTACTAACATCTTCCTTACATATAAATAAAAACCTATTTCAGTTACTTGGGAGTTATATACTCTTTTTACTTTTAAATTCGAAATGAAACATGTTACCTCGATAAGAACAATTTTATTTTATTTAGCAATGAGACATACATACATACAAGCAGTAAGTATTGTAAAATAATTTATTATATATAAAATATTGTATGATAACATACTATTATAATATTATACTATAATAATAATAATAAAAATAATACAGCATTAAAATACAATTATAAATATCTGTAGATTAACAAATAATACAATGAAACATATTTACAGTTATCAATTGCAGATTAATACATTATAATTAAATAATTGTATAACATGGATTTGGAAATACATTATACTAGTTAACAATTTTCTTATTAAAATTAATTTATTACATGTTCATTATAGAATAATGGCCCCATGGTAAATTCTTGTGTAAATTACTAATTAAATATCTCTTAGTGTCTTGAGGACTTAAGACAATTTTAGTTTGAGTAACTGTGTTCATGGAATGCTTTTCTGGTTTAATTAAATTTTGATTTACCGTTTTTTCAGTAGAATTATTTAAGCATTCAGTATAATCATCAAAAGTTATTTTATTTTTTACTATAAATTTTTAACAACTTTATTTTTTTAGTCTCGTCCAATCCTTGAGTTCTAACTGCATACATTTTAGATCTAAGTACTACAAATTCAGTCATTATGGAGCCATTTTGCTCATCTTTTATTAAACCAATCACTTCTTTATTTACATGCGGTATATTATAGACATTATTGTCAGGGTAGTCACATGTATCAAAATAGTTCAATAGTTAGCACGTCACGTTTAATTGAGGTATAAATGTCATCGATATTAATCTCATATATTAGTGAATCAGTATCAGTATACAAAATACAGTTTTCGCCAAATTCACTTTCCATACAATCATAATGAATATTATATAGTTCATCAGTAAACCATTGTTCACAGTTATTTCCCCTATCTGACTTGTAAATTGACAACGAGTTATCATATGAATATTTCACATAATATCCGATACTATAAGAAACATGTTTTTGAAACTTTTCTTCTTTTGACTTTTTATTTTCATCAACAACTGGTTCTAGTGTACATTCTAAATCAGCATAAACTATGAATTGAACGGTTTCCTTATGTACATAATTCTTAAACTTTAAAATCATCTGGTTTTCATTAGGTAGCCTGATTTTACACTCATTCAAATTTTTACAGTCCACTGTGTGTTGTTCCAGTGTTATTTCAGTATGAAAGTAATGTAGACATCGACCACAAAAATATTTCATACCATTGCGCTTATATAACTGACTTGATAAAAGACGCGAGAAGTTCTTAATCCACACAAAATGATATTTTATTGGGTCCATATCATCTTTTTCACTATTGTCTTCTTCATGATAGACATTCTGAACTATTAATAAATTAGCATGTTTGTCTCCCTTTCCTTTCGTTAAATAAGTGGGTAAACCTTGAACTGTTTCTTAATTTTTCTTGATATGTATACATTAATGGAGATATTGTTTTTTTAAAATCTCGGTATCTGTCTAGAGTTATTGGGAATTGTATACCAGATAAATTTAATACTATTGAATAGTGCGGATATGCCGTAGCCCTATATGGATGATCTTTTGCAAGGTGTATAGCAGAATTAACGCTCCAGGCGAAACATGCTTCATTCATATTTACGACATGGTCACATGCTTTCTTTAGTTGAATCTCTTTAGGTAATTCTATATACGACGATCCAAGTTGAGGAGTAAATTTGTTTATATGGACAGACAGGTTAGTAACTTTTGATAACGCCCACCAGCTATCCTTTTTCTGAAACTCTTCTATGTCCATTAGAATTGGGTGCTGCAGGTTTTTTAAAAACCATTCGCCTATATCGGTATCTTTATAAATGGATATATTCGTAGTGTTCATATATTCATATTTGATATAATGAGAATTCGAACTAATCGGAAAATTTGAACTACTGGGATTCGGGATACTGGAAATTTGTGATTGCATACATATTAAATAATTAATGGTACTAACATCTTCCTTACATGTAAATTTTAAAAATCTATTTCTGTTACTTGGGAGTTATATATCCCTTTTACTTTTAAATTAGAAATAAAACATGTTATCTCGATAAGAATAATTTTATTTTATTTAGCAATGAGTCATACATACATACAAGCAGTAAGTATTGTAAAATAATTTATTATATATAACATATTGTATGGTAATATACTATTATAATAATAATAAAAATACTACAGCATTAAAATACAATTATAAACATCTGTAAGTACAATGAAACATATTTACAGTTATCAATTACAGTTTAATACACTATAATTAAATAATTGTATAACATGGATTTTGGCAAAAAAAATAAAAATCTGTGTAAAGCGTAAACGTTTTTTTATTACGGAAGTTGATAAGCTATGATAGTTCTGGGCCAAAATCCTATGTTATACTAGTTAACAGTTTTCTTATTAAAATTAATTTATTACATGTTCATCATAGAATAATGGACCATGGTAAAATCTTGTGTGAATTACTAATTAAATATCTTAGTGTCGTGAGGACTTAAAGCAATTTTAGTTTGAGTGACTGTATTCATGGAATGCTTTTCTAGTTTAATTAAATTTTGTTTCACCGTTTTTCCAGTATAATTACACCACCACACAAAAAAAGTTGTCTGAAAAGTACATGCGATATATGGTTTCCGAAGTATTTTTTCCCGCTGAGCACAAATCCGTTGTCAGAATTGTTTAATCACCCTTTGGTTTTCGGTAAGACGCTGATGAATCTTCAGAAAAATGAAACTTTTGCACTGATGATTTAAGTGCAATTATAGTATTTCAAGCAATTTTTCATCATGATCAAAATACTCTAGCATTGTTTAATCTTAATGAACATTAAGAAGGTGAACGATTTCAGTTATCAATTTCACGTATAAGACTATATATATAAAATAAATGTCTTTATTTAAAACCGTGGCTCCGGTAATTGCCCACTCAATACGGTAGAACCTGGAAAATTCTGAAATTGTTCTCATTGCTCTGAAGGAAAATTCTGCAAAATGAACCTCCATAAGAAATAACATGGGATTCTGGCCCAGAACTATCATAGCTTATCTACTACCGCAATAAAAAGCGTTTACGCTTTACATAGATATTTATTTTTTTGTAATCAAGAATCAACTCAGAATTCAGTATATAGAATATATACTTGGAAAGGAAGGAATTTGAGCAATATCCGAAAATGCGAGTGGTAGTTTTCAACAGTATATGCATTATTGGATATTTACTAAAATAATCTTGAATAACAAGACAATTATTATTTTAATCTACAGATAAATCAAACCCTACCATACCACAATCCAGCAAATACATGGAAATTGTTAGTATTTTTGTAATAAAGGTTTAGTATGTTGTAGTTAGTTTTTATTATAAACAATTTACCTATTAATAGGTTCTACAATCTCTCTCATTTCCACAAAATGGCTAATGAGACTTTTTCTATTTAACCAGCATACTTCTGTTGTGTTGAGTTCAATGATTTGGAACAGTAATATACGGTTTCCATATGCCATCTTGTTGTTGCTATTCCAGGATCTCTTCTGTACCATATGATGAAGAATCAACATTAGCATCAATCCTAATGTTTAGATTTTGATCAGCGGTCACAAGGTTGGCATGACTAAATTACAACTCGAGATGTTTACTGGGTAGACTACCCAGCACTACAAGACAATAAAGGATATTTTTGATTTCAGAAATTACATTACAAGATTTTTGAAAAAATTATACCAATAAAACTAAATTAAAAAAAAGAATTATTTGGATGACCAAAAATATTTCGAGGACATAAAAACCTATATTACAAGTGCCCCAATGCTGGCGAAGTTCAATCCAAATCTAAACATCAGGATTAATTCTGGTGTTGATTCTTTAAACATCATATGGTACGGGGGGTATCCTGGAATAGTAACAACACAATGGCATATGGAAACCGTATATTACTGATCCAAATCATTAAACTTAACACAATAAAAATATGCTGCTTAAAAAGAAAAAGCGTCATTAGCCATTTTACGGACATGCGAAGGATTATAAAATCTATTAATGGGGAAATAGTTTATAATAAATAGTGATCGTAAGCTTCTTCTCTAGAACTTACTGAATATTTATTACTAAAGTAAGACGAATTTCCGTGTATTCGCTGGACTGTGGTAGGATTTGATTTATATGAATATAAAAAGAATAAATATCTTGTTACACAGGATTATTACAATAAATATATAATAATGTACAATATGTAGAAACTATCAGACATTTTCGAACTTCGGAATACTAAATGGTGCGTTCAGAGAACTCAGAAACTATAATTTCAAAAATTTGCACAATATTGTATATTTAAATGAATAAGCAGCAACCCACTATACGCACAGTTCAATGGGGAGGCTGAGAGTGCTATAAAGCTAGAATATGGTAAAGACACTCTTTTCTAGGACTGATAACTTACATAAATACTTCCCTGTCCTGCGGTGCCAGTCCACTTAAATTTACTTATATAAATTAAAGATTTTAATATACATATACATGTACTTAAAAATTAGGTTTAGTTATAATTTACTCGTATTTGTATTTTCAGTTTTTCCAAAACTTGTTATGATAAAAAAAGTACACCCAAAATTGAAAGGAATAGATTAGGCGTTGTTTTATGGAAACATTTTACGAGAAAAAGTTATTTCAATCATCTCAAAACCCCAAATCCCGAATTTTAAAGAACATTGAATTTTTTTAATTAAAAAAAAAAACACTTCGTAAATCTGTTTTAACTAAATTAAAACTCGTATAATTTTTCACAAGATGGCTGTGGATAACTCATTTGCAGTTGTTTGTGATTCTGCTATATGCTTTAACTTTCCAACTCTCCAAACTAATTCCAATGTTTTTGAAATGCTGGATTTGAGGTTACTTTTTTGCTTATAGCAAGACTTGGAAAGGTTGTAAAAAAATGATACTGTATGCAGCGGCGTCTGGTGAATTATAGGTTATATCATATCTAACAATGAGCATTCCCCACATTTTTTTTTATTTGCTTATTCGATAGTATTTATAAATATGAGCTCACAGAATTTTTTCGGGATTTCTTGAGCCCCGGAAAAATGTTAAGAAAATAACGAAGTTTTGTAATTTAATCTTATGACGTCATCCGACTAGGTTTGGCGCCAAACATAAGCAGCTAGCGAAAGCGAAGACAGTACCGCAGTATTGCCAGTTTTACGTATTGTTAGAAAGCGTGATTGATGATTACTTATTCAATTATAAATACAACTGTAAATTCATTCTCATAGATTTTTTTTACCGTAGTGCGAAGAGAAAATTTTATTTGTACCTGTTTTAAAACTTCGACATTTAAATATAAAAAAAAAACAGCAAAAACAGAATAAATTAGGTTATGTTACAGATTTATTCTCCGTTGCTGTTACGGAATTGACGATTGAAAACAAATATTAATTAATTAATATAATCATTCTTATTTATTTTTAACTTTTATCTGATTATGATGATTTCATTTGAATGTATTGAAGCGTGCATTTTATTAAAAGATCGTACACGATTTTACCGTATTAAAAAGAATTTAAATTATAAATAATGATTAGCAATAGTAAATCAATAACATAAACATTTTCTTCGCAATTCATTAAGTGGAATATAAATTTTAATAAAAACGACAAAAAATACACAATTATTGAAAATACCTATATGTACATAATAAATACATTAAGTTCAAAAATACGTAAATACTTATATACCTTATATTTTATATCCAAATTAAAATAGTCTTGAAAATGTTTGATATAACACAAAAATTAAAAACAAATTAGGTATCCTCTTCTGGGTAAAAGTTTAAAATATAGAGTGAAATGAAATGTAATAACGCTGACAATTTTTTGTTAATTATTATTTACTAACTTTTACAAAACTTATCACAGATAAGTATAACATATATCTTTTTAAACAATTATTTTCCCGGCACAAAAATTAATGTACAAATTTACGAAATTGTTCAAAATCACAAATATCTTCAAAGAGTTTTCAGCTACCAGAACATTATTTAAATAAAGAAAATATGGCAACACAAGTTCGGCCATACCACAGGGCGCATTATCTCATCGGTTGATTACCTGGCGGCCTTTTAAATTAATCAAAAGTTTCATAATTTTTTTTGTAGTTATTTTTTTTTAGTCCAACGACTTATGGATACTAATTACATAAATAGTGTAGAATCATATACAATAAAAAGAAATTCAACTTTTAATATAGTGGGACATCTCTATTGGAGCATGGGACCCATGCATGCCAACCATGCTCTCTGTGAAAAGAAAATTGCAAAAATGGTGTGCCCACCCACATTATTTTGTAGACAATTTGTAAAATATTAGAAAACCATTTTTTTGTTTCATAATCAGGAGGAAAACATCCACAGATTTCAAATTTCGCTAAAAAAATGTAAAGTTGTGACAATTCTAAATTCTGAAATTAATAATCCATCTATTTGTAAAACAAAATTATTATCATTACCATTTTCACTTTTTAGAAAGCTCACTCTACAGGGTATTATTAAAGAAAAATTAGACAACTAAAACATTTTATTTCTGTTACTTATTTTAATTCATAACGAAACCTCAAAATGTTCTCTATTATTTTCCAAACAGCCTATTCTTAAACACCTCTTTTAGAATAGAGCGATTTTCGTCGAAATTTTTGGAATACTCTATGGTTGAATTCACGGAGATGCTTGTAATACTTCACGGAGCTTACTAAGTCACACACTTAGCATCAAACAATATTAACATTAATCAATAATCAATCATATTATATCAAGTACAAGATAAACCAGCACACACGTGCTTAAATCTAGATAACCTACCACGAAGGCAATGTCCTGCCGGATTCATCTTAACTCAGCTCTTTTGCTTATTTCGCGGCTTTTTTCGGGTTCTCTGACTATAAAGGTATAGTCGATCTACAATTAATTAAAACAATTAATTTTGCATGTCAGAAATAGCCTAACTAATAGGGTACAGAAATAAATTTAAATTATCATTTATGTCAACTACGGGGCGATTAAAAAGTGAACCGTTACAAGTTGTAATATTTGTTATACGGCACTCAAATCTGTGTCACTTTTTAATGATCTAACCATAATCTTTGATAGGGAACTTACTTTTAATGGACATGTTGACAACATTCTTATAAATACATTTAGAATGCTTGAATTTATTAGACAAAAAACAACTAACATTACCGATACACAAGCATTACATTACAATATCTATACAGTGTGTCCGTAAAATATGGAATAAATTCATTATTTATTAAATCACAAATATTTAGAAAAAAACCCTCGGACACGTCGATTTTTAATTTCAATTGCGCACCTTATCCTTTAGTTTCTTTGGTTATCACATCATCACTGTCTCCGTTATGACATCATCAATTTTTTTTAAATGGAACACCTATATATTTCCCCAGTTTTGGATTCTGCTTCAACAGATGATTTTAAATATGTATATACTTAGGGCCTAAAATTGGTAAGTTGGAAGATACAGCCATTAAAAAAAGTAAAAAAATAAAATAAACATGTTTTTTTATTAATTTTTGAAGTAGGCTAGTTTTTGTTTGTTTTTTGTTTTTTATCATTATCGTCTTTGACAGTAAATCATTTAATAATACTTTACCCTAGTACAGGTATTTCAATAATTGTTGTAGATTTATTTTAATTTATAACATGTATGTATCTGTAAAGCAGAGAATTGAAATTCTTACAATGATTGGGTATGGTAATAGAATGCGAACTCAACATAAGTACGTAATTTATTAAATACTAAATATCCAGAATGATCCAACTCAATCGACAATGAGTAAAATAGAAAAACAATTTAGAGACAGACTGGTAAGGTGAAAAATTTACCCAAAACAGGTCGTCCAGGTTGACCAGGATACAAAATTAAATATTTTACTAGCTGTTGAAGAAAATCCACATACCAGCGTTCGCCAGGTTAGTCGCGATTATGATGTTACTAAAACGCCAATACATATAGTATTAAAATTAGAAAAATGGCATCCCTTTAAGATTCAGCTTGTGCAAGAACTAAAAGATGATGATTTACATTGGCGGATGCAATTTTATGAAACAATGATGAATATGTGCAATGGTGATTCTGTTCTGATAAAAATATTATTTTCTCCGCTGAATGCACTTTCAAATTAAATGGTGAAATTAATTGTCAGAATTATAGATACTGAGCAAGGGAAAACCCTCGATGAATGCGGGAGCACCACACGCAGTATCCATAAAAGGTAAATGTGTGGGCGGGAACTGTAAGAAATATAATCACTGGACCATATTTTTTCTATGGAACTGTGAATGGACCGATTTATGTCCAATTTTTAATGGGCTATCTCATCCCAACGCTATTAAATTTATTCCACAGTAGAATTCATCCTGGAAATGTTGACGAAAGCATGTTATATCAACAGGATGGTGCGCCTCTCCTTTATGCAGCAGACGTTCGAAGGTATCTTGACCAAATATTCATGAACAGGTAGATTGGTAGACGTGGACACATCGAATGGACACCAAGGTCACCGGACATCAATCCGTTAGATTATTTTTTTGTGAGGCCATCTAAAAAACGGAGAACATTGTTGAATTGAAAGAGAGAATTTGAACAGAAATAAACAACATTTCTCAGGAAATTATAAACAAGGTTCAGCAACATTTTTTTTCATCGTTTAGGGTACTATTAGCTACAACAAGGAGTACAGCTCGAACATTTACTATAAATTGTTTTTATTATTAACTAACCGTTAGTTCTAGTGACTATTACTTGTTCAAACAAAACATGAAAAATTAGTAAATTCTTATATTCAAAATGGCCATATCTTTCAACTTATCAATTTTAGACCCTAAGTGTAATAATTTTTGGAATCAGCTGTTGATTCAGAATCCAAAAATGGAGAAATATACAGGGCGTTCTATTTAAAAATATATCGATGACGTCATAACGAAAACAGTAATGTCGTGTGCAATTGAAATTAAATATCGATATGTCCGAGGATTTTTTCTAAATATTTTTGGTTTAAGAAATAATGAATTTATTCCACACTTTACGGACACACTGTATAATTGCCTAGTATCAAAAATTATGTCTAAAAAAAGTACAAATTAACATCAACCATTTGTTGTGAAAACACTACTTAGAAGAATATAAATCACGATATGGTTTAATTACACTCGAAATTCGCAGAGAATTAACTTTGTTACTTTTTCCATACAAAATTGTAAACGGTCTTATAAGCTGTGAAGAGTTACTACTGCAAATTTCTGTTCAAGTTCCTCCAAGAGATACCCACTCTAGCCTATTTTGAGAGGCCGCATAGAACAAATTATGGCTTCACTGCATTTGTTGATCGTCTCGTCACAAACTATAACAACAATTATCACGACTGTCACATATTTTGGGATCAGCTTAAATACTCTAAAAAGTAATATTCTATTTCATAATATTTTTCCTCGCGCCGAATTTTTACTTAATGTTGTATTGTATGTTTAAATTGTATGTAATGCTATTTGAATCTTTTTGTTTTCTGTAATGCACGTTCAATAAATAAATAAATACATATATAATATACAACGTTTATATATATACATATATATATATATATATATATATATATATATATATATATATATATATATATATATATATATATATATATATATATATATATATATATATATATATATATATATATATATATATATATATATATATATATATATATATATATATATATATATATATATATATATATATATATATATATATATATATATATATATATATATATATATATATATATATATATATATATATATATATATATATATATATATATATATATATATATATATATATTTATATATATATATATATATATATATATATATATATATATATATATATATATATATATATATATATATATATATATATATATATTTATAGTATACCCTAATACACTTACCTACCTCATTTATCCATAATAATAAGTGACCATTATCTTCACTCACCTCGTTTTGATGTAAATAGCAACTTCAGTCCGAGAATCCATAAGCTCTGTGATTTTAAATTAACAACAAAGCGTACAGATTCTAAAACTAACATTGCTTATTAGCAAAGTTTGGTGTATTCTTCAGTATAGAATTTGCTTCTAGTACAAAATACAATAGACAATTTATGGTAGAATTATACAATACATTGAACTTTTTTTATTGCTCTACAAAGGTTTATAAGAGAGTTCCGTTTAATGAAATTTCGTTTAAGCTACTCAGGTTCCTGTGGTTATTCCTCGGTTTTGTTTTAATCTTAATTACATAAAAGCTTTTGTTAGCTGTATTTACGTTGTTTGTAAATATAATAAACCTTTATTGGATTAATATTCAAGAACTTGAATATTAATTTTTTTTATTTCATTAAACGAAGTTTCTTTGAAACGGAGCAAATTTTCTTTATTTGTTTTCAAACAAGTGGTCTTAGAAAATTAATTTTTTTCCAAGACGAGATTAAAAGATTATTTATATTTTTCCTTTATTAACTTCTAAAGATACGTTATTATTTTTGCAATGAAAGTAGCACATGGGTTATTACTAATTTAATTACTATAAATACACACTGGCGTGTGCGTGGGGGACGACACACATATATTTTTAACTAGCGATCACAAAAGTAAATGTATATTAATAACATTTGTTGTTATCTTAATCTCGGCGCCTCTCATTAAAAATCCATTTGTATTTGTTCAACGTCGACAGATGTAATTGGCGCATACTTAAAATATATGAACTTTTTCAAAGACTCCGCATTTATGTCTTGAGTGTTTGCCATTTAAAAAATCATCTTAGGTGTGACATCTGCACACTGATGCCCAGGGATAAAAAAAAATTGAAAAAATCTTCAAAAAGTTGAAATAGATATCTAGATGTTATATATGTAAAGCATGAACTGACAAAACCAAAAAGTCCTGATAACTCGTGAAGGGATGTAGATATCGAAAAAAATAAATGAAAAAAATACCCCCAAATAATCCCGCCGACTTTGGCAGCCCGCTGTCCTCTGCAAACGTCTCAGTCCTTTTGGACGAAAAACAAAAGCGTTTTGAAAAATTCTTTGAAAGTTCGAATATATGTTAAATAAATATGTAAAGTATAAATTGACAAAACCAAAAAGTCCTTATAACTTGTGAAGGGATGTAGATACCAAAAAAAAGTGAAAGAGCACCCCTAGACTTCTGTCGACTTTGATAGCCTACAATCCTGTGCAAAACTATCAGTCCCTTTGGATCAAAAACCAAAAAGTTTGGAAAAAATTCTTTAAGAGATCAAATAGATGTTAAATATGTAAAGTATAAACTGACTAAACCAAAAGTCTTTATAACTCGTGAAGGGATGCAGATATCGAAAAAAAGAAATGAAAGACACCCCTACACCCTCTGTCGACTTTGGTAGCCTACAACCATGTGCAAAAGTCTCAATCTCTTTGAATGAAAAAAGAAAGTGTTAAAAAAAATCGTTAGGAGATTCATGTTAAAAACACAGAGCATACGAACACACGCGCTAATGGTCTGTTTACGGTTAAAATAATTTATTTGGTAGTTTTTTTAAATTTCTTTATCATACCACCAGTGACAATTTGACACATTTTTTTTATTCGATAGACCTATATCAAAGTTAGCTCTTACATCGATTTTTTTTAACTAGTCAAGTAAATAATTTTTGTTCAAACATTAACACGAATCACGATTATTTTCATATTTAGACAATTTTCAATAAGCTCTGGCTCCATTGTTTTGGAATTATTAATATAAAATTGTTCTGATGCTGATAGAAAAATATCTATAATGATACTTGCACACAAATAATACACAATGTTTCGAGAAGGTCAGAAACATTTCAGTTTTTTACATTTTTGAAATAACTATCCATCTCATCTGTTTGTACATACACGAAAAATGTTTAGTACCGGATTTTTCGCCGTTAATAAAACAGTATATTAAAATTAAGACAAAGAAGAGACAAAGCTTTTCGAAAGTTTAAGCAATCAAATTGGCCTATTGAATGAAAAAGAGACATCGAAATAAACTTGTAAAACATAATTCTTCTTGAAAACTGACCGAAAATATGGAAATAGCCTTTTTTCTATTTATTGTGCAAAATCCCGTTCAGTGCAGCATAGCTAAGTAACGGATAACTTTATTATGGAAACATTTTGTAGATATTTCAGTTAATATATTTAAGAGAGCTAATTAAAATTTAAAAAAAAACTTGTGTTAAATGCAATAATCTTAAATTTTATACGACTCTGCTATCATTTTTTCAATCTTATCTGAGTGGTAGGTTATAATACATTGCTTACAATGGTTATAAATCACAATTATTTACAGTCGCTTCTAGAATTCCGCAAGGGTCTAATTTGGGACTCCTTCTGCTTTTGCTATTTATCAATGACTTGACAGATGGGATTGAATGTAAAACACTTAAAAATATTTAGCAATAATCAAAACCCCGAAGATTGACTAATATTGTTAAATCAACCTATTAGAAAAAGAGGTATGGTGTAATATGGATAACCTACACATGCGGAGGCGAGCGTAGATCCGACTTAACCATACTTGTATTTCGATACGATAAAGCAACGGTAGTCGCAGTCAGTAATTTGATGGTAACTCAGGTGAAATGTTATAGAACCAAAATTCTACAAAAAAATTTTATTATTCCGAAAAAACAGTATTACCGAAAAATTACCTAGATGACATAGAAGGCCTTTAGCCATTAGAAACATTCAAAACATTCCAGAAACCGAAATTACACGGGTTCAAACTATCACATGTCACACTATTTTTTTAGCAAATTAGATAAAGAATAAAAAACCATAATCAACACTTCCAACCGCAATTTTTTGTCTCAATTCTCTGATTTTTAAAAGCCGAAATAGTAAAATTAATTTTCATTATAAAACCGCTCCGCAGCATAAGTGCGACGGCGAGCGCCGCGGTGCATTAACAAACATTAAAATGACCAAAACTCATAAAGACGTTCATAAGAAATAATTACAAACGTCTGAACGATTTTACTGCAATCTGAGAGGCCCCACAAAATATTAATTTCAGTGGTCGACATAAGCAAATAATTATCAGAGGTCAAAGCCATCATAAAATAGTAAAAGCTAAATTTCTACATTTCTGTCATATAAATTTTAAAAGATGCTAGTCGCACACACCAAAAAATTAATTTTTACAAAGTCAGTTAAATAAATAACAATTAATATCAATAGTTTAAGATAAGATAATAATAATAATAATTTCAGGCAACAATCATTGTTTCCACAGTGTCTTATTAACCGCTAGATTTATTTATATGAGATTTAAACTTATAAAATTGGAGTTTGGTACACCGTATAGTACTACCTTATCTCTTCGTATAATCAAAATTGACCTTGAGAAAATTCCATTCTTACGATTAAATACCAAGGCAACAAAATAAAAAATTATTTTCGTGGCAGCGTCACGTGGCTCCCAACTTAATAGAAAAAGACAATAACCCAGTTAGGGAGAAATCGATTAACAAGTATTTCCAAAAGAAATTCACACAAAGCCTTGTCCTCGACAGAAACTCGGCGACCTCATCCCGTCTTATAGAGGCGTGTAGGTTGTGTAGGTGATATACCATCTTTTGGTGGGGATGTAAAGCAGTCAGTCCTTTGTCTAGTAGACGGTAGGCAAGTAAAGAAATCCCTACTATTCGATAGAAATGAGGTTCGGCAAAATTTCCAGGTTGAGGGTAGCTTGTCTCCTGGCGTCGGTGATTGGCCCTAATAACGCAAATAGGCCGACGTTAAATAAATGAATAAAAAAACACATGAACACATCAAAATATAAAGTGCTACCTACACTCGAAAAAAACCAACTTTATATCCATATAAAATTAGTAACTGTCCAACTGTCCAATTAAATACCTGGGCGTTATATTTGATGACAGTAACATTTACTAACTACTATAACACACTAAACAAATATGATATTTTTGTAGTAAGAGAACTTTTGTAGATACTTTATATACATGTATTCTAGTATTAACAAGTTTTATCTAATAGACAAATACGATATCTAAAAGTTGTTGCATCTTTGAGAAATTAGACACAACATTCATGAAGCGCTTGATTTTGGGATAATTGCTCATGAAATTACTTTACCAAATGGTACTCTATCACAGATTATTAGTACAATTTTTTTTAAAGAATAAAGCATTATAGTACATTCGAGAAGAAATATGATCACTTTTTCATAAAAACTGTAACTATAAAAATATAATTTTGACAAAATGACGTTAGAGATAGAAGTGTAAGAATAAATGAATGAATTACTATTTTGCATTTGTGATAAAATGACAGGGAACTACTATAATTTTTGCGATCTACGCCGGCATGTCGGTAAAGGATTTTCTGCACCGCCTTCAAACCGCTATGATACGACAAAATATAGTAATTCAGTTGAGTTTGAAATTTGTCTGTTTTCAATTACCTAATTAATTCAATCGCTAGTTTTAAAAGTACTAAAGGGAATGTTTATGAAAACACATTCTTTGTTAAAATTAGGTAATATTGTAAATAAAACTTGAAACTAAGATCCTTATGCTATGGAATAATATGTCTTAGAGTCTTTATCAGCATATTGGCTTCCATGAAATTCACGATAAATTTATATTACGAATTCCTTAACAACTGACAAGCATCTCATCACATTAATAAAGCCAATTTTCATTGAAACTCATGATTCTATGGGAACTAACGAATATATTTTAAGTTTTTCATATTAAATATTCTTGTATTTAATATCATTTGGATCAATACCAATTTTTAGGATTACATTTGGATTCAATGAAGTTAATATTATCTTTTAATGTAAAACGAACAATATCTTTGTAGTATGAATATAATTACATTATAATCATTGATTGTTGCTGATTGAATAATAAGGACTTTTCAATCCCAGATAATTGTTTTAGGTACAATACCCAGCACGAATAATGAAATTATTTCAGAAAAGAAATTGGTTCCTGTATGTTCGGATATTAAGCGTGTGTCTTTTGTGTATAAATATCTAGCTCCTCCTGTATAAGTAACTGAGATTACATTTACGAAAATATTATATATTTATAGAAACATTAATATAGAATTGTGTTAAATTTACCTCTGCAAAACCTGAATTCTAAAATAAATATTCATATTAAAATTTTGAACTTTTGTTCACAATAACATAAATTCAGACAATCCTGGTATTCGACGTCAAATTTAGGTTTTTACAAAATTTCTAGTTAACATAAAACAAATTTATATATGAGAAACTACATATCCATCATCTAAGTTTATAATATGACTAAATATATTACAAAGGCATTTATGTCGTATATGTTCGAATACTTACTAAGTATAATTAATTTACTTCTATAATAATACTTATACATTTCGGGTACATTTATTTATTTGCCTCTTTATATTGATCGTGTTTGCAAAGCAGTCGGAATTAGCAAATGAAAATTTAAAACTGTATTAAAAAGTGGGGAAGGCTGGACAAAAAGGTATAACATATAAACGTCGAGCACACCTGAGAAAAAGTAGACTTATCTGATGCACAAAAATTCGACTTACGAAATGCGTCCAGCAAAAAGAAAATATTATTCACTCTTCTAATTGAAATAAAGGAAAACACTTAACTGATCCCAGTAGCGCAAGCCTTGTCTTATTGTTAAATATGGGTTTCAAATATAAGAAAGAAGATAATCGAAAAGCTTTGTGCGAAAAAAGTAGAGGTGTTCACAAAAGAGTGCATTTTTTGAGAGCAGAAGGTTTTACGTTTATACCTAGTGTCACTGAGACTGAGACTGAGAAAATTATATTACATATAGTCAATACACAAATTAAAATACATTATTTGTCATAAAAAAAAGTATTTATTATTTCCGGTTTCAATGGAAATGATAGCAATTTTCTAATTTTTATCATTACAGTTTAGGACAGAGTATTCAATTTTGACTTCGGTAATGAGACATACTTGAGTGTTTGGCTTTTGTTTTTCGTTATTATTAGTGATATATTATTAAATGCAGAAAACGCAGTAGGCTTATAACAATTTGAATTATATGTTTCAAATGAAATTCTATTGTTTCTTTATGACTATATTATTGTATTATGTACAAATATATTAAGTGCAGTGATTTGAAATTAGTATTTTGCTCTGTTACTATGAAGTATTTTTTAAGGGTTCTGTATGTAGAATTACAAATAATTCTGATATTTTAAATATTTTAAATATTTTAAATATTTTCCCACATCTGATTTTTTAAATTATTTCTTCAACGAATAAGATGACTGTTAACAGGAGCTTTACCAAATTCACTTAAAATTTATAATAATAATAGTAAAAACAAGTAGTACAAAAAAAGACAATTTATTAGCAATCCCAGTAATTCTTATTAACATCTCTTGCTGCATAAACGTGTTTTATTAACAAGTTCATTCATCACATTGTTTCATTGCATCAGGGTAACATTATTAAAATATCTCTTACGCTATTCTTCAAATTCTCTAGGGTTGTTAAGGGGCCTAGTCGGGAAAAAGCTTCGGATAGCTGTGTCACTCTCTAGAAAGTTTTTATACATACGCCGCTGAATAATTTTGCTCTTGACTATACCTTCACTGGACGTTTTATTCACCGACTTCATTGAGGTGCGATTCCCGATAGAGGTAACACTTCCTTGCTCCATTTGTAGTGACAAAGATACTTATTTAGAAAATTCTTTTTAACCAAATAGTACGGAATAAAAGTTTGAAACTTGCTGAGCATAATTATGAAGATTCATTCTAGACGACATGTATGAATTTTACCTCGAATTTTACCGATTGATAGCATAATTCAGGAGCTAATCACGTCCAAATTTCACTTATATTTACAGTATAAATTTTCCCTATATAAAGTGAAAATTAATTAAAATAGATATACATGTACTCTCTAGTACACTTTCAACTAACGATCCTCCAAATTTGGTGTAATTTGACCAAACCGTATGGAAGAAATAAATTTTGAAAAATTACCTTACAAACACTGGTTCGATTAGCCCTCTTAAGGATTCTTAATTTTCAACAAAGCGGCAAATATTGTTGACAAATAAGAAAAGTTGTTGTTATAGCAACGCTTCTTTTTATCTCCTACTAGGCAAATTTAATTTTTAATAAAATAATATTTAAGCAGATTTAGTTAATTTAGCAACAAAATGAGGTAATGTAATGAAATATATATCAGGTTCTTTAGGTTATTAGTTACAGAATTTAATCCTCAATGTAATACGTAAAATTGAACCTAGGTTTGTATGCAAAATATCAAAAATATTTGTAATTTTAAAATACAAATTCCATCAAAACAGTTACTTCATAGAAACAGAAAAAAATAAATAATTTCAAGCTATTGCACTTAATATCTTTGTACAATAACATAGTCATTAAAGAAACTATAGAACTTGATTTAAAACTTATCTTTCAAATTTTTATATGCCTACTGCGTTTTCTGAATTTAATAATATATCGCTAATAATAACGAAAAACAAAAGTCGAACACTCAAGTATGTCACAATACCGAATTCTATCCAAAACTCTAAAAATATACAGGGGTATTGACTATATACAATCGAAAAGACAACAAACAAGAATTCCTGGAAAAATGTCATATAAGGTTAAAGAATAGGATAATCAGTTTACGAGCGTTTGCTAGTATTTAGTTTGGAAATACGTGCTTTTACAATAATATAGTATACACCAATACTTAAGGATATGCCATTAGAATAGATATTTGTATGTGAAAGAAAAGGATAGATGATGGACTGCAAGTCGATTCTGCTATGTCGTTATAATTCGACAATGGGTAAATTCTTCTTATGAACTTGTGTGTGCTCTTTTTAGATTTAAATAGGTATCATCATTTATCACATCACTATAAATAACAGGTTAAGAGGAAAGAATTTTTTTTTAATTCACTCATTACGTTCCTCTAATTACTCCCTGAAAAAAATGAACCACTCCATTAAAATTTTGAAATTTCTGAAGTTTGAGAAGAGTACCTATGAGGAGAATAATATCACGGCCGATTCAAGTTAGCTGCTGGAGTCGGCCGTGACAATATGCTCGTATCGTTGGGAATAGATTTCTATAATTTAATCGTTCATTATAAATTATTGAAATGTAACTGAAATTAGTAACAATTCGGTGAGCTTTTAATGTAATGGAGATTTTTGAAATTTTCAACTAAAGACGGTGCTTTATAACTAAATACCAAAATCAATTATAAAGAAAAATTATAAATATAACAACTACCATTAAAGAATATAGTAAAAATCTCTTCAACAAACATAATACTTTAACAGAACTATTCTGTAACTCACAACGACCTCGTCAACCGTCGTTAACAAACGACTTGCCGTACAATAACGGAGAAATCAGATAATCGTATTCTGTAATAATAGTTTTATGGTTATTAAACGTTTTATCGTTAACATAATGTCGATGGGAGATGACAGCCATTCAAGGTGTTTGTACCTTTCGTTGACGTTTATTTGAGTGACAGTTTTGTGTTTCCTAACCTCACAGAAATCATCAATTTGATACCTCAATCAACACAAGTGTCAATTTGAAATTTGGCAGGTTAGATACAAAAATAATCCCGAGAACTTAGTTATTTGTGTACAGTTTATTTCAAACTTACTTATAGTCGGAGAGCTGGCGTCCAAAATGTGCAAGAGTTTTCTCAAAGCTAATTTTTTTGAGATTAGGTTACTTTTTAGTGATGGAAAGTAACTGTAGAGTCAGCACTTCTAGTACCGGGACACCTGGCGCTGGGACGCTCGCAAAAGTGTAATATTAATTAACGTCTCTAAACTGTTTTCTCAAAGCTCAAAATTTATAGAGAACGAGCAAATATAATATAAAACAGGAATCCAATAGTCAGACAGCAAAATATAGGGACACGTGGCGTCAGCGCTACTTCATACCTGTCAAAAAAATGACGTGTGTCAAAGTGATTTCTCAAAGCTGAAATTCTCCGAAACATTAACTAAAACTATAAAGTTAATAAAGGAGACAGTCAGATTCATTTATGATAGGACCACGTCAGTCAGCAGTCGATAGATGTGAGAACGGTAACTGCGCGCATTAGTATGCCTTTTCTCAATACATATCGTTTATTTTATAACTCAATGGAATATGGGTTACCAGGGCCGGCCCGATGGGCAGGCGAGCCAGGCGGTCGCCTGGGGCGCTGAATCTTGGGGGCGCTGACTTGCCGCAAGTCGGTTGTAGTTTCTGAATAATTAAATTTAAATTTTAATCAAAAGCACGCACTCCACATAAGTCCGCACCTGCCCGCCTATCGGTAAGCGTGCTGTATGATAACAAAAAATCAAAGTAATAGCGGCCGGCGGAGTACAAAGTGTTGGCGTGGCTATGATGTTTACGTTTTATCGTTTTTATATAGAGCGCCGACTGCCGGTCTTCTTTGACCGAGTTCTGAATTTTCTGTATTTAATTTTATTATTTATTCTCTAACTAAAAACAAAGAATAAACTACTCTTTGCTAAAGAAGCGAATTGTTGAAATCAGTCTATTATATTAATATTATTACTATAACAGTATAGTACGGTACGCGTTTAAGTTTCCAGTGCTTCAGTTAGCATATTAAAATATCTATAATAGATATAACATATCGTGTATGAAATAGTTATACATGGCCCACGGTCCTAATTCACGATTTCCCAGGGATGCTAATCCAAATAATTCAAAAAACAAAGGTAGGCACTTTTCTATTTTTCATTGTCATCGTATTTTATCTAATGGAGAAATGAGTTACAGAAGTTGGCTTAAATATTCAAATTCCAAAAACTGTGTTTATTTTTTTTGCTGCCGACTTTTTGATAATAAGCCAGTATCAAAACTTGCAATGGGAGAAGGTTTAAGTAACTGGCAGAATATTGCTGATTATTTAAAGTCTCATGAAAGATCTGGAAGCCACATTTTAGCATATAATAAATGGCGACATACCGAAATAAATTTGAAATATAAGGCTGGCATTGATAAGAATTTGATTAAACAAATTGAAAAACAGGCTGACTATTGGAAAGAGGTAATAGAACGTTTAATGTCTATTGTTGGTTATTTGGTAGAAAATAATTTAGCTTTTAGAGGATCCGTCGATCGTTTATATGCATCTCGAAATGGAAATTTTCTTGGATTGGTTCAGTTATTGGGCAAATACGATCCTATTATTAAAGAACATTTAAGAAAAATTAATACAAAAGAAATTCATAATCATTACTTGGGAAAAAAACATTCAAAATGAACTGATAAACATTCTGGAAACTAACATTAAAGACGATCAGCTACCTAATTTCATTTCTGACGTTTTGATTCAACCGGATGATACACCTGCAGGTAATTTTTGTCAATCAACTCGCAAATGTGATTCAAACCTTACTTATTAATGTAATGTATTGCTTAACGCTGAATTTTTGATTTGTACACAGATTCGGAATCAACCACCACTGATGACGCCGAAGAATATGGTGCAATCGCGTTCTGATGAAGATAGTGGCGAAGAACACGACGACGGCAATGATTCTGAAGATTAGATGTTTTTTTTTTCAATGAATCAATGATTCTTTTTTTTTCTGTTATAAAATAATTAAAATTATTTTTTCTTGTATAAAATAACTGATATCTATATAACAACTGATATATAACAATTACAATTATTAAGAAACAATTAAAATTATTTTTTTATATAAAATAAATGATATGTATTGAGAAAAGGCGTACTAATGCGCGCAGTTACCGTTCTCACATCTATCGACTGCTGACTGACGTGGTCCTAAGTGGCGTTATTGTTATCCAATTGAGTAACGACAATCATCTCAACGACACTGGTTACTGAATACAAATTTTAACAAGATCGTTCAAACTATCGTTAGAAAATAATAAACAACAGTCGTTATTGTACGATACGTTATGCAACGACATTTTACAGAATAGACCTTAGTCCATAAATCACAGACACGTACGGTAGCTTGTTATTTGAAATTGCATAAGCCACTTAGGGTACCTTCACACAGCTGGTTTTGCACTACGATGCTATGCTATGCTACACTATGCCACCTATAATATAGTGTTTACATATTATGCTGCGTTTAATGTGGGAGCAGTCGCGACAATGCAAGTTCAACTCTATTTGATGTACAATTCTTATTAAACAATTTAATTAAAAAAAAACTAATTAAAAAATGAATTTGTCAGAGAATAATGAAAGAGGAGATTTTATCATCTATTCCGTAAGAAATAATTTTCGTTTCACGTAACAATACGAACCAATGAACCAGTTAAAATAGATATTAACTTGTCGGCTATTATTTTATGACTAACTCTATATTGTTTACAAATACTTATTATGACCCTTTTAGTTGAAGCTTGGTTGTCATGTGATAAAGACATATTACAGTAATTGGGATAGTATTTTCAAAATATTCTACAATTTAAAATTAGTGCTTCTAAACCCATTATTACAAGAGGTTTAAATATACACCTCATTTCTGGTTCTTCTAGCGCTCTAGACTAATTAGTTTTACCAATTATCGAAGATGTTTTGAAGTATTATGTGTTCGTCAGACATAATTTAAAATGCAAAGGTCTTATTGTCGTCCTATAAAGAACCAGATTTACCAAATTTAAACTTTCGTACTAGTGAATATTTCGAATTCTATGATTGGATAGAACTGAAAGTCATGCTTCCCCATTTTTGGCTAATATATCTGATCATCATCTGCTACGATATTTTTAAATCGAAGTTAATGAGGAAAGCAAATTTACCGAGCACAGAAATTTGAGAATGCTGGAAAAATCACACTTAATACAACCCTGCAAAAAATTTTATCCTTGTGTATGATTCTGCCTAGTTTTTAGATGTTCATAATGAAAAAGTTATGTATTTTTCATTGCATTCTTGTTTTTTCTAACATTCGAATAGATTCAATCAATTCTCATTCTATAGTTAGTTGCGCTCAAGTTGTTTGAAACGTATTCTGTGAAGATTTTGAATAAATGCTGAAGAAAGGTGTCATTTATCACAACCTGATGCCAATACGGTTAATGGTATGCTCCAAGCTGGCTTGCGTTAAATCGATGGTATTACAGAATTAGGAGTAAGCCAAAGCGTCACTAGTAGGCCTTGGAATCGGTTTTTGGAAACTGATTCTGTACAAGAACAGCCCAGAAGTGGTCGACCTTGGTTTACAATATCGCGACAAGATCATTGTCCTCGATTTACAATAAGAAGGGATCCTAGAAAAAGCAACATACGTACAGCACATGGGGTTACAGTAAGTGTCCAAACAGTACACAATGGTTCAGGGAGTTTAGCTTGTCAAGTCATCCTTTATATCGAGCCCCTCGGTCAAGTTCAGCTGACCATGCAACTCGTTTAAGATGGACAAGGGCTCTTCAAAACCAGGACATGGAATGAGGTTCAGTTTTATTCGGCGATGAGCTTCGTTTCGGCTTACACAACGATAACAGATATCTACAAGTTTGAAGGACATCAGAGGAGACATACATCTAAAGATTTATCCAACATACAGTAGCTTTTAAACAATGTGGTAATGTTATGGTATGGGGAGGAATATGTGTTGGAATATGCACTGATTTGTACGTCTGCAGGAGGCCTATGACTAGACAAATAAATGTCAATGATATTGTCAGTAACATTCTGACGACCTTTCAAGCTGCTATTGGCAAAATTTTTATTTTTATTGATGATAATACTCGCCCTCATCATACTCAGCAAGTATTCAACGTCCTTGAAACTCACAGAATTGATCACGATCCTCTTCCACCGCATTCTCCTGAATCTCATTCAACATGTGTGGGATTTATTAGGTAGAGCACTTCAAAGCCATCAACCGGCTATAGAGAACATTAGAACATCAGAAGCATGCCCAGACTTATACTTGAAGTAATTGAGTGAGGGGCTAGAATACGAGATATTGATGATAGGTTTAGGACATTGTTGGTTCCACACGGCTAAACACTTCTTAAACTAAACTAGTTCTTCAAGTTATATAAAAAAGTTAAAAAAAGAAGTTGTCGATCCCCCTATACGAATATTATTTTAGTCTAATCCTTTAATGAGAATATAAAATATCCTTAACTTTCTCTGCACAATGTTTTAATTTTTGTTTTCGAAATTTTGCACACAGTGTTTTTACTATTCCAGCCCTGGCAATTATGCCAAAATTAAATATGTATTTCTCATCTTCATGCACATATGCCTGAAAAGTATCAATATTTACATATTTAATGCAATAAAAATATCTTTTTTAATTCAAAATCACATGTTTGCTTTTGATTTAATATAAAAAAAATTTAAAAAATTGCAGGTTTATTTTTTGTTAAATTTCGTTGACAACAGAAAGCATAACTGCAAGTAAATTCTATTTAAGTACTTACCTTTTGTTGTTCCATTATGTAAGTGCCATCACAATTTGGTATTTGGTAGAAAATACCATTCATTGTTTTCTTTCCATTTCGTTTAGTTCTAAAATTGATTGGGTGTTGTAGCTTTATGTTTTTAATTTTCAGAGTGTTTCACGAGATTTGTAGGAGGCATTCTGTTTTTACTTCCATTACATAGGCGTGCGAAGGATTTTTCCATGATACACCAAGTGCTACAAAAATTATTAAGAGGTATGGCACGGGATGAGTTAAAATAAAGCAAACATAGAATATTTTCTTTGTTTATTACCTAATTTTTTTTTGTTTAATTTTTTTTTTTTTTTGGTACCTAAAAGAAAATATTTTATATTGTAGACATTTCACTTTCGTTATTACGATTAAAGTATTAAGCACTGTTCTAAATTTATTTAAAAACAGTTATTAAATGAACCTATACACCAACAGAGAGTGTTTTAAATAAATGTTTCCTCCTATCTCAAATCTTCCATAACTAAGAATCTGAAAATTAAATAAGTAAATATAACATTTTATACTGAATATGAAAATTATTTTTTTTAGAAAATGACTGTATTTCCTTTACTAAAATATTTGATGTGACCTACATATAAGTTTCTTATACCAGTATATATATCACTTTGATCTAAAAAAATCATTCTATTTAATTCTTCACTTACCTCAATTAAATTTTGATAGCGTAGGTACCTTGAAATATTTCATTAAAATTTTTAAATAATTAATTATCAACGTCTTTCGATACTTTCATGTCATATATATTAATAATATCTTCTTATTGACATTGACATTTTTGTAACTAAATTAGACATTTCAAATGTCAAACTGTTAAATTTATTCTAACCCCATTTTATGTAAAAACTGTAAAAAATTTCAGTTTACATCAGCTTTAGTTAAGTACTTGGAAAATATAATTTATTGGCTTGATATAGCAGACATGATTTATAATCTTTCATCAAAAATGTTTGGGTCCCGTGGAAGTTCTTTCAGCTGGCCAATTTTGCTCATCACCGAATTTATCATTGTCTTTCGCCTTTAGAACATGTGTACCAAATTTGAAAGTTACTACAGACATGCCAACAGATTTTTTTTCCATAAAGTTATGTTTTTTTCATTATAATTTGTCGAGATTCGTCCAGAAATGCAATAAATTATTTTAATTTTTTTCCGAAATTTTACCTTTTTTCTTCTTTCATTTATTATGTCTCTTCTGGTGGTACCACATTCACCAAATTTAATGTGTCACCTAAAATGTTGTTGAAAATCTTAGCTGCCAAATTTGGGAAGTCTCCCATTAGTATTTTTTCAGTTATCGCGGATACACACATACACACATCCACACACACACACACGCACCGACAGACATCATTCGGAAAATAATCAGAATGGATTCAGGAGGGTTCAAAACGTATATATCTATCAAACTCTCGAGGTCGAAAAAAAAATCACTTCCTTATATTAGGTATAAGAAAGTAAAAAACAGGTTGAGTAAGTTTGAAAAGAATTGCATCTGTTCCCACAAAAAAGGTTTAATCTTCTGTGGGTTCGTCTAATGTTTATTATTATGAAAATTGTTAAACTGTTTGATGTCACATATTATTTATTTCAATAAACATTATTATTATTATTAGTTATGTATGAGAGCTTTATGGTTATTTCCATAGACGCCAGACTATTTTATTTACCTCTTTTCTTTTGGTGGTCACAAACTTTTGACTTAAGACAATGCATTTCTAGCATTATGGAAATTGATTCTAATCCTGTTTTGATCAAATATCATAAAGAATGCCATTCATAAAATTTCATTTATATTTATTTTCTAAAATCATCTACACTGCAGATAAAAAAAATTAAATGTTTTATTTGAATCTTGTCAGTTAAGGTCCGTATAAATAGATCTACTCGCATTTTTAAACGAGGATTTTAAGAAGATGAATCTGCACTGCAGTAGATTATTTAATAACAAACTTGCCTATATTAATTACACATGATGTATTTGATTCAGGACTTCAGATCACACAGCCCAGTCTCTCATATGGAAAATGGTGCTTATAGCTAGTGAAAATAGTTCATTATACCCATATAAAAGACATTTCAATCAGGAGTCCATAAATTAATTTAAGACACTTTTTAAATCAGAATATCCGTGTGTAGAATTGATGTGGTTCCTGTTTCCTTATTAAAAGAAAGTAAATACAAATTTGCACATTATTTAACAATTCAGTAAATAAATCCATTTGTCTTGGGCAGTTTTAGGTCTGTGCGATTAGGCAAATACTGAATCGATTTTCGATTTGCAAAAAATAAAAGGTCAAATCGATTAATCGAATCGTTTATCATAATTCGAATCGAATCGTAAATCGGAGCCTGACTGAATCAAATCGATTTGCATGAAACCGAAACGAAGCAAAGTTACGAATCAAATCAATTTGAATAGATAGGTAGGGTATTTATAATGATAATTTAATTTTTGTTTCGCATTCTTCGCTATCGAAGGGATCGGGTAATGGAGTTGAACCGCAGTGCATTCACACTTCAGTGCTTCATTCAAATGTTAGTTACACAGCCAGATAAATAATAAATCATGCCGGGTAAGTGTTTTATAATATTATAACTTATCGTAGTTGCTTATTTACTTCCTTGTAAACTATTACTTTACTGAATAGAGAATAGTGATAATGCTCCTTATATTTCGACTCGGTTATCATTATCAGTGGCATACACAACGCTTATGATTTCGAACCAAGAATGCTTGCTCTACTCATTTCCCACTTAAAAGAATATTTAACACAGTAATTTTCGTAAAAACCAACAAATACAGAATATTCCATCAGTGTTACTGTTATTTAAAATTAATAAAAAATAATAGACAGGAATAATACGTATTCATGATATTTTAAAAATATCTTACTATGTCCCGCCACCGGCACTGGTAATATCGGTGAGAATGGTTGTGTCATCATTTAAAAAACTTACCGGTTCGGTGGAGTAGTTGGCTAGAATACGCGAAGATAAGTGTGACTAGATAATCTCTCCATCGTCCTGCCCGGTTCGAATCTCGCCCCCGGTGTTGGCAATGTCGGTGGCAATGGTTGTGTGTCTTTGTTTTTTCATAAGTGTAACCCTCGCTCGTGCAGCTTCGGCTTTGGATTCGGGGGTTGTCTAATTTCTTTGGTGTTTATGTTTATCTTTATGATTATGTAAAGGGTGCGTTGAAGAAGCTTTACTACATAAAGTAATGTACTTTTTAATGGGTGATACTTTTCATTTTCACGAATTATTTAGATTAGGCATTAATTAAGATGTACCGATCCATCGATAAGTTGATTTGAATCGACATGCCGATTCTATTCGATAAGCCGAATGATTCAATATTCCGATTTTATTCGATTCGATATTATGATTCAAATTGATATTACGATTCGATTCGATATTTCGATCAAATTTTTTTGAATCGGTAAATCGTTCAAAAGAAAATCGATTCGAATCGATTTATCGATTTTTTTGCCCAAGCCTAGTCAGTTTCCTGCTTTATTAAAAACATCGAAGGTTATTCCAGTATATAAAAAAGGGAAATGAACCAAAACAGCAATAGTGCACTTTGTTTAGTCTATTCATGATGAACTCGATCATTGAAAATATGTGATCGGATCGGGGTTTTCTTTGATCTATCTAAGGCATTTGATACTATAAAAAATCGAATTTCTATCTAGTAAACACTCGTGTTTAGGTATCAGAGAACCACTTAACAGTTGGATCAAATCTTATATGAACAGTAGATCCTTTACTAAAGAATTGGATATATAAACTCCCAACCGTATCACACTGACTTTGGGAACACACAAGGAAGTGTACTAAAACTCTGTTCACTTAAACTTTGCAGCGTTAGTCAGGATAGAGAACAAAATGCGCGCTGATTTTTGGTGCAGACGGCAGGCAGATGTACATAAGTGCAAAGTTCCTATAGTTGTTCATTCTCATGTTTATTTTATTTCATAAGTATCGGTCGTAGTTGGACGTTTCACTCACTTAGGTTCAACCAAACACTGCAAAGTTTAAGTGAATAGAGTTTAGGTCCACTGCTATTCCTGCTATATCTAAATGACCTTCCAGAATCCATAATAGATCATGGCAGGTTGTTTATCTTTGCAGATAACACAACATACTCTTTGCGCCATCAGTACAGGATGCGTCTGAAAAAGTCAATTTGGTACTTATTTTGTTTAATAAATGGTGAAAAAGTAACAATATTATTATAAATAAAGACATCTGTCTGTGTAATTTTTTCTTATGAGTATCCTAGATATAAATTTCCAAATAAATGATTCTGAAATCAACTTTTTAGGAACTACTGTTGATCAAAGACTGGATTTTAACGTTCAGATCAATAATGTTCAAAGTTGTGCAGGGCAATCTCCACTTTAAAGAATATCACAACGGATGATTCTCTTTTAAATGCATGTTATGTCTGGGTATATTCAATTACTTATTACAACATAATTGTATGAGGTCAATCTTACCAATGTTTCTCATATTTTCATTATACCAAAAAATATAATATGTTTGATTTTTAATTTAGACAATAGACAATCTTGTGGAGATACATTTAAAAATAAAGAAATTTTGACCTTCTCATCCATATACATATTCTAAGTAAGTTGCTCTGAACAAATAATATGTATTTTCACCAATATACTACTAGAAACAAAAATGATTTTTATTTAAAAAAATGTTTTCACTTAAGTGCCAAAAATCACCACTTTACGCTGGACGAAAATATTTTAATGTGTTGCCAAAACATCTCCAATGAATTTAAATAAAAAATTTAAATTATTTCTTATCGAAAATTGTTTTTATAAACTTACCGAATTCATTTCCTATAAATAAATCCTATGAATATGAATGTTTGCCGCACAAACCGCGGTTGTGTTGATTATATTGATTATTTGCTTGGTGTTTGAGATTTACTTTGTCTTAAGTAATCCATTGCAAAATAATGATTGGCATTAATTTTAAAAATTGCTCTGATCTAGATCTAACCTCTATACATCTGTTTTCCAGAATATAAGTTAAAATTGTGTAGGTATTTTACAATTCTAAACTTAAAACGCCTATATTATTCTAGCTGCTTAATATTTTTCCACACCGCTGTGCAATTATGCAAATTGTGCTTTTCTTTAACTAATTCCGCCCAATTTTTGTCTGATATGCTGAAATTTATAGGGAATTTTTACAGATAACTCAATAATAACAATTCTTTGCCTTAAAGGTAGTAAATGTATGTGATTTATTACATCTCTTGTGATTACTTTAAAAATAGTTTACGATTGTTTGAGAAAGTTCTAGATTGTTAAAGTTGGTACTGGCAAATAAAACCCTTTACTTTTATAGACAATTTATTTTCATAACATCTTCGTTACATAAATCGTTATAGCGTGTGACATAGATAAATGTGACGTTGGTAAGTTTGTACGAAAAGCACTTACAATTAATTAATTAAGCTAATGATCATTTCTTATATACATTGATAATTGATTTAAAATTTACTTGCAAAGTACTTGTGCTCTTAATTTGTAGTAATAACATTTTAGTCAATAAACTAGAAATACCTTTTGTTAAATGTCTCAAATAATAAGATAAATATCTGTTAATTGCTTTGAAAGTTTAGCTAGGGAGTAAAAATAAATCCCAGAGATTGTAGGATATCTGATACGTTTTTTTGTAATATTAGAAACGAGAACTTTATGGTAGAAAACTTTAAGTGTATGTAAAAGCATTTAAATTTCACAAATAGCATTAACATCATAACGAAATTTTGGTAAGTATGTTTTGTACTTTTAATATTGATCCTGCTTGGATAATAAAAAAACTTATTGTTATGTCTTAGACATGGAGTACATAATTTTGTTTTATTTCGTTCCTTTTTGTTTGTTTAAACTTCTCTAAGTAGGCACCTTACATTTTGTTGTGGCTTAATCAATCACCCTGTATGTGCAGTAACTTGTAAGAGGTGGGAGGACTGAGATAACATAACAAATTATGTTTGACATGTTTGTGTCAATTTCTAAAAAATAGTTTTTTTCTTCATTTTCAACCATTTACTTAAAATATTTCTGAGCCTCACACACAATGCTTCCCTTCTTTGCCCCTTCAAAAATCACCTAAAACTAATATTGACGATCAAAATCTGTTTTCGAGCTTATGGATTGCCCATAGTTTCTTCCTCAGTAAATGAGGAAGAAACAAGGAAGATTTTTTAAGTTTTGTCACTTTTCAAGAAGTAAAGCTTTTATTGATTAAAATCGTATATCCTTAATGAGATAGATCATAATATCCTTAATGGGATAGGTGCATAATAACAAACTACTAAAAAATTCAGAATTTTTTATGAAGAACTGCTAAAAATTTGTTAATTTTGTAAGGAGATTTGTTAAACTCTGTATAATTACCATCACATTTTTAATCGTTGAATGAAACTGATTTGTAGGTAAATATATTATTTGTTAGCTATGTAGGAAAACGCAACCTTTGATAAAGAAATGTTTCTTTCATGTATCATAAAAGCTTCTACAGATTGATCTTACTTGTGACCTCACTTATCAAAAACTTTCCACTCCCTGTATTAGTCTTTCACTATATTTTTTCTGTAGTCTTAATATATATGAGTATTTATTAGCAGTGTTAGATGAACCTTGGCAGAAATTGTAACACATTGTTCTCAAAATAATAAATAATTAAGGCGAGACACGAAAAAAAGGTTATAAAGCGACGCATTAAAGAAAAAGAAGTCTAATCTCTATATAAAAAAGAAGTGTTACAGTTATAAGGGACATAAAAAGGACTTAATATTATTTCAGAAAAAATCTTTTATTAGATTTTATTAATACACCTACATATGTTAGTGACAATATGAAATAGAACCATCTTTACGACATGTTGAGACTTCTTATAGCCTCATATGAAGCTATTTTCTTTTATGCTGTCTTTTGTTATAAAACGGAAAAAGCAAAGATTTTGGTACAAATAAACAAATAAATCATATTTTGGCGGTTTTGACATCATTTTAAAAAAATAATTCGAATTTCGATTTGACATTCATATTGATATTTTTTGACACAAAATATTTTGTGTGAAAAAAATGACTTTTATTAATAAATTAAATCTTTCGTGCCAGCACTAATAATCGATAGCTGTACTCTCCCCATGACTACAGGAAAATAATTTTTATGCTAAAATTTCCCATAATAAATATACTTTATAGAAAGAGGTCGGCACTTTATTTGTAGTTGATATTATTCAATCTTGTCATTTGCGACATAGAGACATACAAAATTTGTTATGAAGACGAATACACCGGCTGAGCGTGCGGAAAAATGAAACTGTACTAGCAAAATAATTCATCGATAATTTTGGTTCACCGTGTATTTCAAAAAAATTATACAAATCATTCATCTACAACATGAAAGAAAATTTAGTGACTACATTTGTGCAAAGTGGTACGCCTGTAGATGCACCACGTGCTGGAAGATTAGGACGTAGCCGCTCGTGATAGAATGTTGACATTGTTCGTGAAGATCTAGCGCAACATCCCACAATGTCAATCAGAAAGCGTTCAGCCAATTAGTTTTATTCCGGTGTTAACTGTAGTGTATTTTGAGTTGAATTTGCATGTGTTTCCGTAACGTCTACAATACAGTATAGCCTTCGTAAGTCTGGACAATAACTGCCTATTTTTCTCAAAAATTGATCATGGGCGATGAGATGCATTTAAGCCTGACTTGAGCTCTTAATAAGCAATACAGCCGCTACTGGCGAACTGAAAACTGAAGAATAATCCAGAACAAATATTTAAAATCAGTATACAGGAGAGCTAATGAAAGGTATTAGATATTTACTGATACTAAAATATATTTTTTTACGTTCTAAACTGATCAATCAGGGCATTCTTTTTTTGGTTACCTGTAGGTTGAGTAATGATGAATCTTGAGAAGAAATATTTTTTAAAAATTCAATTATTTCCTTTGGTTCCAAAGTTAGAGGACTTTTACTGATCGACCTAGCAGAGGCAGGCTTTTTATTGTAAAACAGCTGAGTAGTAGAGTGGGGGAAAACAGAATGCCTTCCTTACACTATTAGTGACAAATAGTTAAGTAGATAAAACGTACACCCAAAAGTGGGACCATTATATGGTATGCTCAAAGTACAGAGCACACAGACATAACCTCAAATTATATTTAAAGCTATGGAAAGGAAAAAAGCTTGAAAAAATTTCATAGTGTAAAACAATAACTTTAATTGCAATAATTATTGTCATGCGTTGCATTGCATAGCACTGATTGCTTAATGTAAAGCAGCTCTTACAAAAAAGTATGCGTCATCGAGTACGCGAGTTTAATGAGAACCAGAATTGATAATGTTTTATTAATCCTCTTTCACTGGAATGTACATATGAATGTATTTTAAAAAACTATAACACGACAGTTCCTTTAAAATCTGAAATTTTTAGGCGTGTAGGTGTATTTCAGGAACATCACAAAATTACCTACTCTCTTTAAATAAATATTATTTAGTTTTACCTTTCAGGGTGTCCACACAAATAATTCTTTTTACAAATAGATGCAAGTCTATTATAGATGCAATGAAAATTACTGATGTGCCAAATTCAATTCATAATAAAATACGAAATGCTAACTCTCAAGAGCACCAAAAGACAATAAACATGCAAAGGCGTGCTAAGAGAGCACGATTGCTCAAATATTATTGTGTGCCTGAAGGGAGCAGATTCGTGTTTTTCTTAGGTATTTCCTCGACTATTCCTCGATTCGTGCTCAGTATTAAAATATTTACGCATATGTTTTGCAATCGTACTGCGTAATGCTAAGCTTTCATAAGTTGACAGTAAAAAATAAGGCATACAGGAATGACCGCAATGGTATTTTGGGCAATTTCTATTGAAAAAAAGCTTAAAGTAATAAACGGATATAGGGACGGTCTAAGAAAATATTTAGAAATAAAGCAATAACCTAAAACAAGAGATTCATTTAATTTATGTATAAGGTAAAAATATTACTTTGTTATAAGTTTAATTATTCAGTGACTGAAAGTAGTTGACCGGAGAAAATATTATAATGACCTTAAAACGAAAGTTTGCATTCAAAACTAATTCCAGCGTTTCTCAAACTTTTAAGGCCAAATAACCCTAATTAGCTAATAAGTAATAATGTATTTTTTATTGCTGTAGTGATATTTAGACGATGAATTATTGTGTCGGGAAAAAACTTCACCTACTGGTGTCTGATGATATGATATGATATGATATTTGATAAAGATAAAAAGGAGTTCATGCGTATACAAGGTGTTTCAAAGTTTTATATACATACGGTAACTGTGGATAGAAGGCACATTGGTGGTTCCAAATTACCCATCATTAAATGGGTCCATCGTTTATCGTTAATGAGTTAGAGGACGTTTTATTAATTTTGGCAAAATCCTTCATTGGTCATAATTATTGAACCGGTCCATATTTGTTAAGATATTCTACTTAGTTTAGTTCATAAAACTCCATAAATAGCAAAATCAAAATCCAGATTCAGATTTAAAAAAAAACACTCTTATTGATTTATTATTATGGCATAATTTTGAAAGTCTATTTAGAGATTTGAAAATACCGTAATAAGCTTAATGACTTTTTTTTAGTTCCCATACATTGGCCGTTTTCTACAAACAGATCTGTTTTCAACATGAAGGAAAATTATTCAAAAATACTACAAAACGCATTTTGTTAAAAGACATTTTTAATTTTTAAATTCGCCCAGTATTTAACTTTTAGGAAAAAGGAGGTTTATGTTTTTAATATTTTTATCGTTTCTTCACTTAAATATTTGGAAAATTAAAATCTGGTATTCCTGTAAAACATTTGATCAATTTTCCATATTAAGTTTTCCACCATATCAATAGTATTTTCTTGTATATGTTTATTTATTTGCACTTGAAAATTGGAATTAATACAAAAAATTAGTAACTGTTGAGGTGATATTAAAAACAATCACTTATAATAATTATTATTAAAGCGATAACGCAATAATCAGAGCAAAATAATGTAGAATAGCAAAGGGCGACAATTTTGAAAATCTCTTATAGTTTTTCACGGAATTTTAATTAATTGGTTGTTTAATGTAGTGTTTTTTTAACTAATCTTTTATAAGCTGCTTTTTATGTAATTAATACAAATTTGTTGAATTAAATCTTGCATTTTGTCTATTAAAAAAAACAATTCATAGCAAATATTATTGACAATGACACTTACCTTTTGGTATTCATAAATGGTAACAATCAATACTTTTTTATAAATTTAAATACGTTTGAGTTAAAAAATAAATTAGTATTATTCAAGTTTTTTAAATTTCTTTCCTCGGATTCAAAATAAAAAAAATAATACCTCTGATTTTATTTTTGTGAATGTTTAAGTTAAGAAACAACAGCATAATAGAAAATTTAAACTTTCTTTCCTCTTAAAATTGAATATTTGGCAAATTTAAGAATTGAATATATTTTTGAACAAAACGAAATTTGTAGCATATTTAAAAATTTTTCTTTTTTAGTTTGTATTTAAAAACAACGAAAATGTGGGAACATGACGCCATTTGACTTATTTTTTTTCGATATTTCGAAATCCCTAAACGGACTTTCGAAATTATGCTATACAGGATGTTGTTTTTTAAAGAATCAAAAAACCGATTATACAAGGTGGTTCAAGTTATGACTCTCGTTATGACCAAAGAACAATTTGGTCAAAATCTATAAAACGTCTTGTATTTCAGTAACAAAGGACAATGGGCACATTAACGATGAGTAATTTGAAACCACTTAGTGCCTTATATCAACAATTAACGTAAATAAATTTAACTTTTTATCACCTTATATATGTACGTGATCGAAAATTTGCAGTGAGGATGATATAGCTTTTCAATGATGGGCTCTGAATGTTGCTTATTCTTCAATAATATAGAAATGTCGCGAGACACAGATTTCATATTCAGACATAATAAGGAACTAAATAGAATACCCGTTTTGTAATTTTTTTTATTATGAAATTGTATTATACAAAGTGTTTTCCGAAAGATGCTGATGATCCTCATGTTTTCTTCATGTTAAGTGCTCTTCAGGAAAGCATATGAAAAAAAATTATATGTTAAAAATATACAAAAAAGATACCATTAGTAAATTTAAATAAAAAACCATCGTTTTCGAGACATTATCTTGAAATCGAGCATCTTTTTCTGTGTACGCAGTATTTAATGTAGAAATTGTTGGTTTTCTTAATTAAAAACTCTTGAAATGAAAAAATATGGATTATTAATAACTTATTATTACTACCTGAATATAAAATCACAAATAAAATTTAGTAACCCACTGGTCAATGTAACTACTAATAAAATCAAAAGTTTACGATTCCCAATACTTAATAGAAATAGCTAAATATCTCGAAAACGGTGATTTTTATTTAAATATACTAGCATCATTTTTGTGTATTTTTTCACGTACAAATATATTTTCATATCCTTTCCTCAATAATTCTTAAGATGAAGAAAGAATGAAGACATTCGACACACAATCCTTTAGAAAATGCCATAATTTCATAGTAAATTGTTAATAAAAACCTATCATTCAGGGTCTGTCCGATATCCATGATTGGTTTTTCTCTTAGGACTAATTTTCGGACACTTTTTTCATTAAACTTCACGTTTTAAGAAAATGTAATTTCCCAGGGAGACTTGATTTTTTTTCAGTATTAATTCTTTTAAAGGAAGATATTTTTGACACAATTTGGGAAACGCTGAAAAAGCTAAGGCGGTCATTCAACAGAAACAACAGTATTACATTAGTAATAAATCATTTCTTCTTTGGATTTATGACCTTCACAATCTGTTATTGTTTAAAAATTTCTATTTAAAAAATAAATTAATATTTCGTGCCATACTCAAGAAATAGAAATAAATTGTCTCTCCGTGTGGTGTTAAATAGTAATTTATTTTAACACTCGGTTTTAGAGCCTGCAGAAGCTTTACAATATGAATTGCGGCAAATAAAATTTCTTATGAAAAATGTGGCAAAGAATCTTTTTGGAGCATATTAATTATTCCCAATGTTTTATAAAGAGATGATTATCGTGGATTGTCCATGAAAGTGTTTAATTTTCACCTCATCAAATAATAAATCTGAATTTACATAAATCTTAAGTTATGTAAATTATAAATTGGTCTTAACAATTTGAAAACGATAATTTTCAGTTCAAATTCTGCCTATTAAATGTCATCGCTTTACATCACACGAAATAATACAAAATGTTTCAGCACCCATCAATACACAAAACTTCTGATAAAACAACCACATGCAGAAATTAAAATAATTAATTTTCATCACATCACTTTGATGACAATATATTTTGCCATAAATACCAAGTTTGGTTTTAGACTAGCAGAAATAGCAAATACAGTTTATCAGGACTAGTTTTCTCTACGTAGGTAGGTGTTATTTATTGAAAAATGCATGCTTTTATTAATTAAATCTGTAAATTAACTAAAAATTATTTTAAAACCTAACATATTTTGATAGGAAATTCAATTTGGAAAAACTTTTGACTCTTGATGTCTTTCCATAAAAGCGAAAAATGAATTTTACTTCACCTCTTAAAAGAGGGGCGAGGGGAGCACAGGACCTTTTGCTTGGAATGTTTCTAGATACTTAATTTGGCATAAAATAACATTACATATGTAGATAAAATTGCGAGTAAACTGTCTTTGCTTTTTGCTATTTGTAACTAAATTCTCTGCTGTGTATACTAATTTTAACTGCTGTCTGTATAGCAACAAAACATTGTAGTACTCACAGCTTTTTTCCTTGTGCACTTTATACTGTCCATTAATGCACTAAGCTACAGACGAATATTTATCAAACTATAGAATGGAACGAAAAATTAACAAGGCTAAACAATCTTTTTGCTAACTATTATTTTCTTTTACGAAAAACTTATAGATAAGTATAACACATATCTTTTTAAACAATTATTTTCCCGGCTATTTGCCAAAACGCTGAAACTTGGATTATAAAAAAGATAATATGCACATTGTGTTCAATACAACTGACAGAATAATGTTAATTTTAATTTTAACTACTCTTAAGTAAAGTTGTACTGAACATAATGTACATATTATCTTTTTTATAATCCAAGTTTCAGTTTTGGCAAATAGCCGGGAAAATTATTGTTTAAAAAGATATATGTTATACTTATCTATGATAAGTTTTTCGTAAAAGTAAAAAAATAATAGTTAGCAAAAAGATTGTTTAGCCTTGTTAATTTTTCGTTCCATTCTATATTTTGAACTTTTACCAAGAAGAGGATACCTAATTCCTTTTAAAGTAATCAAACTATTTTCAGATGCCTCTAAGATTTTTAAAACCTTAACGAAAATCCACAAATAATTTTAGGTAAAATGTAGAACAAAACAGACCCTTAGCAAAATTACATATTTTGAGGAATTCCTATAGAATAATTGGTTTGCCTAAAATTTAATTAAGATGTATATATTTAATTAAAAAATGCACCAACTTACCAACTTTTATTCAATATATTTTAAAATATGGCTGAAATTATTTAGCCACTAAATCTTCAGATTTTACATCATTAAATGAAATTGGATTATAATTTCTGATTAATGCCAATTGGAGATTCAATTTAATTTCAAAAGCGTTTGAGGTTGAGGTCCAATATTAAAAGAATATATCTTATAAATAATCCATGCACACTGTAGCCCAGATTCGATGAATTTTATAGTAGTTTTATTATAAGCGTCCAAAGAATGGTTTTTCGTAATATGACATTTGATTTTGTATCATTTTGCAATTTTTTATAAAAACGAAAAATATACCATTGCAAATTAAACCTACAAACTACATATTTTTGAAAGATAGGTATAGTTTTTAATGATGTTAAGCAAACTGAAGTAAATTTTATTTAAAATGTCAAGAAATGAAGGTACTTTTATTAACAAACTTTTGGTATATTTATTAAAACTAGATAATATCAATTTTTGCTGCAAATTGATCACACTGTTATAATACATCCAAAAGAATTATTTCTCTATTGTTACAATTAAAGCCCAAGTTTATACGAAACACGTACCTACCTACGTAAATAATAGAATTGGTTTTAAGTTTTAACAATCTAAATATTAACTAATAATTTTATTTTCAAAGAAATTCTAGAAAATAACACATTCCCTTTTGAGACATTAAACAAAAGAACTTTTTTAACTAATCTAGGAAGTGGTGGTTCTATTAGACGTAGAAACAATTAATTTATTTATAGCGCTCTAAATGCCTTTCTCAAAAGTAAATATATTAAAATGTCTTAAAAATTTCCGAATTTATGACACCACATTTTAGACACCTTTAAATTGCTACCATTTATAATATTTAAAATACTTGGGATATCAAATGTTAAAATGGTATTACAGATTTAATAAAACAGGCAAAAAAACATTAAATAGAATAATTAAAACAATATTGTAACATCTTGGAACATTAATACTTATATGTAATATATTTTTATGTTAAAATTTTTGTTTTCAATTCTCTCATATTTTTTTTTATATGAATTCTAAAATTGGTAATGAACATTTATTTGATTTCGAGGAAAAATAATGAAGTAAAAAAATGGATAAAATAGTTTCAATGCAATTATTTCCTTTGCAGCTTTATACCACATAAAATATCAAATTAGGTATATGTATGGTAAAGTTGAGCTTTATTTAAAACACAAAATGAATGTACATACCTACTGTGTTTTAAAAATATATATTTTTAATTTCTATAAACATGATCGTCCTATTAAATTCCGTATTACATTGCAAGAACATAAATGAGTATTCACTATCTTCTAAATTAGTTTATTATTCTACTGTGGGATTCTTTTAGGATTCCTGGAAAATCATTATGCATAATTTCGGCGCATGCTGCCTGCTGCCTAAATCTTTATATAATAAATCCTATGGTAACTTATATTTAAATATATTAATCTTTAGAATATTATTCTTACAATTAAGTTTATCTAAGTAACCTTTATAAATGTTAGTTTAAATTATTTCTGAATATGTAGAGTGCTGGTCTTATTAAATAAACATTTTAGTACTTCCCTTTTAGATAGCAATGTTTTATTATAAAACAAAAACATTAGTAACATTATATGGAATATTATTATATATATGTATATATAATGTACATACGAATGTTGTGTTATTGAGGGTAATTTTTCGGTTCTATAATAAACCTAGGTATAGAGAAAGACGAAAATTTATGTAATATTTTGTATAAGTATAAAAATATTACAGTTTAAATTGTAATAATTACTTACAAAAAAGTATATATTAATAAAAGCATTTTGCTTGCAGATACAAATTTATAGTTCGTTAATATCGAGAATGTGATTTGATTTGCAATAATTTACATACACAAATAAATATTTG
The DNA here is from genome assembly GCA_029963845.1 of Rhamnusium bicolor. Lineage (NCBI taxonomy): Eukaryota > Metazoa > Arthropoda > Insecta > Coleoptera > Cerambycidae > Rhamnusium > Rhamnusium bicolor. The sequence goes on from JANEYF010003153.1 coordinate 534,913, forward strand.
AATAACGCCTACATTTAAAAATCGTTCGTATGAAATAACCCATTTCTGTTTGGAGCATTCATACATTATATTCAGGAGGGAATACGAACGGGGGACCTCTCTGGAGATGAGCCAAAACTGGAAAGAAATTTATTGTGAGAACACAATTTATTATGAGAACACTGTGTTAGTTTAAGGCTTTTTTGTATTATCTTCATTACAACATTTTGTAAATAAGAATAAAAATTAATTAGATCACACCTTAACCATGTTAGCCACGATAACTGAACAGAAGTAGATGAACAAGAACGGTGCTCTTTAACCAATGACAAAATTACGAAGGCGTAGAAGAACCATGAAACATTTTTTTAAAATTATTCCCAGTGAACTGTAAATATTTCAATTACTCTCAGTTAAAAATAAAAATAATTGAATTATTTCGAGTTTAAACTGTAAGCAATTCAATTATATCCAGTTCAAACTGTAAATATTTCAATTATTTCCAGTTCAAACAGTAAATAATTCAATTAATCACAGCTTAAACTGTAAATTTCATTATTCCCAGTTTGAACTGTAAATTTTTCAATTATTTCCTGTTCAAATTAAATAATTCAATTATTCCCAATTTAAACCGTAAATAATTGCGTTATTACCGGTTAAAAGTGTAAAGTTAGTCCAATTATTTACAGTTAAAACTGGGAATAATTAAATTTTTTATAGTTTGAACTGGGAATAATTTAAATATTTACAGGGAATAATTTTAAAAATTGATTCATGATCCTTCTAAGCTTTCGTATATTTCCTCATATACTGTTGCATTAAAAAATTTTAAATTTAAACTTATCGACAAATCAGGAAGTATTTGTAAATTTAGAAAATTTAAAAAATTATCCTGATGATGTGAAGTTTCTCATAGTAGTTATTCTAATAGGGATATTAAAGAGCATCAGTATTTTGGTAATTTTGGTAATTTTTAAAATTTGATACTTTAATATTTTAATGTTGAAAACATTTTTGTAATGCTGGAAAATTGGACATATTTGAAAATTTTGAAAATAATTTTTCCATATAGAAAAAATAATCAATGTGAAGGCAATAGGGGTAGATTATAAATATTTTCCATTATAATACAGTTTTTTGTGTGAACATGATTTTAAATTAAAAACTGATAAATATATTACTCATTGTAGGCTGAAATTCACTGATGAACCTCAAAAATGCAACGTTCATATATGAAATATACTTTTTTTAATTTGTTCATATCGCTTTATCTAAAAGGGAGTTATATTATCATTAGTTTATTTAAAAAGACGTCACCGTACGTTAAACGATCTACTCGACATTAGTTCTATAAAAATGTTAATGTTAAAGTTGCGTCCATTGGATTTTATTCTAGTAAAAATCAGTGAGATGATCACTTAATAAAAAAATGTTTACTCGACAAAAGAAATCCTTGCAGAACAAACATCCTTTTTGTTTAGTTCAGCCTGCAAGTTATTTCCAGAATAAAGCAAACATATTGTAGAAAGATAATAATGATAGAAAAACTGGAATAAGAACCGGGGTAAGATGAAATGGGTTAAAAGGCAAAATAAATTTTCTAAGCACTTACAAATTACATGAATCTAATATTGCGTAATACTTCTGTTATTGCTGCATAGAATGTAAAAAAAAATAAATATATTATGTTTATAAAATATTTCATTATTGTTATGTTGGAATATAAACTAAACCTCAGTTAATTATTTTCTTATAAGTGTTTAACATATAAAAGACATTATGACATTTATCGAACATAAATAATATAGTTCATCAAATATACTTATATTTAAGAGCAAATTTTTGGAATTTTAAAATATATCGTTTGTTATAGACACCTACATTTCTATTTCTAATAAAGCTTACAACTGTATCCAAGTATCATGCTTTATATCATGATTTAAAGATTTAAAGAATGTATATCAAAGAGAGAGATGTAAAACTTATGTTGCTATGCTAAGAACAGTTTTATTGGCTTACGAGGCGTTATACTAGATATAATTCATATTGTTACGCCACTGGACTGTGCAGACTGGTTAGATTAGGCTGGAATTGTACACGAACGGCCGGGAATATTCTGGAGTGCTCTAGACCGGGAGAATAGATGTATAAATAAGACGCACGGTGGGCTGAGATTCAATCTTAAGTTGAACGTGAGCGAGTAAAGAAGAAATAAGAAAGAGACTTATAAGTGTTCAAGTGTAATTATAGTTAAGACGGTAATTAATCTATTGTTATTAATTGTTAATTAGTAAATAAAGTAGTGAAAAAAGTGTTACCTGGACTTTCAATCAACGAATCTACGAGTATAGGTGTTTATGTGGATAGCAAACACGTAACAATTTGGTGTCGGAAGTGGATTGGAAGAGAAATTTCTGGAATATTCGGAAAAGTTCTACAGTGTTCTTCTCAGAAATTAGTGGTAACACGGAGAATTAAGCTATTGGACAGTGTTTGGAGGACTATTTCTGGACTGAATAGTGACATTAAAGTGGATTTTGGAGAAGTTTCTAGAACATTCGATTTAGAAATAGTTGCAAATACGCGAGTGCCGCTAGTAATAACGTGTTATAGACTGAGAAAAAGAACTACTAGTGCAATTTCGGGAAAATTCTAGAACATTCTATTTGGAAACTACAGGAGATACGTGAATTGTGTCGACGGGAACGTATTGTAGACTTAAAAACAAGACTATAAGTGACTTTTAGTGACAATTCTAGAACTTTCGATTTGGAAACCACAGAAGATACATAGACTGTGTTAACGGAAACGTGTTATAGACTCAAAACAAGACTTATTAGTGATATTTCGTGAAAATTCTCGAACATTCCATTGGACAATTAGTGGAGATAAGTGATTTTTGTCAACACAAAAGAAGTATAGACTCTAAATAAGAGTTTCTAGTGCCGTTTCGAGATTTTTCTGGAACATTCCATTATTAAAATAGACATGATATCAATATTTTACGGACTTTATAGTGTAATAAACTTTATTTTGAACTGATTTACGTGTCGTGATTTAATGCCTACAACAAGAAGCATGGCGGAGAAACAAACACAAGACTTACTTGCAGCATTGGTGCAACAAATGGAAGAACAGAAAAGAGAACGCCAGGAAGAATTAAGAAAGATTATGGAAGATCAAGAGAGAAGACGACAGGAAGAAAAAGAAGAACAAAGGAAGATTATGGAAGATCAAGAGAGAAGACGACAGGAAGAAAAAGAAGAACAAAGGAAGATTATGGAAGATCAAGAGAGAAGACGACAAGAAGAAAAAGAAGAACAAGAGAGAAGACGACAGGAAGAAAAAGAAGAACAAGAGAGAAAACGCCAAGAAGAAAAAGAAGACTTGATAAAAATGATCGAAGGCCTGGAAATAAGACGAAAGGAAGAAAAGGAAGAACAAGAGAGAAGACGACAGGAAGAAAAAGAAGAGCAAAGAAAGGAACGCCAGGAAGAATTAAGACAAATTATGGAGGGGCAGCATCAAGTCATACTCTCGGTCACTGAACAATTGAAGGAAGATGTACAGGCTGAAGTCGTGGAAATTAAAGAAGAAGTTAGTGAAGTTAGAGGAGAAATAACTGAAGTTAAGGAAGAAGTAGCCCGACTCAAACAACAATTAAGAGAGAAGGGTGGCCAGTTAGTACTGTCGTCTGGTACTAGGTTACAACCACCTTCCTTCGACGGTCAAAGTTCATGGTCAACATATAAGAGACAGTTTGAGGCAGCTGCACGTTCAAATAACTGGAACGATGATGAAAAAGCAACAGCATTGGTATTAGCACTAAGAGGCCAAGCATTAGACCTGCTCCAAACAATTCCTGCCGCACAGCAACAAAACTTTAGCATTTTGGAGGCAGCGTTAGAACTAAGATATGGCGACCAACATCTCGCCCAAGTATATCAGGCTCAGCTCAAATCACGCAGACAACGAGGTGGAGAAAGCCTCCAGGAGTTCGAAGCTGCAGTAGAAAGATTAGCCTATCTAGCCTATCCTGATGCACCAATGGAATTTCAACAACAGTTAGCAGTTGGTACATTTATTGATGGAGTAAGGGACCAGGAAGTTAGGCGAATTCTTAAGTTGGCCAGGCATAAGCTTAGTAGTGAGGCTTTAGTACATGCACTGGAGATTGAGGCTGCCTATAAGGATACCACACAATCAAATCAGAGAGTGCGAGCTGTGAGTGTGGAGGAAGACAAGCCAGACAACACAACACAGAACCTGATATCTGATCTACACAAGATGATGACCCAACTACTGACAAAATCGACCTCCCAGCAGACACAAGACCAACAACAAAGTAGTGGGAGGCCGAATGGAGGCATCCGTTGTTATATGTGTGGCAAATTGGGCCATATTAAGAGGAACTGTCATGAGCTCAACATTCAAGATCCGAGACAAAGCCAACAGCAAAGTAGTGGGAGACAGAGTGGAGGACGCATGCGCTGTTATAAGTGTGGCAGAGTGGGCCATATTCAGAATAACTGTCGTCAGCGCATCCCTGAGAGGGTCACAGTAATGGAGAAGCCGCAGGAAAACTGGCGAGCTGGTACTGCGCGGAATATAGCAGATGGCCTTTCCAAAAGACCGTGTCAGAAAGACTGCAAGCCTTGCCACCGTAAGGAAGAACAACAAAATGTACAAATAATGAAGACCGTTAAGATTGATGTTCCGGATTATTGGACAAAAGAGTCGTTAAGGGAAGCGCAGTTAAACGATAACGAAACTGGTCCTATTCTGGAATGGAAAGAAAGAGGGACCCGACCTGATTGGAAGGACATTTCAAATAAATCAGTGGGGCTGAAGGCTTTATGGGCACAATGGGACTCCCTTATCGTAGAGGATGGACTGCTGAAGAGAGCATGGGAACGTCCAGATGGGAGGAAAGTTACTTGGAAATTGTTAATCCCCAGGTGTCACGTAGCAGATGTACTTCAGCAAGTGCATAACGGAACGTCTGGCGGACATTTTGGCACAAACAAAACCCTGACAAAAGTAAGACAACGTTTCTACTGGGTAAACAGTCGTCAAGATGTGGAGGCTTGGTGCCGCCAATGTGAAGTTTGCGCGGCAAGAATGGGGCCACAAATAAGAAATAAGCAATATAACGCCAGGTCTCCTTTTGAGCGAATTGCCATAGCAAGTGACCGTATGAAGGCTCGTTATGATCTTAAGGCTAATTCAGGAGGGTACCAGGTGGGAGAGTTGGTTTGGCTTTATAACCCACAACGAAAGAAAAGCAGGTCCCCGAAACTTCACTACCCTTGGGAAGGACCTTACACTGTCGTCACCAGACTAAACGACGTTGTATATAGAATTCAGCAAAGCCCAAAATCCAAGATGAAGGTGGTGCATATAGAGAGACTAGCCAAGTATGCAGGGAACAATGAATTGCCTGATCGGGACGTTCAGGCTTAAGGAGGGGGCAGTGTTACGCCACTGGACTGTGCAGACTGGTTAGATTAGGCTGGAATTGTACACGAACGGCCGGGAATATTCTGGAGTGCTCTAGACCGGGAGAATAGATGTATAAATAAGACGCACGGTGGGCTGAGATTCAATCTTAAGTTGAACGTGAGCGAGTAAAGAAGAAATAAGAAAGAGACTTATAAGTGTTCAAGTGTAATTATAGTTAAGACGGTAATTAATCTATTGTTATTAATTGTTAATTAGTAAATAAAGTAGTGAAAAAGTGTTACCTGGACTTTCAATCAACGAATCTACGAGTATAGGTGTTTATGTGGATAGCAAACACGTAACAATATCTACGACATTTTAGGTTACACCTTTAATACTCGAACTGTCTCCTTTATCATAATTTAAAATATGATTCTAAAAGTAAGGGTGAAATAAATAAAAAAAGTGTCACATGACATGATGTATTTCAAATATAAATGTATGTATTCATATGATGGACTAGATAAATAAGATCGTCTTTTATTATTACGTAGAAACTGGATTATTTTTCAGTAGGCATGGACCCAAGGTGATTTAATGAAAAAATTAAAACAGACCCAACGTTTGCGGTTTTATAGAAATTATTCGAAAAGGCTAAAATACGTAGAACAAATGTAAAATAAATTTAAAGAGCACAAAATATAGGCACATCACTGGTGTCATTTTTCATATATCACAAACTGTCTATCACGAACAACATCTTAAAAGTTTTTAAACGTTATTGGTCAACAAAATTTCATATTTCTCTTTGAATCTTTATCTTTTGAATACTTATTTTCGTGCTTAGGTCAGAATAAAATTGTTAGATGTTCATATATATTTTTCCTTTAATGATTAGTGGTCTGTTGAATTATGGCTGCTACAGTACTAATAAGCAAGCAAGCCATACAAATGATGATATTTAGTTAAATATTTTGTTTCATGGTAGTTACAAGCGGTTGACATCTCCGAACACACTGTTAAATAAAACAATTGTTGATCCTCTTCTCCATAATGACGAATAGCCTTTAGGTTTGTTCATATATGGAAGGGGTAATGGCGGATTGTACTCCAGTTGCGTCTTTTCCGGAAGCATGGGTTTACCAAACCCCATATGTAGAGCAATGGGTGGTATAGTACACAGGATCGGGAGTCGAGACGCCAACTATCGTCAATTTACCGAGGCACCGAAATTTAATACAGGGTACCTTGCCTGTCGAAATTGACTTCTATGGGCCTAATAGAAAGAAGTCGCTCCAGCAGGTATCTCGCATTTATAACACATCTTGACAACTCTGAATGGAAGAAATATTGCGAAAAACTAAAAGAAACTCAGCTTCTTGTAGGTTCTATGATAGTGGTGCCAAACCGTTGTTATTTTAATGAGGGCACATCCGCCGTGATGCTCAATATGACGATACACAATTATTAGACACACCACACACCATCAGGGCTGGCAAATTCTCTCATATGAAAATAATAATTGTTATTTTCTTCAGCGAGTTAAATAAAAATACCATGATTTTTTCCATCGCAAAACACTGGATGCTTCGGTTTCTCGTGTCATTCAATGGCAATGCGACAGGGCAGATCTCGCCGTCATCGTTACGGAAAGAGCAACACAGCCTATACAATATCGCGAGTTATGGCCAATGCAGACAGGTTAGTTTAATAATATAATCGGACAATTTTTGACACGTATATAAACGTACATAATATATTGAATACATACACACTTTGGAGCTTGTTATTTCCACTTGTTATTTCGACGTTTCCGAGTTGTTGCGCATTTCTGAGTTTTGCATCCAAAATCAATGACATATTACACTTATTCAAAGAATTTTTTTTTACTTTCTAGCAAGTTCCTACTAAAAATATGTTAAAATTTACATTCTTTTTTTAGTTCATCATCCACGACTAAACGGCGAATTCCTACCCCTCTAATTGATAATATCGATAAAACATACCAGGCGATGCTTCACAACTGTCCCGCTGAATTGGTTCTTGACGATTGTTGCCTGTATACATCTGCAAACGTGAACTGCTGATCATTTTTCTATGTCGGCAACAAAATGTCGCGACCTTCCAAACAACGCCTCGAACATTATTGGAATCATTTTGAAGCGTGTTTGGTACCTGCTCATGGTAAAATAGTGTCACTTGGTGTGCTAGAAAATGACGGCGCTCCAAAGTATCTTCTCATGATTTAGTGTGTCGATGAAGACATATTTAAAAAATAGGTATAATAGGATTGGCCGGCACTTTACCGGTTCTAACTCTTCATTTGCTTACCTGCGTATCTATGCTAATGTTTGTTGTATACCTGGTGGTGCATCGCTATCAAGCTGGCCATAGGAATTCCCACGTAAATTTTCGTATACCTACCCAATTATTTGCTCTCCTACAATTATTTTACAGAAAAATGGATTTTTTTTTAAAGGTGTGAGTGACTAAGATAAGCGAACATACCAAATTTCATTACTTTCTAACAAGCCATTTAGATGGGTGATGCTTATCTTACTCACACTTTTAAAAAGTCTAGTACAAGTTTATGTTAAATATATGGGAGATCCGATATTTGGGGACAACAAAATTTACATGGGATTTCCTATGGCCAGCTTGGCGATGTATTATATATATATATATATATATATATATATATATATATATATATATATATATATATATATATATATATAATATAAATATAATATAATTTGCCTATAATGCTTATTGTATGCATAACTTTGTTGCTTTGGATAATAAAATTATTAATCATAAAATCCCTCATTTTTCTTCCATCATAGAGCATGCTTAAAAAGTAATTTTTTATTAAGTAGAAAATAAATATGTTTTTTCTATGACCGTGCGCAAAGTTAAACTTTGCGTGTACTAATACGTCCCCATAATCCCATAACCTTGAAGAGTGAAACCTAGCAAAAAGGTATTTATCTTGAATCACTTTCCTCAAACATTCAGACACTACTAATTTGCAACTAGGTAGTAGTTGAAATTCATATTTCTTAAATAAATTCAAATGTAAATAGGTACATTCGTGTTATGTATCTTATGAATGTATTTTATGAACGCGGATATTTTATGCAACACAATTAAGAAAATTGTTCATTGGCGTAATAGAACCAAAATATTTAATTACTTTCATGAAAACATTAATATTAGTAAAAACATTTATGAAACGTCATGATAGGAATTTCATTCCCCTGATGTTGATGTTTTATGTCTTTAATAAACTCTTTTATAATCATATAAAATAGCTTCATTCTATAAATAACTTTTTTGTAGCTCGATTAAGAAAATGGTTTGTTGGTGTCATGAAGCATTATTTAAAACAATATTCAATTATCTTCATAAAAATATTCATTAATATTAGTAAAAATATTTTCGAAACATCAATGACTAGGATTTCGTCACATTCATGTTAATGTTCGTTGGACAAAAATTACCCAATATAAATGATTTGTTCTTTCTATAAATTACTACTAATTATTATGCAGTTTTTTATAATTAATACATGCCTATGCGTTTATTGAACGAAAGCAGTTACAAGCCTATTAACAGGTGTACATTGGATTAAAAAATAAATTAATTTAATTTATAAACTTTCATTCCATAAACAGCATTCATTAATATTATGAACGATATTTTTTAATGTTTTAGGTCACTAGATTAAGAAACGAGAAGATCGAAGCAACGTACAGTTTGTTACTTAATGTTTTTAGACATCGATTTTATGTAAAAATTTGATCAAAATTGTTCGTAAAAAATGATAGAGCTTTTCATGTATTCAATTACAAAATTCATTGAATGTATGTAAAATTCGTTGCTTTAATTAATATGTTCCATTGGCTAATCTAAAAAATATTTATTAATAGAATATATGACAATACGTTTATACAACAAAAGCAGTTACAAACCTATCAACAAGCGCGCATTGGATTAAAAAATAAATTTATTTATTTAATAAACTTTCGTCCAATAAACGGCATTTATTAATATTATCAACGATATTTATTTCAGTGTAGAGCAGTCAGAACCAATTTGAAACTGTCACAAATTGTACCGTAGTATCTTAAAAAGGTTTGTTAAAAGCTTATGTCTAATGAATGGTGGAAGCCGTTACTTTGTGATAATCAATCATAATAATAGAATAAAACACTTTACATTGTTTTTTATCACAGTTAATAAAAAACAAAGTACTTAAAGTGTTTTATTCTAATGCCTAAAACTATTTCTGACTGCTCTAACAGCAAATCTTTCATTTCCTTGGCTACGACAAGAAAAAAACTCTTATGACACTGTTCTTTAATATAAGTACATAGGTATAAAACGTTGAGAGTCTATCATGATATTAAAAAATTTACAATGTTACTTGAGTTCTTGTAAAAATGGAAAACTACTACTCAACTATCCTAGCTTAGCACTTGAGCTTGAATGCGTAATTGTTTAAACTCCGCCCTTTCAGTGTGAAGTGGTTTGTTCGTCTGTCCCACACTAGCGATATTTCTTCTCTCTCTACACGACCAAGTGCCAAGCTAGGATCGTTGACTAGTAGCATATTCGTGGGGCCCTGTAATAAAAAGGGAACAAACATTAAGGCTCAATTTTACATGTTATGCTAACGCAGAGAGAAAATTAAAATCTAATATGATAAAGGAAACAGAAAAATTCTCATAAAATTCCTTTATTAATGTGACCGGTTTCGTGAACAAATTAATTACTTCACATCATCAGACACACATTAATTACTTCACATTAATGTGAAGTAATTAATTTGTTCACGAAACCGGTCACATTAATAAAGGAATTTTATGAGAATTTTTCTGTTTCCTTTATCATGAATAATTACTCATATGGGATCAATCTATCTACGTTAAAATCTAATAATTTAACCCTTCTCAAAAAAAAAATTATCAGAAATTTAAGTTTTTAAAAAACGCAATTTACCCGCAGAGTAAGATTAAACTGGCATTTTAAAGGGATAATATAAAATTAAAACAATATTGATTTTGAACCAATACCTATATAAATATATACACGGCATCACACACAAAATTAAATTTTTTCAAATTTGTCAAGCAATCAATGCTGGACCACTTTATATGAATTGACCCTTCCGATTGATATGGGTCGAAATAAATATAATGCTCAAATTGAAATAATCGACTTGGAATTAACATAATATAAATAATGTATATAAGAAGAATGAAAGGAGTAATATGAAAAATATTACAGTATTTGGAGATTTAATTTTTCGTATAAAAAATTTTATTAAATTGAATTCTACTTATTCTGGTTTATAGAGTAACATTAAAGGAGTGGAAACTGTAACTTTTCGACCAACCCCGTTTGTATACAAAGCACTGAATGCGAATAAACCTAAATAAACAAAAAATGAACTACAAACATTACCACAAGTCAAATAAATATGTTAGTTCCTTCAACAATAATCTCGGATATTCTATTCGTGTATGCTATGTAACCAATTCATAATATATTCAAAAGTTTTTTATTCACGTAAACCCGTAATGTTTTTTATTCTAAAAGTATATTATTATTTTGCCTTCAGAGTTTAGCTACAGCATAACCGTTTTACATTGAAAGGGCGAGGTTTAAACCACTGCACGTATAAACTCAAGTGTCAAGCTAGAATCGTTGACTAGTACCTCATTTATAAATAATAAATAAATACCAATGTCGTTAATTCACGTTATGTTTATTGAAAAAATTAAAACAAAACAAAAATGATGTTCCGTCAACTGAACAAAACAAACAGTAATAAAAAAAGTCTATAACACTAATAAAATAAAATATTTTCCAAGACATAATACAAAATCCAAAGAAAATAGTTCTAGAAAAATATGACATGACTGCTAGATTGCTAGATTAAAGTTTTAGCCTTCGTCTTCGTTTGGCTAGTTCATTAAAAACTTCCTCACAGAACAGATGTATATTTTCATTCAGACATAACTGTCAGTTCTGTGTTTTGAACGTGAGAATGTGACCAGCTATGTGTAGATTTCTCTAACAGATAATAAACATAATATAAACATAAACACCACCACCAGAAATTAGACAACCCCCCGAATCCAAAGCCGGAGCTGCACGGGCGAGGGTTACACTTATGAAAAACTCAGACAGACAACCATTTCCACAAATCGACATTATCAGTGCCGGTAGCGGGATTCGAACCAGCAGAACGATGAAGAGATTATCTAGTCACATTTCCCATCGCGTGCTCCAGCCAACTATTCCATTGAGCCGGTTATTATTACCATAAATTGCAAAATATTTATTTCAAGAGATAATTTTGATATTACTTTATACTAATAGAGAACTACTTTGTACCGATAGAAATTATTTATTTTCTAGTTAGGAACAAGGCTTGGGAGGATCTTTGGCCCCCTGGCTCCCCTGGCTACGCGTATAGTAAATCCATTATATTGCTTTATTTTTATAAGAGCAGAAAATAGTAGTATTTTATCCAACGAGCATGTAATGATGGCTATTATTCACGAGAGTGAAGTTTACAACACGAGTCGCAGGCGAGTTTCGTAAATCGCTCTATTGAATAATATTCATTACATGCGAGTGTAATACTATACTTTATCCACAACTATTAAATAATAACAATTTTTGGCGATAAAAATTCAGAAAAATTTTTCAAAGCAAACAGGAATTCCGTGCTGCCTGACTGGCATAATCGACGAAGTTTGTATAAATTTCAGAACCTGTGGAAATGAAATCATTTTCATTGCAGTGAATAATAGACAGCGTTATTCTTGAGGAAACAAATACATAATTGATATATTATTTAATAATCCTGGATAAAATACATTATGTAAGGGACGAACAGCTGTCTAAATTCTTTCTATAAAACTTAATCAGACTTCCTTCAACACTTCACCGAACTTTCCTTAAAATATTCCTGGGTTTATTCTTATATGTACAGAAAAGTTTCCGAGCTCTATACTATTTTACAGATATACTTTGCTTGACTCCGTGATATGTTGGCTTCCTTAAATAATTCAATAAGATATTTTCCCAAAAAATTGATGGAGGAATATAAAAATTGTAAAATTTTCTACCATTTATTCAATGCCATAGAAAATACTGGTAAAAATGTAAACCCAGGACTCTATTTTGACTCCAATCAATAACAGTATTGCTGCAAATTACATGTTTATACTTAGTTAAATAGGTACAGGATTTTAAAAAATAACTAGATCAGCTTAGTTAAAGAAAATGAAAAAGAAAACACTTCTTTTTAACTGCCTGTGTTTCTGTAACTGAGCAATTTAACATAAGCTTAAGCTTGTGTGAACGTTTTTCTTAATTTCAGGTCCTTAAGGCATGAATTCAATACTTAAATGAGGAAATTTTGTAAAAATATGTGTTTATAATTTGAGAAGAGTTTGTGCCCACCCAGGTGAGTATTTAACTAGACAATTTGTAAAATATTCCCAGATGTATTTTTTTCATAATCAGGAGGAAATTTTTCTGATACATTTAATATTCGTTAAACAATATAGATTTTTTTGTAGTATGACATTTCGAAATTTGCGCGAAGAATAATTGAATTGAACTAAAATTTCAAAAAAACGTAAATCTTTAAATAATCAAAATTTCTTAACGAAATGTTAAACGTATCGATAAAATCGCCTCCCGATTACGAAAAAAAAAATGTGTTGCCAATATTTTACAAATTGTCTAAAAATAACCTGGGTGGCACACCGTTTTCGTTTCCCAATTTTTAATTGCAATCTTTCTTCATTTAAATATTCATAGTAAAGTCTCATTTGGGTATCATGCTGATATATCCGAATTTAAAATCAAATCAAGTTCTCAATATCACTTTAACTACAAAAGATAATAACTGATCGATTAATTGATTATTTTTACTTTCAATAATATGCCATTTTTAATTCAATAATAGCTATTTATGATACAAATGTTAATAGTGTCATCTTATTTTGTGAGTGGAGAAATATGTAAACGAGGCGAACCCGAGTGAAGCAACCCCACGAACAAGATAAAATCACTTACACGTGCCTCACTATTTTTTCTACGACAATGATAATCATTAGAAAATCAAATGAAATTAAATAAATGTGATAGTTGTCAATGCCAATTTAACAATGCAAAAGAGCTTTAGTTAATTAGCTGAACAAATAAATATTTTTTTTGTACGAACGAGAATAAAACAATATTTTACTGCCTCAAAACAGGGAGTAAAACGAACGTTTATTCCCTGACGGATTTCAAGTCGCCATAGACCAATGAACAATACAAACATAACGTAACACCAACATTTTTATTACGTCAAACTTTTAATGGTAGAAAGAACAAAAAATTAAGAAACATATAAACCATAAAAGGTAACTTATTTCAAATTAAAATCAATGTTAAGGACATTTTCACAATTCATAATATTTGGTAATTATTGCAATTAATAATATTTAGTAATATTTAGTAATCTAAACGCCAAACATAAATAAATAAGAAATAATGTCAAAGATACAGATAAATTCGGAATAAAATACAAAAGCTTGGTGGCCAATTATTGTTCGTTAGTTTTTACATTTAATTTTTTTGTAATAAAAATTTTGCCAATTCGTAGAAAAAAATATTTTATGCAATGTGTGTTTCAGTCCCTTGCATGAATATTTTCCTCGCTGCGCTCGGGAAACACTATTCATGCCGGGACTAAAACACTCAGTTTACTGCCATGGTGCATAAATAACTATTACTTTTAACACTAGTGTTAAAAGTACTTTTAACACACCGCTTCACCAGAATCTACCATTTTTAATTTGATAAACTAATGTAAAAATGTCTACTTTTAAAAGTGGTCGTAAAAAAGCTCTTTTGTATTGTTGTTTAAGTGACATTGAGAATTCTCATATTTATTATTATTTGAATTGATTTGAGTTTTAAAATGTCAAATTCAACATATTTTATAACGTCTCAGGAAAAATAGTGTATGAAACATGTGAAGTGATTTTATTTTGTTCGCGGGGTTGCTTCATTCGGCTTCGCCTCGTCACCTTACTCACAAAATAAAATGACACTTTAACACTTGTATCATAAATAAAAAACCAAACAAGTAGATATTTTATCAAAAGAAATTACAATGATTTCCATAAAATTTAATTTTTGTTTATATGTTCATAACATAAAAAAAGGAAGTATACTAATATTTTTAATAATTTCTAATAACCAACTGGTTGGATAAGTTCTTCTTTGGTATAAATTTGCAGACAATTATTAAATACTTCACGCATAAAAGTAATAGCAAAGAAAAGGAGTAGAAAAATGTTCGGCTCTGTTAGGTTCACACGCATATGCGATTCATTAGACACTTTCAAAGGGATGGAAAAAGTAAAATCCTTGATTCCTCTGTTATCTCCTAAATCTTCAAAATAACTAGGCTGTAATTGGGATCGGCGATCAACTAATAGTATTATTAAAGGAGTTTACGTATGAATCAACAAAATGGGACAGTATAAACGACCTTCTACTTCATATTGTAGCATCAAAATGTCGTGGCAAAAACCTGTCCTTTTCAGTTGACAATTAAGTAGATTTCTCTTCAATACGATTATTGGGGGAATGCCTAACTGAACATATTATGTAAAGTAATTAATAGGTACATATTTGGCGGGCAACTGGAAGAGGAATATAATATATTCCAAAGCTGTGGGGGCAATCATGGATAGCTAAAAAGTTACTTCGATATTCTTTATGAGGTAGAGCCACAACTGATAGATAAAGAGGAAAAATTGATATCAAATACAGTTATGAAGATGATTTGGAGCATTTCCAACAATCGAGTGAGTCCCAAATGGAGAACAATGACGCAGAAGAAAATGATTACGTTATGTTTTTGTTTATGTGCAATATTGTAATTGTTTTTGTTAAATTTTAAGGAAAACTATGTATTTAATTTTTCGTAATTTTTCTCAGGGACATTAAAATGTACAGACATTTTTTAACATCGTGAGTCCCAAATGGAGAACAATGACACAGAAGAAAATGATTACGTTCTGTTTTTGTTTATGTACAATATTGTAATTGTTTTTGTTAAATTTTAAGTAAAACTATGTAATAAATTTCTCGTAATTTTTTCTCAGGAACATTAAAACGTACAGACATTTTTTTAGCATCGCCAGTTTTTTTCTTGGGAACATATCTTAAACCAAGGGTGGATCTAGGCCTTGAACTTGAGGGAGGACATGACAAACACATCACATATTTGCGTGCAGAGTCATAACTAATAAAATAACAATTATGAGAAAATGGCCATGAAATATTTTAGGAAACTATAACTTTAGTAACTTTTTAACCAGTGTTAGAAAAGTAACTGATTTTTTTTCTTTTTGGTAATGAATGTGTTTTTTTGCTAATCGAAAAATGTAAAATTTTTTACTAATTTCCAGAAATAATTAAAATAATTCTGATATGACTATATTCTAGCAATAACAAAAATGTTAGATATGACTAAAGAATTTTCTCGATAAATTTATTGAATGTGATTAGCTGCACAACTGTCAATTTTTTGTATACTTTTTGTATCTTTAATTATTAGCTGATTAAAATATGAACGAAAAAAAAACAAATGTTTGTCAAACTTTTTATAATTAGTTTTTCATCAAAAATACGTAGTAAGTATGCATCTATTCTATATAGCATTGCGTTTCTTTTTTTGCTGGTAATTTCGTTGTCTTTTTGTCTGATTTTCTTTTCTTACGTACGCTTTCTTTTTCTTTTCTTCTTCTCTCCCATCTTCTCTCTCGTCGTCCCTTTTACCTTGATGTTTATATCGCAGATTCTGATAAAAACTGTGATACTCTTTAAGAATTTGATTTCTTATGCAGAGCTCTATGAGACCATTGTATTTTATTTTCAGTTCCCAGCGGTTGATTGTAAAATTTGCGAATGATAACATTTTCTATTTTTGAGGGAATGGCTATTTTGAAACATACGTCACTGTAGCTCATTTTATAGAGAAATTGGAAAAGACATTTTTAGTGACCATAATGCTGACAATACGAAGCCAATGAATTATTTTGCATCTGTGTTGTATTGCAATTTATTTACAATAAACGATTGATTAGTCTTTTTGGCATTTTTTATTTCAACAACCCACTGAGTCGGAACATAAATTGGACCTACCTTCAAATCTCTCTTTTTGGCTTCTCAATGAGAGAATGTATCTCGTCCTCTTCATTTTGCGTGTGGCCAAGAGATCCAATTCTAAAACAGTACTACCGAGTAACGGTGAATTCGGTAACAATCAGTATGGTGAAGGTTTCGCAGGGGCAGATTTTCCGCAATGCCGGTACGATATAATGACATAATGACCGATATTTTTGCTTCGTAATTTTTTTACTTTTAGAAATATTTAAAATTTTGAAATGGTGCTAACAGAACCTTAGAAGAAAAGTTGGCATCTCAAGAACAAAATGAGCTACGTTATTCTGTCAACATATTTAAAATCTACTAACAAAATTACAGCGACTACCCATTTTGGAAAGGATGTGGCAAATTACCACGGAATTATTGATTATTTATTAGATCGAAATTTTCAGTCCTCAGAATATTTCAGGAAACAAGTTTGACAAAATTATTTTTGCTGATTGATCATTGAAATACGCCTAATTTATCCGACCTTGTATTTCTTACGTCCCAAGATGCCATTGCAATGATGTCAATTCAAAATTAAAACACTCGTACACAATATCTTCGATTTCTATTCTACCGTTGCTAAATTATGTTTTACCACAAATATGTGTTGGTAGTTTTATTTTCATTATGGCCCTAGTATTACTAAAATTTGCAGTATTACTACTACATTTTTTAAGATATTTTTGCAGTTGAATATGATTTAATATGCTAAATGCTAAAAGAATATATCTGATGACAGTAGGGAAGAGATAGTTCGAGAAATATTATTTTATGTAATACTAAGTACATTAAATGTTTATGACTTTTATGACGCTCTGTGTATCAGCTAGATAATTTATTTGGCTACATAAAGATGTTGGTTTATTTTATTTTATGATATAAACATGATGAGTGAAGTATGCGACATTTTTCTGTATTAAGCTATTTGAGATTCTTTAGTTCCTGTGAAATATACTGTCTACGTGAAATACCTAATATAAAATCGAACATGAATATTAAAATACTTTTTCTATCCACAGAATCTACAACTATTATATCATATAATACTATATAAACTGATATATTGATCGCAAGGATATTTTTCGTTGTATATTTTAGGTTTATATATGATTTCCTTAATAAATTATTTATAAAAGTTATAAAAAGTAATTTATAATTTAATATCAAAAATTTTTAGCGTAAATCAATCACAAATGGACGAATTTCACTGTTGACAAAAATGCCAATATTCTTTGCTCATCATATTATCGAACTCCCTCAAATAAAATTATTGGGCATATACTGCTACTTACGCTGAGAATTTGAATAATTTATTAGATTTAAAGGACTAAAAACATATATTTGATTTTTTGTATATTAGATTTTTATTGCCAGGCTGAAGAGTTGAAGAAATATTTGAAGCTGTAACTGAAAAATAACAGACCAAAGTATGTTAATCTCTATGTTTAATGATATTGTCATTTTCATTCGGTTAGCAATTTGTTACTTAAGTTCCTTTTTTTTTTACATCGTACGTGAAATTTTGGATTGGTAATAGACGTGTAATCAAATTATAAAATAAGAGAGAAAACCAAAATATGATAAATATGAATAAAATATTTATGATTTTAACTGACTTTATGATTATTTATGGTACAAGTGAATAAAGACATACTTTTTTCACAAGCGGAACAATTAGCACAAGAGGTGTTCAGAAAAAGTAAATACACAAGCCTAACTGGACCTGTCTTATATGGAAATCCAGCGACATAACGAAGTATTGCAAAAGCAGATATATTTTGTCTAAAATAATAAACTATACAATTTTGTTGTATTATCGAATCGCATTTACGTGGCTATGATGAAACTGATAATTCCAAAAAGAATATGTACGGGAAACATTTTTATTATCTGATTCGGAAAAAAATATTTAAATTAATCGGAAAAAAATATGTATATATATATATATATATATATATATATATATATATATATATATATATATATATATATATATATATATATATATATATATATATATATATATATATACACATACTTTTTGTGTATATAATATTCACTCGATTATAAATGTTTATTTTTGTCCATTAGTCTGTAGTATTTCCATATCCAAACTTCATGAGCTGCCACTAAGAATTACCCATTTAAGCACTGAAAATGGTGGATTAAAATGGTATCGTTATTATTCGACAATCAATTTTATGCTCTACTTCACGTTACTGCACCCTCTATTACACAATTACTCCAGTATATTGAAGTGATGTTTAAAGCAGAACATAAATGCTCCACAGATTTCATCAAAACGACAGATTTTAGAGAAGATAAACATCTACTACTAAAGCCAGTCACTTTGTTTCCACATTCGCTTTCTATTGCTTGTGAGATTTTAAATTGTGAATTAGGAAGATTCAAAACATGAACTTTTATCTAAACACTGCAATAATATTGTTTCCTGCTTCAATAATAAAGGTTGATTAGTGAACGCGTAATTGAAACCGGTAATGATGTTTAAAATGATATTGATATGAAAATTAACAATCTTTTCAAAGTTTAAAGTTAGTCTGATTTTTTATTTAAATACCTACATTATGAAAGAACTATTTATTAATCATTAAATGTTAATCATTTCTTAAGTTTAATGTTGCATTGTATTATATTTTGAGGCCAGTGGCGTAGTTACTGCTCTTTGGGCCTGTAAGTAAACATATTCATGCCATCTTCCTGTAGGTTCAGGGAAAAATATACTGATATAATAGATTTTGTACATTATGAAAAATATATGAAAAATTGGCCAAACAAACTCTTTCTTCTTATTCTCCGTAAGAAACCTATATCTAAAGACCAAATATAGTTCCAGAATTCTCGTGTAATAGTTACTTTTTTTGGATCATAACAAATCTAGAACAATTAGAGGAGAAATAGAAGACAAATATTACTGGTAATCCGCAGAAAATACAAAATAGTTTCTAGTTTAATTTAGTTTAAAATTGTCTTGCAAGGGCGGATCCAGGAGCTGCCTAAGGGAGTAGGGTACTTGACACAAACATGGAAAAATACCTATTAAAAAATGCCAGAAATGATGTGGAACAGAAAAAATACAAACATTATAAACACAGAAATTAGTCAACCTCCAAAATACAAACCTATTTGTAACCCCCTTCTAGGGGAATAACGTGAACATACAACTATTCCCACCGACACTACCAGTAGCGGGATTCAAACCAGCAGCAAGAAAGTTTCTAGTTATATTTGCCATCGTATGCTCAGCCAATCACACCACCGAGCCGGCATATTGAGAACATATTTTTTTTATGGTAATTTTAAACTTAAATACAAATAAATTAAACAGTAACAATAGTAACGCTTACCAGGTTTAGATACGTTTACTTTAAATAACCGGAGGGCGCTGGTATCCATGTGTTATTTGGTGGCGATGGGAGACTAATTTTATTATTGACACAGCATAGCTTAATTATGGTATTAAAATCATATAATATTCTTTGAGCTAATCTGGTTTAATAATAAGCTGGCTCCGTTACCGAAAGCAGACCCGGACACAAACATCAGCGTCCTCCGGTCACCTAAATTAGACGTAAAGAGAAATGGGACCATGATTTCATAAAAATTACGAATGAGATTAAAAACCAAAAACTATTTCACACAATTAAGAAATTTATGTGAATAGTTACATTTTCTAAAAGTAATATCAATGTCATTACATTTAATAGGATTTTTTTGACGGCTCAAGGGGATAAGTAATTGCACCCATTGTCCCCTCCCTTTAGATACGCGCATGTTGTTCTGTTTTATGTTCTAATTTAGAAATCATCGAAAACGGAAACTATTTTTTATTTTCCTTCTTTCTGGAGGTAATATTTATCCCTATCTAAACGGTTCTATTGCAGAAATTATCAGCAATTCATTTATTTCAGTCAAAAATACAGAATAAGTTCTGATTTCAAATTAAAATGATCCCATGGACATACGCACTCCGATTGTTTATAGTTTCGGGAACGGTAAGTATGTTATTAAAATTTGTAGTTAGATAATTTAATATAAAGTTTATTATTTAAGAAATGTCTTGTACATGTGACCAAATTAATCTCTAATCTAAATTAATTAATCTAAACTGATCGAGGAAAACATGTTTATTTGCTGAAAATAATTCAACATATAACAAGAAGCAAACAATCCATGATAAAATTAGATCAAATACTATAGAATTGCATATTTTAAAGTGATGGAAGGTCTCCGTAGTACTCATCATTAAGAAAAAATCAGCACATTTCTTTAGAAAACTAGAGCGGAAGCTAAAGATGCATTTATTATTATTATTTTATACAAATAAAAAGAATATAGTTACGGCAACAATTATTGTTATGTTTAATACTGTTACGCCACTGGACTGTGCAGACTGGTTAGATTAGGCTGAAATTGTACACGAACGGCCGGGAATATTCTGGAATGCCCTAGATTGTGTGAACGGATATATAAATAAGACACACGGTGGGCCGAATCTTAATCTTAAGTCGAACGTGAACGAGTAAAGAAGAAATAAGAAAGAGACTTATAAGTGTTCAGTTGTGATTATAGTTAAGACATTAATTAATCTATTGTTATTAATTGTTAATTAGTAAATAAAGTAGTGAGTAAGTGTTACCTGGACTTTCAATCAACGAATCTACGAGTAGAGGTGTTTGTGTGGATAGCAAACACGTAACAATTTGGTGTCGGAAGTGGATTGGAAGAGAAATTTCTGGAATATTCGAAAAGGTTCTACAGTGTTCTTCTCAGAAATTAGTGGTAACACGAAGAATTAAGCTACTGGACAGTGTTTGGAGGACTATTTCTGGACTGAATAGTGACTTTAAAGTGGATTTTCGAGACGTTTCTAGAACATTCGATTTAGAAATAACTGCAAATACGCGAGTGCCGCTAGTAATAACGTGTTGTACACTGAGAAAAAGGACTACTAGTGCAATTTCGGGAAAATTCTAGAACATTCGATTTGGAAACCACAAAAGATACGTGAATTGTGTTAACGGGAACGTGTTATAGACTCAAAACAAGACTTATTAGTGATATTTCGTGAAAATTCGCGAACGTTCCATTGCACAATTAGTGAAGAGAAGTGACTTTTGTCAACACAAAAGAAGTATAGACTCTAAATAAGACTTTCTAGTGCTGTTTCGAGATTTTTCTGGAACATTCCATTATTAAAATAGACGTGATATCAACGTTTTACGGACTTAATAGTGTAATAAACTTTGTTTCGAACTGATTTACGTGTCGTGAGTTAATGCCAACAACAAGAAGCATGGCAGAGAAACAAACACAAGACTTACTTGCAGCATTGGTGCAACAAATGCAAGAACAGAGAAAGATTATGGAAGATCAAGAGAGAAGACGACAGGAAGAAAAAGACGAACAAAGGAAGATTATGGAAGATCAAGAAAGAAGACGGCAGGAAGAAAAAGAAGAACAAGAGAGAAGACGACGGGAAGAAAAAGAAGACCAAGAGAGAAGACACCAGGAAGAAAAAGAAGAACAAGAGAGAAGACGCCAGGAAGAAAAAGAAGACTTGATAAAAATGATCGAAGGCCTGGAAATAAGACGAAAGGAAGAAAAGGAAGAACAAGAGAGAAGACGACAGGAAGAAAAGGAAGAACAAGAGAGAAGACGACATGAAGAAAAAGAAGAGCAAAGAAAAGAACGCCAGGAAGAATTAAGACAAATTATGGAGGGACAGCATCAAGTGATACTCTCGGTCACTGGACAATTGAAGGAAGATGTACAGGCTGAAGTCATGGAAGTTAAAGAAGAAGTAAGTGAATTTAGAGGAAAGTTTGAAGGAGAAATAACTGAAGTTAAGGAAGAAGTAGCCCGACTCAAACAACAATTAAGAGAGAAGGGTAGCCAATTAGTACTGTCATCTGGTGCTAGGTTACAACCACCTTCTTTCGACGGTCAAAGTTCATGGTCAACTTATAAGAGACAATTTGAGGCAGCTGCACGTTCAAATAACTGGAACGATGAGGAAAAAGCAACAGCATTGGTATTAGCACTAAGGGGCCAAGCATTAGACCTGCTCCAAACAATTCCTGCCGCACAGCAACAAAACTTTAGCATTTTGGAGGCAGCGTTAGAACTAAGATATGGCGACCAACATCTCGCCCAAGCTCAGCTCAAATCACGCAGACAACGAGGTGGAGAAAGCCTCCAGGAGTTCGAGGCTGCGGTAGAAAGATTAGCCCATCTAGCCTATCCTGATGCACCAATGGAATTTCAACAACAGTTAGCAGTTGGTACATTTATTGATGGAGTAAGGGACCAGGAAATTAGGCAAATTCTTAAGTTGGCCAGGCATAAGCTTAGTAGTGAGGCTTTAGTACATGCACTGGAGATTGAGGCTGCCTATAAGGATACCACACAATCAAATCAGAGAGTACGAGCTGTGAGTGTGGAGGAAGACAAGCCAGACAACACAACACAAAACCTGATATCTGATCTACAGAAGATGTTGACCCAACTACTGACAAAATCGAACTCCCAGCAGAGACAAGACCAGCAACAAAGTAGTGGGAGGCCGAATGGAGGCATCCGTTGTTATATGTGTGGCAAATTGGGCCATATTAAGAGGAATTGTCATGAGCTCAACATTCAAGATCCGAGACAAACCCAACAGCAAAGTAGTGGGAGACAGAGGGGAGGACGTATGCGCTGTTATAGGTGTGGCAGGGTGGGCCATATTCAGAGTAACTGTCGTCAGCGCATCCCTGAGAGGGTCGCAGTAATGGAGAAGCCGCAGGAAAACTGGCGAGCTGGTAGTTCGCGGAATATAGCAGATGGCCTTTCCAAAAGACCGTGTCAGAAAGAGTGCAAGCCTTGCCACCGTAAGGAAGTACAACAAAAGGTACAAATAATGAAGACCGTTAAGATTGATGTTCCGGATTATTGGACAAAAGAGTCGTTAAGGGAAGCGCAGTTAAACGATAACGAGACTGGTCCTATTCTGAAATGGAAAGAAAGAGGGACCCGACCCGATTGGAAGGACATTTCAAATAAATCAGTGGGGCTGAAGGCTTTATGGGCACAATGGGACTCCCTTATCGTAGAGGATGGACTGCTGAAGAGAGCGTGGGAAAGTCCAGATGGGAGGAAAGTTACTTGGAAGTTGTTAATCCCCAGGTGTCACGTAGCAGATGTACTTCAGCAAGTGCATAATGGAACGTCTGGCGGACATTTTGGCATCAACAAAACCCTGACAAAAGTAAGACAACGTTTCTACTGGGTAAATAGTCGTCAAGATGTGGAGGCTTGGTGCCGCCAATGTGAAGTTTGCGCGGCAAGAATGGGGCCACAAATAAGAAATAAGCAATATAACACCAGGGCTCCTTTTGAGCGAATTACCATAGCAACTAACCGTATGAAGGCTCGTTATGATCTTAAGGCGAATTCAGGAGGGTTCCAGGCTGGAGATTTGGTTTGGCTATATAACCCACAACGAAAGAAAGGCAGGTCCCCAAAGCTTCACCCGCCCTGGGAAGGTCCTTACACTGTGGTCACCAGACTAAACGACGTTGTATATAGAATTCAGCAAAGTCCAAAATCCAAGATGAAGGTGGTGCACATAGAGAGACTAGCCAAGTATGCAGGGAATAATGAATTGCCTGATCGGGACGTTCAGGCTTAAGGAGGGGGCAGTGTTACGCCACTGGACTGTGCAGACTGGTTAGATTAGGCTGGAATTGTACACGAACGGCCGGGAATATTCTGGAATGCCCTAGATTGTGTGAACGGATATATAAATAAGACACACGGTGGGCCGAATCTTAATCTTAAGTCGAACGTGAACGAGTAAAGAAGAAATAAGAAAGAGACTTATAAGTGTTCAGTTGTGATTATAGTTAAGACATTAATTAATCTATTGTTATTAATTGTTAATTAGTAAATAAAGTAGTGAGTAAGTGTTACCTGGACTTTCAATTAACAAATCTACGAGTAGAGGTGTTTGTGTGGATAGCAAACACGTAACAATACTTATATTGTAACTATAAGTGAAATTTAGTCTAATTATGACATATTCCAGCCAGATAACTTAGGCAGCTCTTCCATTTATGCAACCAAAACAATGCAACCAGTTGCGTGCAACCATGCAACCAGTCGCAAATGAAATTTCCACTAACGCGACTGCGATGTAATTCAAACGAAACTAGTCACCTGAAACCAATCCAGTTGGTCGCGTATTGACTAGTTGCATGTGATCTATAGTAAAGAGAGGTTGTTTCTGGTCTTTTTAATGTTTTGGATAGTGTAAAGGTGATTTTAAAAAATACCTCGAGCTTTGTTTGCTGACGAGCAAGCTTCGAATATTGCTCTGGTGCAGAAAATAGAGAAATATTCTTGTTTGTATAACTATAAACTTAAAGATTATGAGAAGAGATATTGTTGACGCCGCTTGGGAGAAAATAGCAGGAGCAGTAGATGATACAAGTAGGTACTAGAAATAATTTTTATTATTTTTTTTAAATAATATTTATGATAGGTAGGTAGTAATGCAGTCGAGAAATAGGCAAGTTAATAATAGGTTGCACAAATGGACGCGTAAAGACGCAACCAGTTTAATAAAATCAGTTTCATGAAACTGGTCGTATGTGTCTGATTGCACAGATGGACGAGTTGCCTAGGATCTTACTGGAATGGCAACAAACGAACACCTTTCGAGCTAGCAAAGCGTTTAAATAAAATATACTGAAAACAATATTTGAAATTATTTATTTTACTATTTTTATCACTGTGTGTAGAAAACGTAATGATACCCAGGAACAAAAGCGTCTGACTCTGACGTGATGTTTTTGTGCCAGTCTATTGAATTCCATCCAAATCTGCAATAGCTGATAGTTCTGAAGGAAATATGATGACGTCGCGATGTTCTTATTGTCTAGCAGCGAACATAAATCAAGAAGAGAGTTTCTGACTAACGGAAAAATTTGCATCTGTGAACAGACCTATAGATACGTTAGAATTAGTTTTTGGAGAAACCAGTTAATTCATACTAACCAATTAATTTAACTAATCATTAAAGTAATGTATTCCATTTAACGAAAATATAATGAAATTTAAACTATTCTTGACTTCATTCCTGTTTACTCACAACTTACTACATTGAATTAATTAATTTCAATTCTGATGATGAATTCCATATTCACCAGAAAGCGTATTGTTAGTATGCATTACCACAAGAAGGCGCAATGAAAGGTGACATTTCTCATTCTCGTCTAATTGTAAAATACACCAAATTATTGGTATCCTGTACTATACCTAGTTTAAAAATCTCTTTGGCAAGGCAAAATAATTAAAAATCAAATATCGCATCGGCTGTAGAGCAAACACTGATATCATATAAAATGGCTATAAGAACATCTGCTTTACCCATTACTCTTGTAGTAACTCATGAGCCTCACGTGGGTAGGCGCACTACGCCAATCGCAGATAAGTCTATCGGGCTATTAGCTGTCATCAGTATGAAACAGGCAAATACATTTGCCAACAACGAAGAGTCAAGTTAAGTTCATACAAGTCCGCGACTTGTTACAAAAGGTTGTTAAAAATTTTGCTAAATACTGTTTAAGTAATAAAAAAAAACAGTAAAAAATAAAACAAATTTACTAGTATTTGGGGTCGGTTGCTGATTTGATTTTGCGGGCCGGTTAAGGCTTATCGATCCACCCCTGTAGATTAAAATCAGCATAATTGGAAGAATTTCCCACTACGACCTTTTCGTTACTGCCTGCATATCTAGTTCTTTCCTGATATTCTGATAAAAGAGAAAATCTACTTTCCCCATCGCCAAACTAATACAATTTGAAATACGCACGTCCCACACAAAGATTGGATCATCTCTTTAGTAATAATCTTATCGTGCGTTTTATTATGGACCTATGTTATTAGAAATGCTACAAATTAGAATCCAAGTTAAATTGGAGAGGGGTTTTCTTTATCTTAGCTAATCTTTAGATTAGCATTGCTTATATTATACCTTTGCTTATGCGTTTGCATATATCAGTTCAAGCAGAGAACAAAATGATGTAGGTAGCAGTCAGAACTAACAAATATTACATAAACGGTGATGTAATTGCAATGGCTTTATTGATAAATGTTTTACGTGGATTATGCCGCAAAAAATTATTTTGTAAATTCAATATAAATAAACTTAGCACCTGTACGAAAATGTCTAAAGACAAGACCTAAGGGAACTTTTGACCACAAAATTTACTGTCATCGTACACAATCAAGGTATAAAATTTGAAAAGATTTTTTTTTCTCAAAGACGTCATCAATTACAAATATTTTTATGTGATTTTTAGTTACCATCTTCTAAAGTTCATAATACTAAATTAAGTTTAAGGGAGTTTTAAAATTTGCAATTTAAATAGATAATTAAAAAAAAGTTGAAGGATGACAATTGCAGAGTATTCTATTGTTTCTATTTATTCATTTACGATTTTAAACTATATTTTTCAAAAGTAAGCAAGGTTGATGATTAAAGTAAATTTTTTTATATCAAATAGTGGACTTGAAGATCAAATATTTACATTTTTTTCATATTTTAAATATTGATCCTAAAATACATACAGTTTCGTGTAAGTTTATGGCCACATTAATTAATTTTTTGAAAATAGTGTGTTAACAAATTTTCTATCTAGTCACATGCAATAGGTTTATTCTAATAAGATTGATGTTAAACAATCAACAAAATTATTGCATAAATCGTTAGGTCCACTAAAACCTATATTTATTCTATGCAGATAGTCGCATATTTTTATCTGTTAATTTTTGTTATAATTAAAATTTGTGCTGTAACAATGAAAGTAAGATAAAAATATCCGTATTTTTATTTTAAAGAAAAAATTTAATTAGAACTAGATACCGGACAATTTCCGCGAATCTCGGGACTGGCTTACCCATAGGGAAGGAAAATATCTGTCCGTGCGTAGCAAGATCTAGGCCGTATTCACTATTCAGATTTAGTTTATCTAGAAATGTCGCAGTGCGTAGATGGCTAGCGGATAAAAATCAATATAGTTACAACTATGTAGACATTATCATAGAGGAGGCCAAAAATCAGTACGTTTTATATTTATGTTGAAAAAGCCATGCATTTTTAGGAACATACATCATTAATGTTATTATGCGTATTTTAAATGCTATTCAGAGTACACCTATACTGTTAATGTGTAGTGAACGGGTGTTATAAGCCACTGTGCGAATAGATTAGGAAATAATGGAAAATGCTTTGTGTAATATTGGTGTTAATAGTGAAAATGTTTTACTGGATGTAGCAGACGCAGCGGCATATACACTGTGTCATAGGATAGGCATAACAAGTATAAGGCGCCGTTGAAGACATAATTATTGTTAGAAATATACACATGTATATATATATATATATATATATATATATATATATATATATATATATATATAATATATATATATATATATATATATATATATATATATATATATATATATATAATATATATATATATATATATATATATATATATATATATATATATATATATGAATACATATATATATATATATATATATATAGTAAGAAAAATTAAATTATTGGGTATGCCCGCATAGAAAGTAGCTAACCGTGGACACGTGTTTCGACCTTACGGTACTCATCAGCACGGTGAGAAAAAAGTTGAAAGGATGGGCTCAACAGAAGACACAAATGGAAACACCACTGACAGGTGGCCAGGGCACATTTGTGGCTTCAATTGGACGTTCCCGGTATTCGGGATCGACCAACATCGCCACGGAGGCAACTGTAAGCTGCCTGCGTGGAGTTTCCTACCCAGGAACATAAAAAGGAAAAAATGAGATTTACTCGCGGGATTATTACATTACAGTAAGAAAAATTAAATTATTGGGTATGCCCGCATTTGTGTCTTCTAACAAGTTGAGCCCATCCTTTCAACTTTTTTTCTCACCGTGCTGATGAGTACCGTAAGGTCGAAACACGTGTCCACGGTTAGCTACTTTCTATGCGGGCATACCCAATAATTTAATTTTTCTTACAGTAATGTAATGATCCCGCGAGTAAATCTCATTTTTTCTTTCTTATATATATATATATATATATATATATATATATATATATATATATATCATCATTAAATATATGTATTCTTTTAGACTATTTATAAAAATTTGCAAATATATCTATTCCTATAAAAATATATATAATCTTATAACAAATATACCTTTTATGTACAAAACAGTGTAAATATAAATTTCACTTTTTGCCATAGTCTACTAGATGGCTCACTTAGTTCTACTATCGTGCTTGAATTGTGGGCGGGCTGAAGAGTGTCTATATAAAATATGTATCTTTGAAAGGACAAGCATGTTCTTTCCTGTCCAGTTCAAAGAATTCAGTTATTTCACATGAACTGTGGGGCAGGCTTTCCGAATTATAAATAATATTTACAGCTCGTTTAGAGGCAGATGTTGAATGCCAAAGGTGCGTTCTTTCTAATTGAGATCTCAGTTAATCTAAGTAGTTTTACGCTTACGAAAGGGTTACATCAAATGAAATTATGCTTTTGTTTATGCAGTGTAACCGTAAAACAACTTAGATTAGCTGAGATTTTAGTTGGAAAGAACACACCTAATGTTATGAGCAATTTACATAAAGGTAGGTAGAACTGAGTGCGCCATCTAGTAGACAATGGCAAAAGGGGAAATTTATATTGTTTTGTGCATAAGATATATATTTTTCATAAGATTATATATATTTTTATAGGAACATGTATATTTGCACATCTTTGTAAATAGTTTAAAATAATGCATATATTTAATGATGAAAAATATATACTTTAATAAATATTATATACATTTCTAACGATAATTATGCCTTAAACGGCGTCTCATAAACAAAAGTGTAATGGATAAAAATTATTCGAATTTTGGAATGAGTCCTGGCTTCATGTAAAACTATAATATATCAAAAACAAGTTAAGTCGGTCTTATACTAGGTGTTTTAAAAGTCAATTTATAAAAGTTTTCACTAATAAACAACCTTTATTTCTTAGTATATAGAAAAAATTTTCTAGAATGCAATTTGTGGCTATACTTATCAAATGTTAGGAAAATAAATTTACTTTGTCGGAAGTACCCCCGTTTTCACTACGTAATCAGTTTTTTGTTAAAAATAACATAAGTTAAGAACAAAAGATATTCACTTCATTTTAGAAAAGATATTTGTGATTTCAGAGCATTCTCAACTGGCAAAAATGATTTTTAAAAATTTAAAATTAAGTAATAATTTATTGAAAAAGGGGCAGTTCCGACAAAGTAATTTATATTTCTGAAATTTAGTAATGATGCACAAATTGCTTTCTAAACAATTTTTCTTTATGGAATTTTTTTCATATTTCGAAAAATAAAGGTAGTTTATCAGTGACGATTTTTATAAATTGACTTATAAAGCACTCTGTATAACACCAATCAACTCATTTTTGATATATCTTACATTAGTTTTACATCAAGCAGTTGACAGAATCTACATGTGTCATTCCAAAAGTCGACAATTTGTTGTCCATTACACATCTTGTTACATCTATCCTTGACACAGTATATGTGTAAAGCTGCCAGACTTTTACAATCCACGTATGTCAATATGATTCATATAACTTGTTTGGCCTATGCCTTGCAATCTATATCAATACCTTGATCACAGTACAGGATTTCATGTAATATTAAGACACTCGACTCGACGTATGTGTATTGATTGTTCCATACAAATGATTGTAATTGTCTCTTACCCGTGTGGACGCACGGAAATTCTCCGGTGCATAATAATGCTCATCAGCTGTTGGAAGTCCAAAAAAGTCAACTTGCCTCGTCGGTGTATTGCTGGATTTGATATTCCTTATTTTACAGTTCACAAAATTTTTTTTAAATATTTGAAAATGAGAGTATATAAATTCAAGTCTTGCATCATCTTCATCAAACAGACTATGTAAAGAGTGGACGCGGCTCGGGATTTGCTTCAACGATTAGAAACAGATCCTAACTTTGTTCCTAATATAATTTTTAGGCACGAAGTAACATTTCATATTTCCGGAATAAATATAAATGTAGAATTTGGGGAGAACATAATTAATCCGTATGAAATTTCTTAACACGAATAAGATTGATTAAAGGTTAATATCTGATGCGCTTTATCTCAGAATCATATTTATCTGCCATTTTCTTCATGGAAAATACAGTTACTGAACCTTCGTACCTTCAAATGGTGCAAGAATTTTTTATACCCCAGCTACCACTAAATTAATTGAATGGAATCTTCTTCAAATAGAATCAGGCACCTCTTTATTATGCTAGAATTGTGTAAAACTTTTTGCATCAGATATTTCCTGGACGATGGAGAGGTAGGGGAGAGTCTTGTGCAAGGCCACCAGGTTTTTCTGTGGAGATATCTAATAGCTTCCAAGGCGTATAAGGGCCAACAACTTCATTTTTATATAATAATGCCGAATTGTCACTTCAATGAGTCAATTCGAAGTGATAACTCTCAATTCGAAGTGACAGTCGCTACATCAAAGTGACAATAGTCAATTCGAGGTGACAATTATCGCTTCGATGTGAGAATTGTCGCATCGATGTGACAATTGTCACTTCGTTTCAACTGTCAATTCTAGGCATGAGGTCAGTTAAGCCACCCTCTCCACTTTCACTTATGCCACGCCCCTTTTTCCTGGCGGGAAATACTCCCTTTCTCAGCGATCTCTAGCGATAGGTAATGCTATCTCCGGCCTTCGCATGGGCCCCTATGTATAGGGCCCTGTCCTTAGTAGATCAAAATGGCCCCTGTAACGGCAGCGACTCAGTTACCTGGACCCCATGTTTAGGGCGCCGCCCCGCAAGTTAAATAGAATATATCAAATATGGAATATCTAATATCTCCTGTCAGACGTGGCCCCAAAATTTTTCTTTGACGATGACGTCACACTTTTTGGTTTGGTTGCTTAACTGGTAATATCGTATAATGTTTGGTATCAAATGAACGCTCGACGTCTAGAATACTGATATAACTAAATTTTAGTTCTATGGTTGAAAAATAGCACGATTTGATATTTGATTTTAAAGTATAAGAGCATGTTCTGCGGTTCGAGACATGCACGTCGAGCCGATTCATTTGATGCCCAGCATCATATGGTTGACTCCCTGAGTCGCTGTCACTATGGAGGCCATCTAAACTAAACAATTGCCACTCCAATATGACAATTGCCACATTGAAGCGACAGTGGTCACTTCGCATTGACAATTATCACTTCGAATTGACAATTATCACTTTGAATTTTGGCACATTGAAGTAACAATTCGGCATAATTATATAAAAATAAAGTTGTTGGCCCTTATACGCCTTCGTAAATACCAATTGTGTATCCATTGACACCACAAAATCTAAAAGACCTTAAACAATGAATTCGAGTTGCTTCAGTTACCCCAGACTTGTTACGAAATACCTTTGAGAAATTTAATTAGTAATAATTAATAATTGGGGCCCCTCCCCAGTTACTTTTTTATCATAGTTTCGCTGGCATACAATTCTTGCATCGAGCACAACTTAATACAATTATTCTTACGGGTAGCACAACGTAATAAATAAATAAGGATTGTATTTGGAGGAGCCAGATTGAAGCTAGCCCCCATTTCTGGCAGAAATAGCCTATAATAATCATAGTTCGACACAATCACTCCCAAAGCTTTTCAAGGGTGGTCATATAAAGGGTTAACATTTTTTTCTTAGCTACCCTTCCCCCAAACAACGACCTATTTGTTTAAAATTTAGGAACACATTTTCCACATCTAGCATGCTTAAACCTAGCACAAGACTGTTAACGTTAAGTAATCGATATTTGTTTGACGCTAGCCCCGTCTTTTTAGTATATAGACAATTTTTGAAATTCTGGCACAAATGTCTCACAGCAAATATAGTCTGACATAACTGTTTTCAGAGCTAGAACATCTACAAGGATATAAAGAGGGTGGTGTCAACCTAACCCCCGTCGAAATTAGTAGTCATTATCTGTTAAAATATAAATTTCTTAATGGTAACAGTCTTGTGCTAGTTTATGTTAGGGTGTGGGAATTGTGTTCATAAATTTTAAAAAAAGAGGGCGTGATTGAGGCCGAGAAGAAAATGTTAACCCTTTATATGACCACCCTTGAAAATGTGCTAGTTCTGTAGGTGATTTCGTTAAACAATACTTGCTATAGGCTGCTTGAAAATGGGGGGCTAGAGTCAATCTGTCCTTTTAAATACAACATTTATTCATTTATTAAATAAGGGCGTGCTAGCTGTAAAATAATTGTATCAGGCTGTGCTCGAGGTAAAAGTCGTGTGCCAACAAAACGAGGTGAAAAAGTAACTGGAGGGAGGGTCAAGTTGAATGACCTGTCGTAACATACTGAATATATTTGATAACTGGGTCATCTTGTAGATATAATGTGTTATATTTAGTTATTAAGATATATAGCACAAGAATTTTAGGTGAAACGTCGACAATTCAAATTTTTCTTTTGAAAATTATTATTGTTGATTTTGTAGCAGAGATTATAGTTATGAATTGTCAGTCCTTTGAAAGATCTAAAGAAAATTATTGAGATTTTTAACATAATACATTACATATATTTGGAATTTATTCCTTAGGCGAACACAAAGATGTAGTCTAAAATTGTCTCTTTTATTTAATGTTTATTGTTCTTATATTTTAGTACAGATTAGATTGCAGAAACCCCTGAGAAGATACAACTTCTTAATAAAAAAGTTCCTGCACTACAAACACGCCACCAGTAGACTTTGTGAAACTTATTAGTAATCATATTATCTAAAGTTTAACCATGAATTAAGTTTTAGACTTTCTGTAAAGTTATCTTAATACGTGAGGGAGATTCAAACGATAGTTTAATTTAGTAAGTTTGATGTTTCTAATAATTAAGTTGAAAATTGTGTTATAACTTTATTGCATTTAGATATAAGAACATGTATTTTTCTTATGTTTAGGAATAATAAAGAGATGTTTTTATTCCCGTCTAGTCATGAAAGTAAATATTAAATATAAAATTTGCTTGCACAGGGTAGAGGCCTACAGTAATTCAATTTGATCTGGATATTTTCAATGTAATCAAATAGTTTGGAGAAATTATTTAAACTGTCAGAAGTTGAAATAATTAATGATCACCTTTCTGACCAAGAAAGATTTTATTCTAAAATATCTTTCCGCTCCAAAAAGAAGTAAAAGTTGATTAACATTTTTAGTACATAAAAAAACATGAATTTACAGACATCGAAAGATTACTTCTTTTTTATTAAATATTCTAATTTTATTAGCAGATAACACTCATTTCTTTATTAAAACCATTCCTTATTTTCTTGAAAAATTAAATAATGTAATAATATTTTGATGATATAAGATGATATGAGTTTTGATATAAGATAGTTTGTTTACAAATGTCTCGGTAAATAGACTCTTTCTAACCCTTCTGTTATCAAAGAAAAACTACAAAATGACAACACACTTGATACTAGATGTAAATTGTGTCAAAAATATTATGGATACAACCACATATTTTCAGCTAGAAGTGATTCCGGTATGTGGGATCTCCAATCATAAGCAACAGTTTTATGGAGTTTTTTGAATGTTGAGAGTTATATTAATAAACCAAAAATATGGTGGAGATATGCGGATGATATATTTTCAATATGACCTCATGGCATAATAAATTCTTTGAAATTCATTAACGGAAAAGAACCGAGAATTTAATTCACAATAAAAAATGGAGATAGTAAGAAATTGCATTTTCTGAATGTATTAGTCACCAAACAATTAATAATTCTTAAACAAGTGTATACAAAAAAAAAAATTCATACAAATAGGTACAGGGGATTCACACGAGAGTTGACGCTTCTGTAATTTTTTTTATTTTTCGAGCTAAAGAAAAATGTTTTAGACAAAAGTTATAGGGAATTTTATGATTTTCTTCATGGCGACCTCTTTGAATATACAGGATTTACTATAAAAGCGGGACATAGCAAACTTGATTTTTTTTTTAATAGAAGACCTTACATATTTTCGGTTTTTTGAAATTTACGCATTTATTCAATTCCAATGGTATATATGTTGTCTGTTTGCATCATTCGTTTAGAAGATACAGGGTGTTGAAAGCTCGAATTTTATAATTATGAGCAAAGATGTCTATACACTATTGGTCTCGATTTTAACCAAAACCTGCATTTGATGCGATAAAAATTACGAGAATTAGATTTTAAACATGCGGGAGAAGTTGATACAGTACTTTTTTAAGAAAATCCAAATGTATCTATTCCAGAAGCAGTGGTAGTGTTATAATTTTCATTCAACGTGTTTTAAAAAGAAATAATTTTTTCCTTATAAGATGCGACCTGTGCAAGCACTCACATATTGAAAATAGTTACCCTACGTTTGAGCATATTAGAAAGCATATAGAGCATATTAGAGAAAAATTTCGTGAAAGTGCGCGAACGTTCTCGCTTTTAAAATTACCCCTTCAGGAATGTTGGAAGATAATTGGGCAGGGTCAGACGGGTCAATTTGGATAGTGCGGGGTAAGGGTATAAAAATAAAAATATTTTTAGTTTTTTTATTATGCATTAAATTTGAAGTCTTCTTTTATTAAATGTTTACTTAAACTATAATATAAATATACCCTGTATAAAGTCGTGCTATTTGAGTGTGTGACAGTCACATATACTTTTTTATTTTCAATGTTTAAGTTTACGGCCATATTTACATGTTTTGGGGACATATTTCTCCATTATTACTCCACTCAATAAATATTTCGAGTTTGAGAATATTACCTAAAAAAAAGAGAGAAATATGAGCAATTTAAGAATTCTTATACTATTTTTAATATAAACGGTTCTGTTCAAAAAATATGATGCCTTTCTTAAAGTAGAACCTACATCCATTGTCATAATACATTTTCAAGTCCAATTTTTTGAGATTTTTTATTTGTTCTCTGTTCGTGCTCATTTATTCTCATTTTTTCCCTTTGAACGTTCTCCAAAATTAAATTCTCGAGAATTTTATATCACTAACTATACCACATATATGACAAATAAGTTAGAAAGAGATAAAAACTTTTTTAATAACGGCAGCATTTTTTAACAGACAAAACACGAGACACTAGTCTGGGAAATCTACAAAAAAAATAAAGGAAATACAAATCCAAAGAAGAACTTCTATCCATGTTTGGCGTGGTATTTTGCGCAACAAAATGTGTAAATTTCAACAAATTGAAAATTTCAATCTTCCATTAAAAAAAATTCGAGTTTACTAGGTCTTGCATTTATGAGTCACCGTAAAGAAAATTATAAAATTTCATACAACCTTTATTTGAAACATATTTGTTTATCTCGAAAAATAAAAAAGTTACTAAATTTTAATTCTAATCATCGTAAATATTAAAAAAGGGTGTAGTTAAATGTTTGTATGATGAAGCTAAATCTATTTCATCTAATGCTGATATTTTTGAAATTAAAAATTATTCATAAAAGCTGTTTTGCAAATTAACAATTATACAGAGTTTTTTGTTAAAAAATACCATTCTGAAGGTTGAATATGATCAGAATCAACAACGGAGATTTTTATGAGAATAATCAATAGCCACTATTACTATTATATCTCTGATAGCATCAGATAAACTTAGACGAATTGGTAACAGGATTAATATAACGACATCTTTGAAAACTAATAATTCCCTACTATCAATTTTGACCAAGACCAAACGTTTTAACAAAAATTAAAATTCTAAAAATGCAAAATGTTCCATGTGAGTGTGGGAAGTCATATATAAGTGAGATGTCTAGACCACTAGAAGTGAGGATATTAGAACAGCAGAAGAATGTGAGAAATTACCAGATTGAGGGGTCCACCACATTGGACCATCATGTATGACATAATGAACGAAGACTGAAATGAAATCAGGCGGAAATTATTCTAAAAGAGATAAAATGCAATCAAAGAAAATTGAAAGAGAATGCTTGTATTCAACTTAATAGGCGATAATTGCATTTCAACGGCATCAATGTCTTTTTTTTTATTAAATATGGATTCCGAAAGGAGATTGATAATTGAAAATGAAGTAGTTGTGGTTTTTACGACTGCCTGTGTCTAATAAACATTTAGATAAAAAGTACTTATATGAATATACAATATTCATAACAAAGAAACTTTGACAATAAAACTTATTATATGACATCACGACAAACTATAAAATTGCCGTAAATATGAGTTGATTCATGAAAATCGATCTTTGTAACTTAAACTGGTATAAATATAAATTGTTTTTATGTTGTGTTGAGCATGAGTGTCAATTTTGCTCGAGATCGAGCGTTTTTGACAAAAAATTACGTTCAATTTAATAGTCGAAAGTAGTATTCAACATGACCATTTCCTCGAACAGAATTAAAAATTATTATAAATTTTTATTTGACCATTCCAGTCCTATTATAAATAATCAATTAATACGCCAAGTTTGGTTTTTGTTTTTACAACATCAAATCTTGTTGCTTCTTGACAATTTGCCCAGAACAATTGACAATTGAAAACAAACTTGACCACTTCGTAATTTTTTCCTATGAAAACAATAAGGTCTCATGTAAAAACAAATATTACATGGAGAAAAATCTATGTGATATTTTACCCCACCTGTAAAACATTACACTCCAAATTGGCCTTAAAAAAGTGAAAGGAACAATTGGTGCGAATTAGTACATTTTTGGAGTAATTATCTTGTAGATTGAGCTTTGAAATTTTACAATTGTTTAAAAAATACAACAAAATCTGTTTCACAACATTGTGCAAAATTTTACAAAACGATTTTTCTCTATGTATTGGAGTAAATTCTAATCAGGTACCTATGAATAAATATTAAATTGACAAATAAATATCAATCCAATAAAAACTTGTTGATGACAATTTTATTACAGAACATTACACAACCCACTTTGAATTTAAATCTAACTAAATTTTAAAGTCTCTTAAATGGATAAAATAATGCGTGTGGAACTGTCACTGGTAAAATAAATCGTGACATTTTCGTGGTAAGATATCACTGAAAAATTAGGCCAATTTAGCCAAATAAAAGTTAGATCCAGATTAGCTTTAAATTAAGAAAGAAACACTTTTCTTTCCACTGAATTAAAAAAAGTTCTCTAAAGTTTATACATAATGCTAAAAATGCTTGGAAATGTATGTAGTTCATTTCGTAAATTAACTAATGATTTATGTTATATATAATGGATAATAACACAACCCTTTATGTTGTTTTCTAATTCATGTTAAACAGGACTAAAGTGTCTGTAGGTATTAACATGGGTTTATTGTAAATTTAATAAATAGTACTAATTATCTTTAATGCATTCGTTTCAAATCAGTTTATTTAACAACCAGTGTTTGTATTTATGTAGTTTACATTTTTCAAATTTTTGTAGAGTATTGAGGATATTAAATATTAATGAAATGTCGACTATCTAAAAAAGTATTTTTTTGAGTTTTGTCTTGACATATCCCACTAGCCGTAACCTCCATAATATAGTATGCCACCATTAAACTGGTCGAGAGTAAACTCCAAATCCTATTTACTTTGTAAGGAATTATTGACTCGTAGAAAAAATAAACAATGTTAACTAAACAAGATAACTTTATCAAAGTTTTCAAAATTAAAGCTCTTTCCAAAGAATTTTTCGATAAATTTTGGTGTCGTATACATTCCTCAAATACAACTATATCGATAAAAGACTGAAAATTATAAGAATTTTCAAAATGTAATAAAGACGAGATATTGTATTTAAAATTTAACAGGATCGAGCCATTCGGATTGACCGGAAGTGGTATACATGTTTTTACATTACTGTGTTATAGCGCTTTCCTCACCAAGAAGAAAGTTACAAATTTCCGATGTTCTAATATTATCAATAAAAGTGTTATAGGTTGATCAAAATTTACATGTCCTTATTGAAAAAAGGAAAAAAGAATATTATGTAGCTCCTAAATTTATTATGTTTTGAGATAATGGCCTGTATATTACGAGTTTAACGTGAATATAGTAAAATGCGATTTATTGTTTTGTCAAAATATAAATACTCTTTAAAACTATAAAATACTTTAAATATACTTTGTTGTAAGTTTTGTAGAAAATATATTAAAAGGAAAGAAAAATATTCAATATTTCGGATGAAAACAGTGAATATAAAATACATAAAAGGGATATACGATTAACTTAATTTAACATTCAATAATTTAATGGAAAAACGATTATCAAACCCATTTATAAAGCTTAAGCTACTCATTATTTTAATACAACGTGGTAATTTAGTTCCGCACAATATTCATAATTTTGTTATTAAATTATTTTCTGAAAAAGCTGAATCACGTCAATCTTATTTTTTAAAAATGCACTGGTTGACGTAAAAAAATAAATTATATTTTGTTTTTGAGCTGTGACATTATCATCTACCCCTCACTTTTTTAATAAAAATGGATTCCTTATTGTTTTCTGAATATAATGGTATCCAATTTTAGGGGTCTCCTAAAGCATCGAATTCGTATCGAAATGAAAAATATTAGCCCGGAATTTCTTGAACGTTCAATGCAAAGTGTTTACACCAATGTCAGATTGTTATTGGGGGATATTTTGAACAATTACATTAAATTGTAATGGTTTTTTGAATTATATTATGAATATTCGGCAGAACTAATGAATGAAAACTAATTTAAAAATAAAATATTTGGATATGCAGAGTTTTCATTAATCATTATATAATACAAATATCATATCTAAGATAATACAATAATTTTTGATCAATAGTATACAGTTTCAAAATGTTTAAAACTACTGAAGGGTGCGTCATAATTAGAGTTGTATACATATTTTTTAAACATAATTCCTAGGCAAATAATAATAAATTTAGAAGGAAAATTAGCTGTTTATACATTTTCCCAATATTGTCATCACTCAGAAACAAAATTTCTGTTTTCATTTCTGCTTATATAGCTCAAAATCTTTGAACACTAATTTATGTTCTGTATTGCTCCGTACATGCAGCATGTGGTTAGAAATATTTATGAGCTTTCCTTGCAAGACTGACATTACTACAGCTACAGCTTAAGCTTATTAATTTTAATGGCACTTGTAATTTGTTTGCCTTGTTAGTTAAATTAAATTTTCCTTCGTCTTAGTCGGTAATTTCTTTAAAGTGTATAGTTTAGGCACCTTAATTATATTAAGGTTATGTTTATGATTAGCTGTTATTCATAAAGATAAATTATATTAAATAACTACACCATCAAAGATCTTTTGAAGACATGATCTACCCTCAACTTTTCATTTGTTAATAGTAAGTATTTAAGTAAATTATACATACATATTATGGTATTCAGGTTTTCAAACAGCTGTAACGTGTTTGTGTGTAAAAACATATTGCACATCCGTTACAAATCTCTCTTTGATTCAATAAAGTAATTTACATATAAATTCATTTAAAATTACTAAAATTACAGCACAGTGGAGGGTGAGTTCCCAGCTGGTTTGGCTTTATCCATTATATGTCAGATTGTAATTTCTGGTTTAATGTGAAGGGATACATTTTATTTTACAAATTAATTTTCAGACAAATTACTGTTCAACTTTCACTAAAATTTTTTAAAAAAATGAGTCATTTGAATTGCCTCGCATAATCATTTTTACCATACAAATATACGAATTAAGTATTTACATTTTTCTTCTCAATATTTTGCAAATAAGACTCTGATTTTAAATTTCTTTAAATGGTTGAACGGAAAATAACAGAATTTTGATGCATAATTGAAACTAAATGAAAATTATTAGAAATTACATTTTTTCTATCAAAGTGCTTTAGGTCTTGTATAGTGTGTCCTAAATTACTTGTCATCAAGGGGTTCTGCTTATTTCTGAAATAGGTAGAGCGAAACGTTTTGCATATTCTTTAATTCGCTTTTTTAAGAGAATTCCAATGGTAAAGGTCCCATTTCGATATCTCGTTAAATTTTGTTCCAAAAAAGTTTTTACCGTATCCAAAAATCTCCACTATTAAAAAAGCAACACTAGTTAAAAAAAAAAGAAAAAAATCAGTTTTGATAGAACGCGCGAGAACGAGAAGAGATATCGAAATGGTACCTTCACCTTTGGAATTCTCTCAAAACGCAAGGAAAAGAACGTACAATCTATTTCGCACTATATATTGGAAATAGCATTATATATTATTATTTCTTTATAGTTACTGGATGAGTTAGTATGTAGATGAAAGGTGTCATTATAAAAATAAATAGGCCGTCAATAAAAGTAAATAAAGAATACACAGTAATTTGCGACGAGGAAAAAATTTAAAAGAAATAATGGCAAAAGATGAAGTAAAGAAATTGAAAATGGTAAGGAATTTCATAAAAAGTTAACTAATCAATATAAAAACTTTCATAAAAGACAGAAAAGACAAGAAATTTACGAATACAATTGACATCAATTGCTATGTATCGTTAAGAAAGTAAAGACCGTTTGTGTGTTCTACTCGTATATTGTATTTAATTAAACGTATGTTTTGTACCAGTTCTCGTTTGTCTAATTTATTACTAATTATGAACATGTAAAACACAATTTAACTAGTCCTGAGGATGCTAATAAAAGTTAGCGAAACGTCGACTAAATTAAAAAAGTAGTTCTTCTGTTTTTAATTGACCTATTCCCACCAAGCTGTAATATCATTAATTTAAAACTTATAGATTCTTAATATAATTACGTAAAGCACCCAATGCAACTGAAAACAGTGCATATCAACTGATGTTAGACAGAAACATTAGACCCAGATTGAATTTTATTAAGATTTGGAGAGACACGAAAATTAAATTATTAAAATCAAGAATTTAAAGTAGGCGCATAGGGTATAAGTGAGGAGTTATGCAGATGAAAATAAATGGTATTTTACATAATGATTATGCCAAAAAAATCAAATTATTTGAAATTGACTCAAGAAAAACTACCCTTATTATTTAAAATACCGAAAAAATATTATTCAAAAGAAATTTTTGTCTCCAAGATATGATCAAATATAAAATTTGGTTGACCATTTCGAAAAAATCAATATTTCGTTTTTTTTTGCCATTTGCTCCCGAACTTAAATTGACGACTATCGTTCTCTTGTCTTGAGAGAAACATTTTTAATTCAATAACGTCTACCAAGAAAACCTACAAGTATAACAGTTTGCTTTGTTACAATTTTAATGGTGTTATTTGCTCAAATAATTTTTTTGAAGAAGAAGGCATCGTTTTTGTCTTACAAGAGTTTTCATTAGCTCTGT
Organism: Rhamnusium bicolor; assembly: GCA_029963845.1. NCBI lineage: Eukaryota > Metazoa > Arthropoda > Insecta > Coleoptera > Cerambycidae > Rhamnusium > Rhamnusium bicolor. The sequence goes on from JANEYF010003153.1 coordinate 577,020, forward strand.
AATGATTTGAGAAATATTTTTTCACACTGTACAAACCTATAAAATGCTGGTGGACGGGATTTTGCAATAATCTCACATTATTTATCCAATAGATATAGGTAGTCTGCTCTTGAGTCAATTTCAAATAATTTGATTTTTTGGAATAAACACCTGGACTAATGAAAATTTGTATAATCAGTATTTAATTTAAGACAAAATTTTTCAAGAATAAAATTTTATAAGAAATTATTAATGAAAAAGTTTCCATTTGTTTAAAATTTTCTGGACCACGTACGTTTTTTGCCTTTCTTGGAAAATTATAGTCTTTTGAGACAGGAAAATTTGTCATCGTCGGCCATATACTCGTAGTAATATTGCCGAATTCGGAAAAATAGCGATTATCTAAATCTGAAAAAGTTAATTTACTTTCGGAAGAAATAAGTAATTGTTACGTCATTTCCATCTAAAATAGGAAATTATTACACAATACATTGAATTACTTTTAATTGGTCCTGTTATAATTCTGAGCGATTAAAAACTAAATTTGTTTTTAGAAAAAGTTTATATTTTTGAGTATTTATTTTAGTCGATGTTCAATTGTTTCTTTGTTGCCACATTCGGAGACCCTGGAAAAAACCTATAACCTCAGTGTTTAAATTTTAATATTTAAAAAATAAAATAAAGCCAAGAAATCGAGTGAGCCATTTAGAATGATAACCCGTATTATTAATTTGGTATTGTACAAATTAAAATTATGAATCCGTAATTAACTGTGTCTATTTATCAGCGCGCTTCAATCTGTATAGATGGAGGGATTGTAAATATAAGACCCCTTCCCGTAGGGAGTACAACTTGTGCATGTTTGTATTTGAAGGAAATCGGGCTTTGGTAATAAATATTGATCAATCAGTACCAAATTCGAGGCTCATCGCATTTATCTGAGGTAGCGTATGTTTTGATAAGATTGCGAATTTTGACAAAGAATATTTGATTGTGTTTCTTGGTATGTTTGGTCAAATATACATGTAAAATGTTTCGGTTTATTATACCATCATCAGAGGACCACAATTAATATATGTTTTTTTAAAACACAGTTATGGTTAAATTACATTATGTACTTACACTATTAGTTGGGTGTTTATTTAAAATTTTATTTCATATTAGATGTTATTTGTTTGTCTGTCTTAACGCAACTAAACTATTTTACAAGGTTATTAAAGTTTTGTTTATGTTACAGAGATAACCTTGTATTTGTATATATTTTAAAGTGGGTGTTTTTGCTTAAATATTGTAAGAATATGATAAAAATATTTTAATTTAAGAATTATTTGATATTGAACTGGGAATAATTGAAATATGTATAGTTTAAACTGGGAATAATAAACTTTAAAGTTTAAATTGGAAATAATTGAAATATTTACAGTTCAAACTGTGAATAAGTTTAAAAAATCTTTCATCGTCCTTCTATGCGTTAGTAGCAAATAATATAGCTTCTTGGCAATTTAAGTATAACAAACGATATTAACAGGTTGTATTATAACATAATGAAATATATATTATTTTCACATATATGTTGTTTTTCTAGTATGAAAGGCAATATTTTATAGTATTATGCAACACTGGTTCATGTAAAATGTAGTGCTTAACTTAAGCTATATTTTTGTGAGATGATTATGACTGTAAAAGTAAAAAGGAATAATATGAACGAGGAAGACTATATAGAAAACGATTTAGAATATCATTGAGGAATATGCTCTCTAACACCTTTCCTGTGCTCCCGGTAATTCCCTCGTTTCATTCCAGATTCCATTCTTGGTTTCAGTGGGACATCGCGAAGATTGAAATCAACGTACAGATCACTAGTATTACAAATGATGCATGTGTAGTAAGTGCAGAGTTGCATCCATCCTCGTTGCAGCAGTATGTCATCGAACCCCAGTCTTCTGAAAAAGAAAAATATTTTTAGATCAATTGGACTTGACAAGTTTCTATGGTTTTCATACTGGATACATATTTATAAATGTATTTTATTTCGTGGATATATATGGACTCTATACGAAAAATAGTTGTTTTTATTTTATAATGTACTAAAAGATCATTTAATTGTAAGTAATGTCTACATCACTGTAAGCCCACATAGTTCATTCGGTATATTAATGACTTACACTTTGCAATACGTAATATTTATTTATTTATTTATTCATTTATTGACTGGACGTGCCTATTTTTCATACATACAGTTAATAGAGAAATTTTTAATAATAAGGACTGCAAATATATTAAAGATAATAAAGAATTATAACAAAGTGGAACAAAATTTACATTTTGTACATTTTGAAGGAAGTACGAGTTAAAACAAAAGAAGGAGAGAAAGAATAAAAAACTAAAGCATCATCAATTCATTAACATTAAGGTAGAGAAAAATATTACTTGCTTTAACTTTGTAATGAAGATGTTAGGAGTGGAGAAAAATTCAAGATCATTGCCATAATGGTTTGCTAATCTAGTACTTCTGGAAATGAAAGAGTTGAGATATAATTCGTTCTATATATTATCTGATTAAATGTGACTAGTCCTAGGAAGAACAAACACATCAATTCTGGAGAGGAGGTATGGGCTTTGAACATTACATTTACAAGAGTTTTAAGTCTTCAAATTCTCTTCTTGTTTTCTAGAATGGATAATATATTCAGATCGGATTCTAATTCAGCACAAGTGCAGTGTGGAATTGCTGTGGTTTTAAAAGCAATATATCTCATGAATCTATGATGGACTAGTTCTATATTCCATTTGGTAATGCCTTAATCATTCTAGGCCGAGGAACCATATCCAAGGTATAATGCATAATTAAGAATTTGGATTGAAAAAATATTAGTGAAATCCTGGGAATTGCACTTTATAAAGCCAAGCATTCTGAGACCATTAGAAATAGAAGATGTAACGCTTAGGTCCTTGACGGTTGTAACATTCTTTAGAGCAGCATTCCTGATTTTATATTCAAAATTAGGATTATTGCTGGACCGGGAGAATTTCACATATTGACATTTGGTCACATTTATTTTCATTCCATTATGTTTATATTGTAAGTTTTTCAGTGTCTTATTTCAGATTGACACAATCATTTAATAAGGACACTCATGTATAACTTAAGATCATCCGCAAAGAGAAGAACATGTCTGTGAGCGAAGAATTTATGGATATCATTAACGAGCACATTAAATAACAGTAGGCGGAGATGCGAACCCTATGATACACCAGAGGGACCTATAATCTTTTTTATAATTTTTTATAACTGCAAATACTATTTTTCAAAGTCCAATCACTGCAACGAAATCTATACTTCAAATTATGTATAGATGAACTTTAAATTTGGTCATAGGCATCTAGCTTTAATCCATCCGAAATGCAGTCCTGTATGTTGCTCTAGAAAGTATCAAAAATGGATAAAAATTCACCATATCAGGTCAAATCGTATTTAGGACTTCTTCTATATCTACAGGATGTTCAAAAAATGCGACACAAAGTCATGAGCATATTTTATACGTCAAAATAAAAAAGTTCTTATGAAGATGGGACAGATAACGCTCCGTTTTCAAGATACAGTGTGATGAAGGTATACCAGAAAATAAGCATTTTTCTATTTTAATAAAATACGGTTTTTTGAATTTCTAGAATTTTTGGCACGATTAGCCCTTCATCATCTATATTTCGGAAACATAAGAATTATTTGTCTTATTTTGACGTAAGGAATATGATCTTATATTTGTACCGTACTTTATTGGAACACCTTATTTTACCCTAGAGCAAATACTATTGCCACAGTAAACTGTTTACTGCGCTATTGCTATACGTATAAGCACGAGTACGTCATAGCTTGGAATATTATTGTCATAGGCATTGGACTCGCAAGTTAATTCTCGCAGTATCAAATAATAATTTTTCTGACATATTGTTTTGAATCTTGTCTGACAGATGCAAATCAAAAATATCCAAGAATTTTTAATGTAAAATATTTGTTGAAGTTCATTATGATAATAAATATCAGGATTTATATGTAATATTTCGCCTGAGATTAGAAATATTAATATATTACATTATTTCCAAAGGCAGGTTGTAAACTTAAAAAATATCTAAATTTAATTATTGTATCTACGCATAAATGAATTCTTCTCAAGAAGATTAAACATTGAGGCCTTTTATGTAATTTTCTTAATCTCATAAATGTCTTTAGTTCAATAAATTCATATATATCAAATGTCTATTAACCTTAAATGTTAGTTTGTTTTATTAGTTTTATTTATGGGGTATGGCGACATCTACAAATTCAAATATGGAGAGTTGCACTTAAAAGGTCGCTAAATATTTTGGACTCATCAAAAATCTCCATCGATCCATGTGAATGGTTCACGTTTAGCAGGAGCGAATTTAAAAATCCATCAGCATTTTCCTTGGATATATTGTTATCTCACTCTCATCAGTGCGTTAGGATAAACGACAAAACACGTGCCCACGATCAATCAATTTTAAAACTCGCCCCACAAATTGCATAGCTAATATCATCATCACGTGCTAGTAGACATTATTTTTTAATCTATAAAAGTGAAAAATCCTACTGAGCCTAAAGATGTGAGATCTATTGAAAAGTATCGGTATTGCGTATCGTATTGTATCGATTAACAATTACCGGCTGGGTACAACATCGAATGGGAAAATACCGATACATGAAGTACCGGTTCACATCCAATCCGGCATTTATTGAAAGAGTTTTTGACATATTCTTTATTGCCACCAATATAAAATATAAAACTTTCCCACCAATATAAAAGTATAAATACAATCAAAAATATAAAAACAGACAAATCAAAACTCTAAACTCTTTTACAAAAATAAACATAGATTTTACATATTACATACAAACATTACTTTTTCTACTTTAGGTAGGTCATATATTATGAGCATTCAGTCAATTTCACTAAAATACTTGTTCTTCTATTTGTCGTTTGGTTTGGGTGGCCTTACTGTTGGGCTAGACACCCGAAATTTCCTGTTTGCAACAAACTATAGTATTCTCATGTGATGTATTTTCAGTTAATCACCGTGATATATTAAAGTCAATTTTTGGTCGAATGTCGAAGCGATGGGTAGGTACTAGTTAAAAATATACCGTATTTATCGTAAATTGCAATACTGTTACAAAATATCGAGGATCGGAGAGAAAAGTACCAGTACCAGAAAATATCGTACCATATCGCGCATCCCTAACTGACTCATAAACAGATCTCCCATTTCCCCATTAGCTAGAAATCTGAGATTTGGAATAGTTGGATGGGTCACTAACAAAATATTTGTTGTGGATACGTTCAAAAAGTACCGTTAATCAAATATAAAGGGGATCTGTAGTGCTCAAAGTATACCAGTTTCCATTACTATTTAGTCTCATAACTGAAATTATGACACAAATATATCTTGTGGTTGAAAAAAATTACTATCGTATTCATAAGATGGTGAGGAAGGGCAGGGTAGTTTAAAGTTAGCTAAAAGGCAAAATAATTGAGTTTGCTCGGATATATGGCATTTTGGAGTCCTTAACAAGATTTTTAAATTGATAGATTCTAAACGGCTAAATCAAGATGGTGCACAAAATTTCAGTTTTAATATGTGGGTTCGCGAATGTTACTTGTTTTGGGTTGAGTTATTTTTATGAAACACAAAATTCATTTAGATTAAAAATAAGCAAGAATGAAGCCACTGTTTTGAATTTTGAAATTTTAAATTAGTAATTTATTACCTGAATGTTCCACATTGATCTTTGCACCGCTAATGCGTCTGCAAATTTCAGGTAAACTAATTTTGTCTTCATCGCTAGCGGTAGCTCCAGTTTAAAATCCTCATACATACTTCATATCGAAATAGAAAGTGTATGTTCAGATAAGAAAATGATTACAATTTTATGGAATTACAGAAACAAAATAATTTAAAACAAATTGGGTATCCTTCTTGGTAAAAGTTCTAATCAAATAAAGAATGAAATGGAAATACGTGTATAACTACGACAAATATTTTAGCTAATTACCATTTTCTAACTCTTACAAAACTTTACAGATAAATATAAAATAAATATTTTAAATAACTGCTTTCATGGCTATTTGTCAAACGCTGAATATTGAATTATAAAAAAGATAATATACACAGTAGGGCCAACTAATCTTTGGTACGGCTGACTCAATAATTCTACTAATAAAGGTATAATACAAATTATAATAACAAAGTATTCCAACAGAGAGGGTAAAAGTTAATTTACAAAATAATAATAAATACTAAAAATAATACCTAAATAGTTATCAAAGTCGAAATCCTCCAGTTTATTTAATTGAAGATTAAATTAATTTGCCAACACATTTCTTATTTATTTATAAATTTGTATCATACGAAGAGAAGTGATTAAGTTTTAATTGCAATTGCCCACTGGTAAATGATTTTTACCAGATACATGGAAATCCCTCTTGAGGCTGTCGTGCATACCATTTGCAGACCGGTTTCTAGTTTTTGCCTTCATCAATGCGAAGTTGGTATAAACAAAACGACAGCAAGATACATTTCAGAATTACTAGTCTCCATAAAAAAGGCAGAGTACTAATGGGCGTTTTTCCAATTTATATTCCATTACGACACTGGTAGATGGAGTTAACTCAATGTATTGGTGTTAACCGTTTCCCTAATAGTACTTAAAAAATACATGTGTCATCACAAAAAAATATCAGCTGAGTATTGCACTTCGTTATACAATCTGTACATACTATATAACGGAGAATTTTTGTATTGGTTTGTACAAGGAATATCACACCTAAAGGTAGGAGAATTTCTGGACCCAATTCTAGGCAAGTGAAACTGGAGCAATTTAAAAATTCAGATTTATCCACTTGACCGTGTACAAGTTTGTATAATTGCATTATGTATGATATCTTACATCTAATGAACAAGGGTTCCAAGTTAAATTCATTAATTAAGTCAGAATAATTATAGTTTATATCTGGATATCTTTAGTATTTAATAAAATACACATATTTACAAAATTCTTGCTGAATTCTCTCAATTGCCTGATGTGGATATTATAATGTGGTCTCCACACAATACAACAATATTCTAAACAACTACTCACAAATGCAAAATATAGAGTTTTTAGACAGTCAATATTTGTAAAGTTTCTTGTGTTCCTTATAATAAAACCAAGAATTTTTAGACTACGATTACTAATGTAATCATAGTGTGGGATAAAAGATAATTCCGGGTCAAAGATCACTCCAAGATCCTTCATCTGGTGAGATCTTGTTAGAATACATCATTTACCGTATATTCATATGTAATTTTCTCCCGTTTTCGAGAAAAAAGTTATCACCTGACATTTCTCAATATTGAAACTTAATTTGTTAGCAACACACCAAGTGGTCAAAGAGTTAGTGTCTGATTGCAATGTTTGACAATTATGTTCATTATGGATAACTCTAACAATTTTCAAATCATCAGCATATAAATAAGTTTTAGAGTCTAGCAACTCAACAACATCATTAACAAAAAGTAAGAACATTAACGGACCCAGGTTTGAGCCTTGCGTGACACCACTGCTGGCACAATATAAAATTGACTTAAATCCTCTATGTTCCACAAATTACAGTCTCTCGGTTAATAAAGAAATAAACAGTATAATGAGATTATCACACAGTCTAAAATATTTAAGTTTACTAATTATAGTTTCATGGTGCACCCGATCAAAAGATTTCGTGAAATCAGTATATATTACATCAACTTGCTTCCTTTGATCAACTGCATCTGAGACAAATTGAGTAAAATTGTACAAATTTGTAGCAGTTGACCTACCCTTGATAAAGCCATGCTGGCTGTCACATAACTGTCTAACAACATGACTGGATACATAATATGATACAATACTTTCAAATATTTTTGCAAAGTTGGGTATAATTCCAATTGATCTATAATTGATAATAAAAGATTTATTGCCCGATTTAAAGACAGGACAAATTTTAGACACTTTCCATTGTTTTGGAAAAACCCCTGCCTTAAGATTAACCTAAATAAAAACATAACGGTAATTCAAGACACCCCATACTGTCTTTAACTAAAAATGCTGGTATATTATCAACTCCCATAGTGAAGTTAGGTTTAATGTTTTTCACAGCACTTTTTATGTCACAATCACTAAATCAAATGTGTGAAGAACATTATTACCACTAGAAACATAATTAATATCAGAAGCACCGTTATAGTCATTCTCAAGAAACATAATTTTGAAATATGTGGCAAAGCTGTTAACTGTATCCTGCGGATGTAGTAGTGGTTCATCGTTAAAGGTTATATTGCCAGGAATTCTAGTAGTCTTTTTCTTTGCGTTAACATAATTCCATAATTAATTCGGACTAATTTTCATATTATCTTCAATGGATTTTACAAAGTTAATATATTCCCTCCGATTACTACTTTTAATTTCACATTTTAAGTTTCTAATCCTTACTGAATTCTAAAGCAGTTTATGTTTTTTATGTATCTTGACAAGATGATTTTTAGTTTTAATTTTTCCAATTATATCTTTAGTAAACCAGAAAGGATAATTAAATTGAAATGGTATTGTTTTAGGCACATACATATCAATGGTTCCATACAATTTGTTGTAGAAAAAAATCACACGCATCATCAGTATCCTGGATCATTTCTAACCCCCCTCCCCAATTGATCATAGTTATAGCATTATAGAGCTCAAAATTTCTAGTATTTTGTAAATACAGTCGAACTTCTCTAACTTAAACTTCCTAAATCCCCCCCGAAACTGTTCGAGTTAGAGAAAATTTTAGTTAAAGAAATTGCTTTTAAAACGAAGTATACATCAAGGGTACAGAAACATATTCGAGTTACAGAGAACTTCGATATATAGAAGTTCGAGTTATAGAAGTTCGATTGTATAACTATTCTGTTCAGTAAGACCAAAAAATAAATAAAATAAAAGTACTCATCAATACAACAATCACTTCAAAACTTTAAAATATTCACAGACACGTGTTTCTGCATCTTTGTGTCGTTATTGTGACTTTTTTATAATACAATCTTCAATGTTTGGCAAATAGTCGTGAAAGTAGTTGTTTAAAAACATACTAATCTGCGATAAGATTTTGTAAATGTTATAAAATTATAATTAGCAAAAATATTTGTCGTTATTATATTTCCATTTTATTCCTTATTTGATTAGAATTTTTACCAACAAAAGGATAACTAATTTGTTTTAAAATATTCTAACCCTGCGGGAATTTTTCTTTATGTAATTTTAATTATTTTATTCTCTGAAGCCATCGAAATTTATTACATTAGGATTACTTTCGGGGCTTTGATGAGTACGTCTGTTTTATTTATTTTTGGTTTTACGGAACGGAATAGTTATAATTAAAAATAACATTATTAAGTCAGTTGTACTGAACATAATGTGCATATTATTTTCTTTAAAATCCAATATTCAGCGTCAGACAAATAGCTGGGAAATTAGTTGTTTAAGATATGTTATAATTATCTGTGATAAGTTTTTGTAAAAGTTATTAAATAATAATTGGCAAAAATATTTGTCGTTATTATGTTTCCATTTCATTCCTTATTTGAAACAAAATATTGAAAAAATTAATAATTAGCTGATTCACTATGAAATCTTATACATATATTTTGGTATGTTCCGAATGAAATGGTTTATTTTTCCTTGTGGGATTTCATCCCAGGCTACTTAAACTTCATGATCTAGTTATTCTAAATTTATAGAAGACTGAGATAATGAACTCTAAAGGTAATTTGCTTAAATACAAATGGTACTTCGCACTAAAATTTAATAAGAGTAATCTTTCTTTTGATTTTTAAAAACAGGGAAATATATGTGGTTTTTTATTTATAGATATTTTGTAAAGCATACTATTCCATTATTCCCAACATTTCCATCATAATCTAGAATTAAATTTTTTTTTAGATGAGGAAGCAAGTCAATAAGTGCTGCATAGCTACACAAAGGCATCAATCTGCATTAGTCCTAAACAGATAGAAGAATAATTAATAAACTTTATTTAATATAAAATGTGTCAAATCCCAAACAACTGAAGAGTTGTCTTCAACAAGTGGGGCATGTGATAGTGGGCATGGATTCAGAAAGAAATTGAAAAATCCAAAATACCAACTTTCTTCTAGTGATGAAGCTAGTTTTAACGATTCAGTTAATCCATACCACTGGCTTGGTGGAATAATCGGCTAGAGCACGCGAAGCCAAGTATGACTAGATAATCTCTCCATCGTCCTGCGGGTTCCAATCCGCCACTGGCAATGTCGGTGGGAATGACTGTGTTCGCGTTTTTTCATAAGTGTAACCCTCGCCCATCTAGCTTCGACTTTGGATTCGGGGGTTGTTTCTGCGGTGTTTTATGTTTATATTTATATAACTTGACTTTTCCCAGACCACCTATATCGTAATTACGTGAATTCATGTTATTTATTTCTGTTTGGTCGAGCAACACTGCAGTACCTCCGAGGCAGTACTTCCGAGGTGGTACTTGGGAAATATCTGGGCAGTCGCCGCCGCGTCACGGGGAGATAATAACTTAAGAAATTTTGCCACAATAACTAAAATATTAATTGGTATATAAAATAGCCAGTTTATAAACTAGTCGAGTTGACGTATTAGCCGTAATACATTTTTGGCGAATTTTAACAACTGCAAATAGAAACTAATTTGTTTCTAAGGCGCAGCTGAATTAGTTCCTTCTCTTGCCATATCAGTGCCGAAACGGGCAATTAAATCGATAAACGAAGTTTACTCTTTTAAAACTAAATGTTAACAATGGGTTATTCATACATTTATCTTCGTTACTTCGATAATATAATGACAGCGTTTTATTCGGTATTGGGACACTAACTTACATCAAACGTAAAATCCCGTCTTTAAAAAGACATTTTTCAAAACATAATTTTTAGTGCCATTCTTAGATGTTATTGAAAACAGCTTATCTTTTAAATGAGATGTCATACACTGAAAAATTCATAAAGTATAATTGACTAATTGTACATGTTATGCAAAAATTTAATCAATTTTCAGAAGTACTGAATTTTAATAGAACTACGATTCTAAGTACTGAGAAAATGTTGTTTGTTTATTAGCTAGCCTGTCTGTCAGTCGATATGTCTATGGAGTTTTACATATTTTTATAGATCTGCGGAAATCTAATTTTCTTAGCAGTAATCGATCTTCAATGTTTTGATACGTATTATTGAAAAACTCCCTAGCAATTAGACTGTAATGGGGTGGTATACCGAAGTGCATAAACCACATAGGCTGTTCAAGAGGACAACATCGAGTAAGTGATTTTCCAAGTTCGAGTGGTAATCCTGAAGTGGGTTGGAATCCTTGATGTTAAGATAACACTGATGTAGTTTTCCACAAAACACCAAAACACCATATACTTGGCATCATCTGAAAATAATTAAAACTTTTTTTTTAGTGGTAGTAGAAAGGGCCAAACCAAATGTTTATGATGCTGTCTGCCTGAATAATTACATACGAATTTTTTCTATTTGGAAGAAAAAGTAGTGTAAAAGAAGCTATGCTCTAGGATCATACGCCACGGTCTTTCAGGGGCCGTACTAGCAGTGACAAATCAAGGTCAAGTAAAGAAATGCATGAAGGAAATTATATACACACACACACACACACATATATATATATATATATATATATATATATATATATATATATATATATATATATATATATATATATATATATATATATATATATATATATATATATATATATATATATATATATATATATATATATATATATATATATATATGTTATATAATATCTACGCCACTGTATGTTAACTTATACACGACTTTGGCTTCACTTTATATTATCTTAGAGTATCATATTACACCTACGTTACAGATAACAAATTCTCTCTTGGAATTACAAACTGCTTATTTAGCATTTGCTTTGTTTCAAGTCTGGGAACTGTTGTAAATGCTTATCCAGCATAAACCAAACATGTTATAAATTAGCTCACCACAGTTGTAAGTTTCAGTTATATACTCATCATGCTAGAATAAACATATTTCATTTTTATAATTCATTTTAATTTCTTCAAAGAGTCAACGTTGACTCTAATCAAATAAAAATAGTTTTTAAAAAGTTATTCATGTAAACAAAAATATAAGAATTGGCGCAGTCGGTAGGATCCGTAAACATCGTAGAACAAGAAGCCTAACTGGTAGTGCAACGCATTAGAACAAGGAAAATATCTACAGAAGATACCTAACTAGTGAAAGTTAGCCTACGAGAACAAGGAGCCCTTCCTCACTACGTTGGCGGATCCCAATCCCTTGACGGAAGAACCTCATGAACACAATTACGTAAGACATTTAAGAATCATCTCGTTATCATTTTTTTTTTCAATTTTTCAAGTAACAAACAATTTTATTTTATTTTTATTTTATTTTATTGTTTTTGATTTGGCTCTTTTCTAACTGTATCTACTCGCTACATATACGTGTGTAGAGGTGAGCAAGAAGTACAGTTCGACTTGCAGACCAAACATTTTATTTTTACATATTAGTTGGCTGATATTTCTAACTGTATCCACTCGCTACATATACGTGTGTAGAGGTGAGCAAGAAGTACAGTTCGACTTAAAGACCACACTAATTTTTTATATATAAGTGCATAATTTATTTCTATTATCCAACTTCCATATTACATTGCAAACTAAATATCTACCACAATTTATATTAACACTACGAAACATATTTTATAGCAAACTAAATATTATTTTAATCCTTTTATTTTTATTTTTACTTAATTTCATTTCGATAACATCTAAATATCTAGCAACATGTCTCTCACAACCGAAAGTACTAGTATCGAACCCTACAAATTAAGTGAAATTTTCTCGATTGTACCAGAATTTGATGGCAATCCTATATTTTTGCAAACTTTTATAAACGCCTGCATTCATGCCCAGGGCATGGCCGTAGACGATCAACGCATTCTATTAACTTTACACATAAAAAATAAACTTCGCGGTAAAGCCGCAGAAATCGTAAATTCACGCAACCCAAATACATGGGGCGAAATAAAAGCATTACTTGATGCTCATTTTGGCGATCCACGCGATTTGACCGCCTTAATATAAGACTTACAGCGTATTCACCAACTACCTAACGAAACCGCTTTAACTTTTATTTCAAGATTGCAAACTCACAACGCAAAAATGCACGCCGCTGTGCAAAAACAAAGCCTCACGCTTGAAGAAAAAACCGCGCAATCTAATTTAATTGAAAATATGACATTAACTACACTATTAACCGGATTAGAACCAAAAATAGGACAAATTCTACGAGCCGGAGATCCACGAAATATGTTGGATGCGATAAATCGTGTTAAAAGGGAACTTCAGTTATCTTATTTTGAATCTCAAAAATTTACAAATAAAACTGTTAATAAACCTATGCAAAATTTACCAAAGCCATCTAATTTTAATAATCAAAAGTTCTGTTCTTATTGCAAGCGAAATGGTCACTCCTTTAACGAGTGCCGTACACGGCAACAATTTACTCCACGAACACCATTCGAGAGAATTAACATCGACATATTTGAATCACCCACACGAAATCACGCCCTTACTATTCGCGACGAATTAACCAAATTTACGCAAGCTTATGCACTTCCGGATAAAACCGCTAAATCCGTTGTCAATACCTTGTTACTATATTTCCAACACTATGGTACACCCCTAAGGATACATTGCGATTATGGTCGTGAATTTGACAATAGCTTATTAAAAGATCTTTGTACGTTATACGACATAAAATTAACTTTTTCAAGTATAGGACATCCGCAATCTAACGGCTCATTAGAACGGTTTCATGCAACATTAGCAGAAATGATTCGAGTTCACAAAACTGAGAACCCTAACGAACATCCGTTTACCATTTTGCCATATGCAGTAATTTGTTACAATAATTCGACAAACAAATCGCATGGTTTTACTCCATACGAATTAGTTTTTTGGTCACACATCAAACCGACCTCCTGAAACTTTGTACAACCAAAAGGAGCTAATAACCAAATATGTCCGAGATCTAAATAATAAAATATCACATTATTACAAAATAGCGCGTAGCTGCATTCAAAACAACAAGGAAAAGGCTAAAATACGTTTTGATAAACACGTCCCTGAAAATCGCTATGAATATAATATCGGCGATAAAGTCTATGTAAAAGAATCGCAAATTAAGGATAAATTACAAAATAAATTCAACGGTCCTTTTGAAATAACCGAGATTTTTCAAAATTCAGCAACCTTGCATAATCCCAATACTAACCAAATATCTAAAGTAAATTTCGACAGAATGAAACCATATTCTGAAAGTTAACCTTGGTTTCAGGTTAATCCTGCTGTTCGGATCAGCTACCCTAGCAGTCACCCAGTACAAAATTACACCCATAAATAATACTATAGGAATTTACTACCTTGAAAGATCAGACATAGTAGTGACGAACGATAAATGGACATTATTGGTACACAAAAACATATCATCCTTAAAACGAGCTTTTGACAAGAATGACAAGATTCTAGACACCATCCTAAACACCCTTGACCCTGCTTATCATAATATGCATACCTTTTTAAGCGAAGTTAAAACCCATCTTAGTCTCTTAACACAAATTTCTAAAAACATACAATCAAAATTTAACGAAGTCTATCTTGACACAAAACGGTACAAACGCGGAATTCTAAACGGTATAGGTACAATTTTCAAATCAATTTCCAGAAATCTAGACGCCGAAGATGGTGAATATTATTCTAACTGCATAAATAAATTAAATAGAGACGAACATGAACTAGAGAACTTGTTGAAAAACCAAATTTCAGTAACAACGTCAGTCATTAGAAATTTTAACTTGACCATTCAAAAATTACAAATCGACGAACAAACATTTAACGATGATATCAAGGAAATTGAGGACGCTATCCTAAGTACACAACATGATATACAAATAGTCAATTCAAAACTAAAATTTCTTGAAATTTGTGAACAATTAATGGCTAGTTATGTATACATTGAAAACGATCTCAATGATATTCTAAATTCAATAACATTTGCACGCTTAAAAATTATTCACACTTCTATCATTACGCCAGAGCACTTAATTAATTCATTACAAGAAATTTCACAAAATTTGCAGAAAAATAATTTGCCACTTCCTATAAAACTATCAAAAGTTGCTCAATACTTGGATATTATCGAGCTCCGAGCATTTCAAACTGACTCAAGCTTAATTTTTGTTTTAAACATACCATTGGTAGATCCCCAAACCTATATAGCCTATCAATTATATCCCATTCCGATCCTGGATAATAGAACTAGGTTGCACCACATCTTATCAGTTTCTCAAAAATATATCGCGAGAGATGATGATTCTTTGATGTTCATACCCATCCCGGATTTAAAAGAATGTCGACAACTCAACATTGGAACCAAATTATGCTCAAACTTGTTCGCCTACCCGATAGACAACACTGCCATCTGCGAAGCTAGGCTTTTCAAAAATCTACGGGTCCTACCCGAAAACTGCCAAACTTCGTTTATTATAAGTCAAGGCTACAATGTTCAAAAACTTCAGGAAAACACCTGGTTAATCATCAATGCAGAACCTCTGCATGTTACCATCAACTGTCCAAAGAGAAATTCAAAAACTGACATCATTACCAAAAATTCCATTTTAAAATTACAACCCAATTGTTATGCTTTCGTTGGTATAACCAAAATCCAAGCCAGCTCAAACGAAATACTAGATGTTAAAGAGAGTATTCACCCTATTCAAATTCCATATGAATGCTGTAACGAACTTCCAGACAAAACTAAATTACCAAAATTAAAACCGTTAAAATTAAACAATCTAAACACTGAAGACCTCGAGATTGCCAAACATAAATTGGATCAATACTCGAAAGACTTGGATGATTTAATCAATGAACCATTTATTACCAAACACATCTCCTGGTTCACATATTTCATAATAACACTAATTTTTGGACTACTAATTCTCTACATATTTTGTAAATGCAAAACAAGAAGAAGATGCAGATTAGCCATCGACGTAACTACATCACCTCCACCTCCACCAGGATCTAGTAGAACTCTTAGACGTTTCACCAACATAATCCCCACAAGGAAACGACCTCCGATTCATGACGAAGAGGAAAATGAAGCAATAGAACTCACTTAAAAATAAAAACTCTGTGCATTCTGTGTTTTATCGTGGACCTCAATAACTCATTGTGAATCCTATTGACTCCAGTGAATGTTATCACATTTTTTAAAATTTTTCACTTCTATTTTTATAACGTTTTGTATTGTATACTAACGTTTTGCATTTTTACCTTTTATATTTAATTTTACTATGTTTTACACTTTTTACATTTTATATTTTATGCTTAACATTTTACACTTTGCATTTTGCATTTTACATTTGCATTTTATATTTTACATTATTATATGGTGCATTTTACATATTATAATTATTGCACTTTTACGCTTATAATCTACCTTCACATTTTATATTTCAAAAAAAAATCCTTTATTTCAATTCTTATTTTATAATTTGATTTATATTTTAAATTTTGTATTATCCAAAAGTTGTTGTATAAACACCAACTTTTTTAATAAGGGGGAAGTTGTTATATAATATCTACGCCACTGTATGTTAACTTATACACGACTTTGGCTTCACTTTATATTATCTTAGAGTATCATATTACACCTACGTTACAGATAACAAATTCTCTCTTAGAATTACAAACTGCTTATTTAGCATTTGCTTTGTTTCAAGTCTGGGAACTGTTGTAAATGCTTATCCAGCATAAACCAAACATGTTATAAATTAGCAGTTGTAAGTTTCAGTTATATACTCATCATGCTAGAATAAACATATTTCATTTTTATAATTCATTTTAATTTCTTCAAAGAGTCAACGTTGACTCTAATCAAATAAAAATAGTTTTTAAAAAGTTATTCATGTAAACAAAAATATAAGTATATATATATATATATATATATATATATATATATATATATATATATATATATATATATATATATATATATATATATATATATACATATATACATACATACCGGGTGTAAATGAAAAGTGGCTCATCCCCTCTATTTTCATTGTTTAGGGAAATAAAATGATGAAATTTTAATGTTGTTATGCAGATAAAATTGCATTAGAAAACAGTATTTTCAATTTTTATCCACTTCCGCTTTCGCCGGAAACTACCCCAGCTTTTTTATTTTAAACGGAACATCCTGTATATTTTTACACTTTTGGAATCTACGGTGAATTCTTAATGTAATAGGATACATTTTTCATTGATTTTTTTATTTATTTCTTTTTTTTTTTAAGAAAATTTTTGTTTCAAGCGCGGTTGCGCTCATTCCGCCAATACGAGGGTCCGACGGTGTTCCTATTGGTCAAAATATGTTGGCGCCAATTTTCATCTATACATTTTAACAATTCTCCGACATCGTATGAAGTCAAAATAATTTTAACTTTTGTCCAATATCGTGTGTTTTTTAACCTCACATTTTCAATAATTTGAACTTCTATATTAGCTCAAAAATAATGAAACTACATTTGCAAAGCAAGTAATGTACAAACCAAGATAAAACAATTTTTCTAAAATTAGTTGAACTTCTTTCTTCTTCTTTTAATGTCATATTTTAGTGGATTTCGGATACGAAAATCAGATCTTTGTGAATTGCAAAATTTTTGCTCACTAAAATTGAAACTTTTTTGGATAACGGACTGTTCAGATAACGTGTTTAGAATTTTGTAACGGTATTTTCTCAAGAGGACAAAATTTTCTTGTTCGAGTCATACTTTGGCAATGGACGAAAGGTTGATAAACAATGGCAATATTCCATAGAAGACTGTTTAGATGAATAATTTAGGAATGAATTTCTTAACGTTGTTTTAGATTACAAAACATTTCGACCATTCTGTTAAACTGTTCCGTGAGACTGACCATGTGAAACGAAAAGACAGCGATTGGTTTAAGAAACGCACACCTGAACGTTCTAAAAATGTAAGGGAAAATATGGAAAATGCTCCTAGAATTTCTGTGCGTTTTTTTGGCTCAGGTAACTGGAGTGTCAATTGGCACACACTATTTGGTGTAAATTGAAGAAAAATGTTAGGAAATGGAATACTTTTCCGAAATTCGATAAAAAAAGTCGTAGAGTAAATTCAAAATGAAGTATCGAAAATTAACAAGGAAGATTGGGAAAAGAGAATTAGGAAAATAATTACAATTGAGGATGATTATTTCAAAATTGCTGAATGTCATATAAATGGTGAAAATAAATTTATTATAAATTTGAACGAGGATAGTAGTTCATCTGGAAATGAAGAAGATGGTGAAAAGGGCGAGGATTCAGAGGGAGAAGCAATGTGAGGTGAGGTAGAGTGAGGTGATGTAAAGTGAAGAAGTGAATTTTGTGATATCAACTGTATTATTTATTTCCGTTTTTTGTGCTTTCGTAGTTCAGTGCTTGAAAAACATTCTATTTCAGGATGTTTTTATTTATTAATATTTTTTTTTTTCTTTTGACAAAAATAAGTCTTTCTGTTTTTATCATAGTAATAACTTTGCTATTAGAATTTATTTTTAGTTTATTTATTGAGAAAACTTATTTCTGTTACTATTTTGAGATTATATACTATTTTGAGAGTATATTTTTTGTTTTTATTTTGGTTTTAAAGGTTTCTTGTTACTTTTTAAATAATTTTTTTATTCTATATATACAAGAGTAAAAGTATATCGGCTCGGTGGAGTAGTTGGCTTGAGTATGCGATGGCAAATATGACTAGATAATTCTCCATCGACCTGCGGGTTCGAATCCCGCCACCGGCACTGGCAATGTCGATGGGAATGGTCGTGTGTCGATGGTAATGGTTGTGTTTTCATAAGTCTAACCCTCGCCCGTGCAACTTTAGCTTTAGATTCGGAGGTTATCCAATTTCTGTGGTGATTTTTTTTTAATATAGTTATTTATTTGTGGCATATTATAATGTTTATTTTCACCTTCTTTGTTTATTAAACCACTATCCTATAAGTTAAGTAAAAAAAATTGTTAAATAAACCCCTGCGCAAAACCGATTAATCTATGGAAACATATAAACAGAAAACTGCCACGTCTGACATTGTTAAGAAAGGCAATCAAAGAAATTTTCCTCTAATTTTGAAAACGGAAACAGAATATTCCTCAAACATCAATTTTAAATCATCGAAATTATTTGACATTTAAGTTTCATATTCAGGTTAATATTTTTTTAGGAGAGAATATTTTTGGATAGGCAAAAACATTTTTTTCAAAAACCAAACTCTGACTAACCCTTTTGGCGCAAAAGTTCATTTAACAATTTTTTTAAATAATTTGTAACAGTGGCTTAATACCAAAGAAAGTGAGAAGAAGTACTAGTATTTTAATACTATTAATGCACCCACTAAAACATTTGCCACCTTCCAGCCATAAGCATTGGTGGTTTCATTCACGCTAATCCAGACGTATTTATGATTCAGTTAAGAATAATTTTTTTTGTTTAATACTGTCACATCTTTGTGATAAATATTATTTTCATAGTGTCATCCGATAGCACCTGTACATGTATTCCAATGACTTCGAAGTCACTAGTGTATTGATTTTCAAAATGTGACAGTGGACATAAAACAAGATCCGCCTGTATCTATCTATGAATTGCTATTGGACACTTGACAATAACGAGCACCGTCGGTCAGTAAATAATTGTTTTTTATAGCTACAAAGCCGCCCAGTTACCTGATAAAAACTTTTAATTTTCTGTTCCCATTTTTATAATGAAAATAGATTCATTGCATAGTACATAAAAATATTTTTACATTTTATATTGTTGGGGAACGTTTATTAGATGTTTACAATATAATATTGTACGTCAAATTCGTCTATGGAATTTATTGCTATTACCTAATCTCTAATTATTACAGAAAAACTATATGCCCTCCATATTTCAGTAGCATTCACTGTTTTCGCAAAAATCCACTGTAAATTTATACGATTAACAATTCACTGCTACCTTATCATGTCCAAAATATTCGCCCAGTATTAAAAACATGTCTCCAGGTCCATTAAATGTAAAATTGGCTCCATTCTTTGAAATGTTTAAACATTCAGTTGATTTTTGCTACTATATTCTCTTTGGCAGATATTAATTTGAATGATGGGAGACTACTATACTTCATAATATTAATTACACCAGAAGAACCAATGAGACTTTTGAAGTTGATTATGTGGAGATACAAATTGCATAATTTGACCTGCGTTTTAAGCTGATATACAGAGTGGGGCAATAGTGCGTCGGACGATATCTCGAGTTCTACGATAGCTAGAAATTTTTTAAAAAATTGCAAGTAAACTAGATAAAAAAGTCTATAACTGGAAATTATTTTCAAATATACAAGGAGAGCCAAGACGAAATTACAGGATCAAGTGCCTTTTTTTTAAATGGAATGCTATGTATATCAGTACATTTTTTGGAGCCTCTTTCTAGTCTCTATTCATTTCTATATTATTATTGGCTATCTCCCAACCACTTTGATGTAATGAATTTTTTTGTTGAAATAATGCCATCTGCAGATGGATATTAAAAAAATCACCACAGTCACAATTATGGGTTTTAAGAAAAACTTATGTGAATACCAGTTACGAGACATCTAATTAATGTTTTTGAATCATTTTCATTTCCTAAAAATGTACATGGTGGCCAAAAATTAGTATTCAATTAAGAACTTTTTAAATTGAATTTTCTCAAATTTTTCAAATGGAACACCCTATATATTTTTCAACGATGTGATGTAAAAATGAAAAACGAACATTTTTTGTAAGTACTTCTCTATGGCTAATTGCAACAATTTTCGTTTTATAAATAAATAAGTGTCAAATTCAAGAATAAACTTAAAAAAAAAGGTTCCATCAAATAATTCATTAGAAAAATTTATAATAGGTGTTCGACGTGTTGCCCATTTTGATTGACACACGTCTTTATGCAATTTTGAAATGAGGCCATTTAGTGGGACCATTTCCATTGAAAAGAGTAAATAGTATTTAACCAGTCCTTTACTGTAATGGTTTTTTGTAAATTTTTTTGCTGTTTTCGTTATTCTACAAGCAATAAAACCTCAGTTTGGTATAAATTGTCGTGTACAAAGGAGCATTTATCACACTTATCGGTCGTTAGTTACAATTTGTATTGAATTTAAAATATTTGGAATTTTACAATATGAATTTTAATAAAGCGTTTACTTGCCAATAGAATTTATCACCAACGTTATCCTGAAAGAAGGCTTCCTGATGTTAGCAGCTTCCAAAACCTTCTCGATAGATTTCTGGAAACTGGAAATGTCGAATATAAAAAAAGTGAAAGAATAAAACGTGTTGTGAACGAAAAAAAATGAATTTTCTGTGGTGCTGGCAACAGTTGAGAATCCCCCCATGTTAGTCAAAGAGAAGTGACCTCATTAGTAGGAATAAGTAGACGGTCTATGGGTCGAATCTTAAAAACAAATAAGTTGCATGCATATCATATTCAAATGCACCAGGAATTATCTGATGACGATTTTCAAAAGCGCCTACAATTTTGTAATTGGGCCAGAGGTAAAATGCAAGTTGATGTCAACTTCTTCAATAATGTTTTATTCACTGATGAGGCAACTTTTCATAAAAATGGATTTGTTAATAGGTACAATTTCCATTATTATGCTTCGGAAAATCCTCACTTTTTTATGCAAGTTGATAACCAACACAGATGGTCTATAAACGTTTGGGGAGGAATTATTGGAGAACAAGATAATAGGGCCACATTTCTTTGATGGTACATTAACTGGACCTATTTATCTTCATTTTTTGGAAAACTATCTGCCACAATTATTGATAAATCTCCCTGGAAGAATTCGAAATAGGATGTGGTTTCAGCAAGATGGTGCTCCACCACATTATTTAAATGCAGTTAGAGACCACTTAAATAATACCTACCCTCATCAATGGATTGGAAGAAATGGACCCACTAAATGGCCTGCTAGATCCCCAGATCTTACAAAAATGGATTTCTTTTTATGGGGATACGTGAAGGAAATTGTTTATAGAGTCACACCAACAACAGTACAAAATATGAAGGAAAGAATAATAACTGCCTTTAGATCTATCACATCGGCAGTTTTAGGAACAGTGGGAAGTTATTTGAGAAACCTCTTTTTTTAAGTTTATTTTTGATTGTTGTAATTATTGCTCAATAAAACGAAAATGGTTGCAATTAGCCATAGGGAAGTACTTACAAAAAATGGTCGTTTTTCATTTTTACATCACATCGTTGAAAAATATACAGGATGTTCCATTTGAAAAAATTGAGAAAATTCAATTTAAAAAGTTCTTAATTGAATACTAATTTTTGGCCACCCTGTACATTTTTAGGAAATGAAAATGATTCGAAAACATTAATTAGATGTCTCGTAAATGGTATTCACATAAGTTTTTCTTAAAACCCATAATTGTGACTGTGGTGATTTTTTTAATATCCATGGCATTATTTCAACAAAAAAAATTCATTACATCAAAGTGGTTGGGAGATAGCCAATAATAATATAGGAATGAATAGAGCCTAGCAAGAGACTTCAAAAAATGTACTGATATACATAGCATTCCATTTAAAAAAAAAGGCACTTGGTCCTGTAATTTCGTCTTGGCTCGCCCTGTATGTTCGAAAATAATTTCCAGACTTTTTTTATCTAGTTTACTTGCAATTTTTTAAAAAATTTCTAGCTATCGTAGAACTCGAGATATCGAGGTCCGACGCACTATTGCCCCACCCTGTATAAACCGCTGGAAGACGGGTGAGACTGATGTGTCGCTGCATAGTTTGGTGATCCTTCCAACTAGCAGAGGCAATGCCTGTTGCTTTATTTTTCACATAACATAACTTTCACATAAAAGTTTAAGTAATAAAATTATGTCCAAATGGAACTTATTTCCTATCATAACAATGCTTTATCAACTCTTCATTTTGACAGCATAAAATATCTACGAATTATCAGATTGCTGCTAAATGTATAAATAATATTCTTTTAGTTTAAAAGAATATCCGTATATGTCAATACCAAATGCTAAATATAACTTTATTAGTTAAAAAAAGATATAAAATTATTAAAGTAATACGCGGAAGTAAAAATATGAGTGGGTTGGAACCTTTGATGTGAAGATAACACTGACTTAGTTCTCCACAAAACTTCAAAACACCATATATTACACTCGACGCGTATTTTGTCAATCAAGTTGGCATCATCTGGAAATGATTAAAATTTATTTTAGTCATCTCTAGATGAAGCCAACTTGGTTGGCGAAACGCGCTCCGAGTGCTGTATATGGTATTTTGGTGTTTCGTGGAAAACTACGCCAGTGTTGTAGAATTATGAGTTAAATTATTTTGAATTGTATTTTCTTGTTTTAAAAATTAAAAGTTTTATGTTAGATAGGTTAACTGAAAATAAAAATATTTTTGGTTAGCTCCGAATAGCCACCAGATAGCATGACACACTATATTGATAACTTTTATACGATTTTTTTATAGGAGGAAATACTACCTTCTCACAAAAATATATGAGCACTTTTATTAATAAATCGAATCGAACTATGACTATACGTATTCAACCATGCATAACTCCTCTATCAGTGAACGCGTCAACTTTATTCAAGAAGAAGCGTTATACCTTACATAACTTTTGTAAGTTATAGTGCAAAAAATACTATCACCCTATCGGAAATCGTAAAATCTTAATAACGAGATAATATTTTCCATGGGGGTATATAACATATTTTTGCACAGAATAAAATAAAATTATGTACGTAATTTTTCAAATAGTAAAATACGAAATTAAATATGTAAGACACCTTTTTAAAAAATAAAAAAGAATGAAATAAAATGAAAAGCAGAACACACAAATAAAACCTTGCATTAATATAGATTTTAAAATAAGGGACGTTCATAATAATTATATTTAGTTTCTTTCAAATCTACATAGTGTGCATGAAACTTTGTATTTTTTTCAGTGTATACTAAATATATAGTTTTATGAAGTACGAAGACCGACGAATTAAATTTGTCTAGTCTACAGAACACGCGAGAGTTTCGATGTGTCAGTGATACTATTCTCATTTTTAAAAACGGGTCAAGGTACTTAATATTAATAATAATAATTAATAAGTCATCGTGAAGTATCTCGTCCTACAGGAGGAATAATATATGTTTATATAATGATGGTAGATACAATATGAAGTACAATGGAATCAAGCGATTTTCCAAGAGTAACTCTCGGCAGAACTGTATTTAACTTTAATAATACATTGAATTGATGTATAAAAGAAATAGCACTCAATCCAAGAAGTATGTACAGAAATTGTGACCAAAATTATCAATAATAATATACTAAGGGCTTACGATTTTGTCGAATAAATTTTTATTTACGAAAGTTTGTTGCTTGGTATTGTCAGGGGACACATCAGACGTCAAAATCACGAACACATGGGGCGAGGGATTTGACAACTACATTTGTCGAGGGACGTTATCAAACAACAAATCTTCAGTATTTTAAATAAAAATTTATTGATAAAAAAATTTGACAACTACATTTGTCGAGGACAAATCTTCAGTATTTTAGATAAAAATGTATTTATTCTTTCAGTTTTTTTATATTCGACATTTTCACAAATCTATCGAAATGGTTTTGGAAGCAGCTAACATCAGGAATCCTTCTTTCAGGATACCTTTGCTTATAAATTCTATTGGCAAGCAAACAACTTCTGTCTGACTCGCCCAAAACAAGTCATGTCTACAACTTCCCCTTTATTAAAATTCATTTTGTAAAACTCGAAATATTTTAAATTTAATACAAATGATAACTGACGACCGATAAGTGCGATAAATGTTCTTCTGTACAACACAATTTATACTAAACTGAGGCTTTATAAGCAATAACAAAAACAGCAACAAAATTTACAAAAAAACTTACAGTAAGGGACCAGTTAAATACTATTTACCCACTTCAATGGACTGGATGAAATGGTACCACTAAATAGCCTCATTTCAAAAGCGCATAGGGACGTGTGTCAATCAAAATGGGCAACATGTGGAGCACTTATTATATTTTTTTCTAATGAATTATTTGAAGAAACCTCAATTTTGTAAGTTTATTCTTGAATTTTGTACTTATTGCCCAATAAAACGAAAATGATTACAATTAGCTATAGGCAAGTACTTACAAAAAATGTTCCTTTTTCATTTCTACATCACATCGTTGAACAATATATAGGGTGTTCCATTTGAAAAAAAATTGAGAAAATTCAATTTAAAAAGTTAATTGAAAAAAACTGTTTGGCCACCCCGTACATATTTGGGAAGTAAAAATGATTCAAAAATATTAATTAGATGTCTCGCAACTAGTATTCACATAAGTTTTCTTAAAAGCCATAATTGTGACTTTGGTGATTTTTTTCAATATGCATCTGCAGATGGCATTATTTCAATAAAAAAATGTATTACATTTAAGTGGTTGGGAGATAGTCAATAATAATATAGGAACGAATATTGTCTAGAAAGAGGCCTCAAAAATGTACTGATATACATGGCATTCCATTTAAAAAAAACCTCGGCCAATTACTTGGAGATCAAAACTTCCTCACCATAGTAAAACTGGACGTGTGGTGGAGTTCATAATAAAAGTAATTTTTGAAGTTTCAAAAAAGTCACATTTTGACGTTTCAAAAAAGTCACTTTGACGTTTCAAAAAAGTCACATTTTTTGACGTTTCAAAAAAGTCACATTTTGATGTTTCAAAAAAGTCACATTGGTGGAATGTCACTAATATTTTTTTTAGACATTGGGACCGATTTTGCTCATCAACGAACTCAATCTCTTCCTTGACCTCTAGAATGTGTGTACCAAATTTGAAAGCTTTATCTCAAAAACTGTAGCTGCTATCACGAACCAGACAGACACACAGACAGATAATTTTTTCTGTCTGAAATTTTGTGTATCGTCATAATTCGTCGAGAATCGTCCAAAATTTTTTTCACGAATACATAACTTCCTCACTTTGAGGGGTGAGGAAGTAAAAAGGCACTTGATCCTGTAATTTCGTCTTGGCTCGCCCTGTATATTCGAAAATAATTTCCGGTTATAGACTTTTTTATCTAGTATTTTTTTTTAATTTCTAACTATCGTAGAACTCGAGATATCGAAGTCCGACGCACTATTGCCCCAACCTGTATAACAACCTACTTTAAATGTGAGTACTTTATACCTCTTGTAATTGTTTATTTTAATGCAATCATTTGTTTACATAAGTTTTTATGTTTTTTATAATAATTTAAAAATAATAAAAATCTAATGTTACAAACCTTTAAATTGTTTTAAATATCAACTTTTAATTATTTTATATAGTAGTGTGTTTGTTTTAGAAAATATGTTAAAAATTGTCAATATACCTTTTCTTGTTATGTTTTGTATACAGTCCTGAGGATGATTTAATTAAAAATCGAAACGTCGACTATATAATATAAATTGGTTTCTCTATAAAACTTGGCCTATCCCCATTAAATTTAAACATTATTTTGATACAAGGCTATTATCTTTATACATAATTAATATTAGTGTACAGATGTTTCGTTTCATTTCGTTCTTTTTTTTTTTTTTTTGGAGCAGATGTTTCCTAGACCATCTTTCGTCTTCCTTTGTTACTTTTGTAATAGTGGAAAAGGGCGTCCCTTTCTCTCCTCTCTAGAGAGAGCGACATGGCAGCATACCGCGCGCCCGCGGTCCTGGTTTAGCACACACCAGGTCAGTGACCAGTGTTGCTAACCCTGCTGATTTTTCAGTGGATCTACCAATTTTCAATGAATTCTATCGATCTACCGATCCACACACAAATCCTACGGAAAAGTAGACAGACACTAGAAATCTAACGACTGATCTATTTGAAAGTACTTCACATCAATTTGAATCTGCTTTGCAGTTTACAGTGACCTACATCTGCAACTATGCATACAATAGCATATATGCATACATATGCCGAAAAGGAGAAAAAACTAATAATATAATCGCGAAACTGGAACATCTGTGGATAGGACTACTGGGGACACCACAATAAAAAAAAACCCAATTACTCTACGTCATGATGGTGTGGAAATGAGTTTACTTTGAGTTTACAAAATTATTATAATTATGTAATGAATAACCAGAAAAAATAAAGAAAAATAACAAACATGGAATTTTTTTGGAAAATGTTCATCTTTCCGCCACTGTAACTTTTTACATATTAGACTTACAAAAAAAAATGTATATACAAAAAAATGTATGGAATTTTGCCTTCTTTAACCTTGTCGTTGGATCAACCGTTGCAAAGGTATTTTGAAAAAACCAATTTTTTGCACCTTTCGTTCAAGATGGCGACTCGTGCCTTTTCCCTCCAAGGTTGAAATTTTAGACCTTTCATCAGGTCTCGACTTAAACAACATATATCAAAATCGTTTCTACCCCACCTTTTATAAGGCAAAATCTCTACTGACTGGATTATAAGTAACTTTTGAACACTCAACATTTTTAGTATAACATTAACAACCTTATTACACCGAAAGTCAGTTGTTTCATCCACTGTCACCCACAAAAATTTATTTCTTACGTCCTCTACAATCCAAAACCAACATATCTACCAACACTTGGTAGATATGTTTTACGAAATGTATGGCTACTAGGTATAGAAAAACTGCATACACAGAATATGACACACAAATCGTAAAAATAATTCCTCTTTTGTAACTCTATCGGCCATATTTTGCCGATGGATAGCCGAATTTAATTAGCTTTGACAATCACGGCGTATATCAAATATAACGTCGATTTAATAGAGTACACAGAATATGTGTTATTTAAAAAAATATGATATTTTATTTGCTTCGTATTTATGCATTTCTAGAAAACACAATAAAATAATTATTGGGTATTACATAGGCATCCTTTCAAACCTAACATGATAACAATTTTAAATACCTATAGTATTTTATATTCTTATCTGGATGAGCTAATATAAAAGTTTTAGGTAGATAATACATCAAACATTTCCAATATACATATGTTATGTATGAAAGCATGCTTATGTAATACCCAATAATTATTTTATTATTTTTTTCTAGAAATCTCTGTTGCTGTCATCGTAATTCTTAATAAATTTTTTATAGTTGCACAAACAGTAATTACGGCACCATTGTTAAGAGTTTTATGCGACAAACACCATTAGCAAGCACCCGCACACTTTCAGGTTGCTAAGATTACTAAACTAGGAATACCACCGTCAACAGCGAACTACCAAGCTCCATATAATTGTACATAGGATACCCGCATAGTACCGCAACTCTCTGTCTCGATTCTGGTTCCACTGGTTGCATATGTTACAGGTATATAAATAAACACACCTGATGAATTTTTATTTGGCATGTTTATTAATAACTATATTTGTTTTATAAGTGTCGACTCTGAAAAATTAAATACAAATCCGGCCCCTGGTCATGATGTGGAACACGAAGTCTCGATTTTACACCACTTAGCTTATTCATGGAAATATTTGAAGAATGAGGCGCATAATAGGTCTGAAAACACTGATTATATCGAAGAAATGATACTTAATAAAGAAGCAAATTTCGAATTCAATATAATATAAAGTATTCGATAAAAAAACAACTTAGTTTAATCACACCGTATTTTTTCCTTCTCATTAAAAAGTTAATAACAGATCTAAAATCTCAAAAAGGTATATGTCCAGTTTTTGAATAGCTCGCATCGAAAGAAAATGAAGACAATAATTGTTATCGGAATTTATGGTGGGATATTTTATAAAGACATCTTATAATAATCAAGAAATTACGATTGTGATTTCTTATCAAAGCCCTTTACCGTGATAGAAAATCAAAGTATTATGTGATTAGGACCTAATTTTACGCAATGTATGTCAAATGTACACAGGCTATTTAAAAATATTGTGGGAACTTTTTTAAAATTTTCGCCAA
The DNA here is from genome assembly GCA_029963845.1 of Rhamnusium bicolor. NCBI lineage: Eukaryota > Metazoa > Arthropoda > Insecta > Coleoptera > Cerambycidae > Rhamnusium > Rhamnusium bicolor. The sequence goes on from JANEYF010003153.1 coordinate 606,243, forward strand.
AGATGTATTTGGGTGAGGTAGGAAAATGATTGATATGTGAATATATAAATCATAAATCAATAAAACAGTTATTCAATAATGAAAATCTCGCCAAGACTCTTTAACACTCAACTCAATAAGCTATGCTCGAAATGAAATGATTTAGGTTCTATTGGGTTTCAGGTTTTCTGAATCCGACTTCGAAACTCGTGTAATTTATCCGGGAGTAAATTGTTCAGTTGAGTGCAGGTCATACCCCACATACGACTCTCGATCATAAATCCGGTGAACGTGCAGGCCATGGACTTCTCAAGATATTGTGCAGTAACTTTTACAGTATGACAAGGATCATTCATTACCTTGCTCAAAAATTGTGATTTTCAGCCATCTTAAATATGAAAATCTAATAGTTTCCAAAACATTAGTGATATAGTTAATAGCAAAGACTAAAACTGCAGGTGGCCTGCTATAATTACTTTCTATGTAAGGACAATGTGGCGAATCAATGACAAATACAAATTCCTATGTCTGTCACGGAGATGCCTCTTCCTTTTACCGCCATCAAAAAGGGGACTTTATCACTAATATCATCTGATTTCATTCTTGATTCCAGCTTAAATTTATTTTTTCTCAATAGAAAGGTATGATTTAATTACACATTTTTAAAAATTACAATGAAAAAGGTATTGACAGAAAAAAGTTGACATTAAATTAAATTTTTCATTTAATATTTTAATTTTTTTAGTTTTTATGCTTAGGTAGACAGACGGGTTCTACATGCGCTCTCCCTTATTGGATCTTTAGACATAGCTCTTTTTGGAAAGTCCAATAAAAATTTTAAAATTGACCCAAAAAAGATTCCATTACTGGCAATATTTGTAAAAACCCGCATAATTCAATAACTCGACAATAGAGGACACAATTTTTTGAATTGAAAATGATTTTGATAAAAATATCTCTAATCTTGTTTCTACATATAACATTTTTTTACATAGCTTATAATTTTAGAGAAAAATTTGTTCATAAACTTGTAATCAGAAATAATTATTTATATTTCCTGGCCAACTGCCAATAAAATTCGTCAGTAGTAGGGCTTCACCGATTCTGGCTCACTGATACCAACATCTCATCTCTATTATCATCCTTGGCCGTGGGAGTGTGCGTGTCCGAGAACCTAGGACCTAGGTCTCAGTATCGGGAGGGAAAGAGAGAAGGCTTTGATCTATATGAGACACCCTGTATAAGTCTAGGTAATAAATGAAACATTAAAGAATCAGAAGTTAAAGTAATTCCATTGATTTTAATTACAACAAAAAACATAACATAAACATAAACACCAGAGAAATTGTTCTGAAACATTACTATTTTGCTGCAACTAGTGATGAAGGCGTTTAACCAAATTTCCTCTACATTGCTTAAAATAATTGGGTTGTTAATTCCATTTCTTGTTGAGTTTTTAATTTGATCAAACGCCTTTGGCTCCGTTTGCACAAAATAATAATATTTTCGATTATTTATTGTAAATGGAAAAATATACAGAAATACTTCAGTTTTTGGAATATATACATAATTATTTAAATGTTTTTATATGTTTTCATATATAACCTTATTTTAAAAGATGTATTGGTGTTATTTTAAATTTGAACTCCAATATCTTATTAAATATGAAAGATAATGATAATATATTATATACTGTTGAATTCAGAAAGACATTTTCCTTAATTAAGCTAAATATGCAGGGTGTATCGCTTAAAATAAAAAATTTGAAGTAATTTCCGGTTAAAACGGAAGTGAAAAATATGAATGTGATACGCATTTATAATCACTGATATATTATATGTACAATTCAGCATTAACCTACAAAGTGTTAATTTTTATATTTTTCAATTTTTCAGCAATAACTATTTTATTTGATGTTTAATTGTTTTTTCTTTTTGAATTTGGATACCTCAGAAAAAAAATATATAGGTAAGTACAGTTTTTGAATTTTTTTCCTAAGTGAAAAATATAATAAAATCGTGTGAGGCACCTAAAATGATCACGCTGTACTTTTATAAGCTAAAAATATATGTATAAAAATGATGTTTCAAGTTGTGCATCAAAAATTTGTTTCGGTAGAATTCAGGATATTATAGATAGATAGGTAATAATAATACAATAATAATCTATTTTAAATCATAATGACATGTAGCCGAGATAGCCATTTTTAATTTTATTATTTATTTCTTAAACATGTAATTAGTTACTGTATTTACATTAGTTTATTTTTAAGTCCTAACCTGTTTAAATCCTACAGACATCAACTCAAGACTACGGTGGCATTTTTAATTTCATTATTTATATCATAGACATATAATTAATTAACTTTTTTTATAGAAACAAATGCTCTAATGCGTCAAATATACATTCTTAGCTACACTCCCTTAGCTATTATCTTACATCAAGTCTATGGTAGTGGTCAAAGTATCTTAGCTCCTTTCCCTTAGCTATTATCTTAGATCTACGTCTATGACATAGGTCGAAGCTTCTTAGCTCTCCCTACCTCTCTCCCGATACTGACACCTAGTTCTTGGTTCTAGGACCGCCCCCGTGCAAATCCCTATGGCTAATGATGATAAAATAGACGGGATATTGGTAATGAGTGATCCTGAATCGGTGTAGTCCTATTACTTACATCTGATTATTTTCTAATATTTAAATGACTGCAAAAGGTTAAAAAACCTCAAAACTTAGTTTTTCTCTTTTCAGAGAAGTGTTACATCACAAGTAATGCAAAAGTATATAATTTACATTTCAGTTATTATTACTGTTCCATGAACTAAAGAACTCCGTGATAGTATATTACTCACTAATGCTATATTGTGCTAAGTGTATGTCTCTACTCAATGAAACGATACTGCTTTTAATAAAATGGTGCTTGAAATTCTAGACGAATTGTTAAATAGTTAAACGAAATTATTCATTCAGAAATCTCTCAAATAGAAGCTCGTCAGGCATGAGATAATCCCATTTCAGACTGGGAAAATAGATTAGCATATCTTCCAATAAATGTGCTATTTTAAGTGAGGAGTTTTGTCTCAGTAATTTTCCAGTTCCGTATAAGTTAATTGGTTGAAATAAAAATACCAACATCTATACATTAATATACCAAGCTTCAAATTACTGTAATTGTTGTTCTTTAATACTTTGATGCTGAATAGTTTGCAAATGATTAATTAACAATAAATTGAAGTATATTCTGAAAATAATAAAAATATTAATATTCTTTCAAAATTAACAATAACTCGACAATATCACATTCAGTGTTATTTTGACAACTCAATATAATTTTTCCAATTCTTAAAAAGAAATACACTGCTTTTAGATGAATCAAATAAACTGTATTTAGATACACTCTACATATGTTTCGGCTTTTTAGGCCTTTCTCAAGAGCATTACAGATAAATACTAAAGTTATGAGCACAATTTACCTAATATATAAAACTTTCACTAATCTGGTTAAAAATTACGGGAAATTCCCTGGGTAATAAAACTAAATGTCTACCTACTCGGAGTATAATCTACTGGGCGATTCTTAAAACCTTATCTATTATAGGCGTGTTGATGTAGTTTTGCTGGTCATTGGTGGTACAAGGGTTGCTTTTAAGGGATTTTTTTATTTCTAATTGTTCTAAAAGGTTTAGGCGTTTTCCTTTTCTTTCTGTGTGGATTAAATTTATATTTTCTGTGTCTATAAAATGATTTTTATCAATGCAATGTGTTGCCATTCCTGTATTCTTATTGTTATTTAGAATGGCTTTTTTATGTTCTTTAACCCTATCAGCTATACTTCTACCACTTTGACCAATATATACAGCATTACAATCTTTACATTTAATTTCATATGCACCTGATTTATTGAGTTTACTTATTTTTTCTTTATTATTGACTAAAATACTTCCTAAATTTGTTTTATTTACACTAATTGTGGAAATGCCTAAATTATTTAGTTTATTACTGATCTTATCACTATACTTCGGAATGTAATTAATGAAATTGTATTTAGTTGTTCTTTTGGGTACAATAAAAAATTCTTTTTGAAGCATTTTTTGCTGTTTGTTTTTCAACATATTGTCTATTAATGACTTGTTATATCCATTATTTTTTGCAATTTGTTTAATTATATTCAGTTCCTTGTTGAAATCATCCTCATCTAGAGGAAAATGTGTGAGTCTATGTATTAAGCTATGGAAGGGGGGAAGTTTAATTTGCCAAGATTGTTGTGAGCTATAATGAATGACCGTGTCTGTGGTAGTGGGTTTTCGATATATACTATATTTTAAATGATTACTATGTTTTTTAACGTTAACATCCAAAAAAGTTTATTGACCATTTTCTTCAGTTTCCATAGTGAACTGAATTTTTCTATTAAAGGAATTCAATAAATTAAGGAAACTACTTAGATTCCTTTCAGTACCGGTCCATATGCAAAAAATATCGTCTACATATCGAGTCCAATAAAAAACATGTGATTTTAGGCTGCTATTACAATTAAAAATTAAACCTTCAAAATTCACCATAAATATCTCAGCTAACAAAGGAGAAATAGGCGAACCCATTGGTAAGCCGTCTTTTTGTTTGTAAAATTCACCATTGAACTGAAAATAGTTCTGTTCAATGCAAATCTTTAGAATGTTTTTTAATTCTGTTTTTTTCAGTTACATCAATTTGTGCATTGTCTATTAAATTATATACAATTAGTTTTAGTTCCATAAGCGGGATAGATGTGAATAGACTTTTCACGTCAAACGAGACTAGTTTTGCATTGTTCGGTAGAATTAAATTTTTTGTGTTTTCAATGAATTCAAAGGAGTTTTTTATCGAGTGTATCGATTTGAAATTGGTTAGACTCGGTAAGATATAATTTAGTTCTTTGCAAACCTTATAGGAAGGTGCATTAATATATGATACTACTGGTCGGATCGGAACATTCTCTTTATGTATTTTTGGAAGGCCATATAGTAGAGGTGGTGATGGGTTCATAATTTTTAGTTTATACAACTCTTTATTATGAAATATTGTGTTACATTTTTTGATGTTAGAGACAATTTCTGATTGGTATTTACTGGTAGGATTCTTGTTAATTTTTTCAAAGTCGTCACTATCTAACAATGCTTGTAACTTTTCATTGTATTCTAGTCTAGTTAGAATTGTAATTGTGTTACCTTTATCCGCTTTACATAGTACCAAATTGTTGTCATCCAGTTTTTGTTTTATGTTTTTTAATAAGCTAATTTCTCCTTTGTTAGTGTTACATTTTATTAGGTTGAATAGGTTACCTATACTATGTTTTTCAAAGTCTGAAATGTTATCTATTGAGGTAGTAGCTAATTCTGTATTTACAGCGAGAAGTTCAAGATCTTTTTTTATTGACATTATGTGGAGAATATATAAAATGTAACACTAACAAAGGAGAAATTAGCTTATTAAAAAACATAAAACAAAAACTGGATGACAACAATTTGGTACTATGTAAAGCGGATAAAGGTAACACAATTACAATTCTAACTAGACTAGAATACAATGAAAAGTTACAAGCATTGTTAGATAGTGACGACTTTGAAAAAATTAACAAGAATCCTACCAGTATATACCAATCAGAAATTGTCTCTAACATCAAAAAATGTAACACAATATTTCATAATAAAGAGTTGTATAAACTAAAAATTATGAACCCATCACCACCTCTACTATATGGCCTTCCAAAAATACATAAAGAGAATGTTCCGATCCGACCAGTAGTATCATATATTAATGCACCTTCCTATAAGGTTTGCAAAGAACTAAATTATATCTTACCGAGTCTAACCAATTTCAAATCGATACACTCGATAAAAAACTCCTTTGAATTCATTGAAAACACAAAAAAATTTAATTCTACCGAACAATGCAAAACTAGTCTCGTTTGACGTGAAAAGTCTATTCACATCTATCCCGCTTATGGAACTAAAACTAATTGTATATAATTTAATAGACAATGCACAAATTGATGTAACTGAAAAAACAGAATTAAAAAACATTCTAAAGATTTGCATTGAACAGAACTATTTTCAGTTCAATGGTGAATTTTACAAACAAAAAGACGGCTTACCAATGGGTTCGCCTATTTCTCCTTTGTTAGCTGAGATATTTATGGTGAATTTTGAAGGTTTAATTTTTAATTGTAATAGCAGCCTAAAATCGCATGTTTTTTATTGGACTCGATATGTAGACGATATTTTTTGCATATGGACCGGTACTGAAAGGAATCTAAGTAGTTTCCTTAATTTATTGAATTCCTTTAATAGAAAAATTCAGTTCACTATGGAAACTGAAGAAAATGGTCAATTAAACTTTTTGGATGTTAACGTTAAAAAACATAGTAATCATTTAAAATATAGTATATATCGAAAACCCACTACCACAGACACGGTCATTCATTATAGCTCACAACAATCTTGGCAAATTAAACTTTCCCCCCTTCCATAGCTTAATACATAGACTCACACATTTTCCTCTAGATGAGGATGATTTCAACAAGGAACTGAATATAATTAAACAAATTGCAAAAAATAATGGATATAACGAGTCATTAATAGACAATATGTTGAAAAACAAACAGCAAAAAAATGCTTCAAAAAGAATTTTTTATTGTACCCAAAAGAACAACTAAATACAATTTCATTAATTACATTCCGAAGTATAGTGATAAGATCAGTAATAAACTAAATAATTTAGGCATTTCCACAATTAGTGTAAATAAAACAAATTTAGGAAGTATTTTAGTCAATAATAAAGAAAAAATAAGTAAACTCAATAAATCAGGTGTATATGAAATTAAATGTAAAGATTGTAATGCTGTATATATTGGTCAAAGTGGTAGAAGTATAGCTGATAGGGTTAAAGAACATAAAAAAGCCATTCTAAATAACAATAAGAATACAGGAATGGCAACACATTGCATTGATAAAAATCATTTTATAGACACAGAGAATATAAATTTAATCCACACAGAAAGAAAAGGAAAACGCCTAAACCTTTTAGAACAATTAGAAATAAAAAAATCCCTTAAAAGCAACCCTTGTACCACCAATGACCAGCAAAACTACATCAACACGCCTATAATAGATAAGGTTTTAAGAATCGCCCAGTAGATTATACTCCGAGTAGGTAGACATTTAGTTTTATTACCCAGGGAATTTCCCGTAATTTTTAACCAGATTAGTGAAAGTTTTATATATTAGGTAAATTGTGCTCATAACTTTAGTATTTATCTGTAATGCTCTTGAGAAAGGCCTAAAAAGCCGAAACATATGTAGAGTGTATCTAAATACAGTTTATTTGATTCATCTAAAAGCAGTGTATTTCTTTTTAAGAATTATTTACAAGATGTTTCACAAGGAACCGACCACTTACTCAATCCAGTGTATTAATTTTTCCAAGTTTCTTTATAACTTTAAATAATAATGTCTTTATTTTCGTAAAGGAGTTATGTAACCAGATGTGCTGCTGTTTTTAAAATTGACATTGCCTGAGTATCGTAACACTCGGGCTAGTAAAGGAGAATTTAGATGATACACTTTGGATGATAATTCTGGATAAATCATCTAATGTGAATGCGTCGTTAAAATAATTTTTTGTTTAGAGAGTTTAGACGTATCTTTTATAGTGAAAAGAAAAAATTATTGGGTATTACATGAGCATCCATTTAAACTTAATATAATAACACGGGTTGTTCCAATATGGAGCCAAGTAAGGTCGTCCGTGCCGCAATTGTCCTTCTGTATAGCAAGATTTTCCAAATATTTACGGGAAGTGAGTCTACGTTGTGGGAATTATTATAATATGCAATGCTTACAATTTTGACATATTTTATTACAAAGAAATGGCGTTCTTCCAATAAAAGTTACTTTTATGTCCATTGAGAAATTTTTAAAATTACAGTTTGGCAACATTACAAGCACAAGTCATATGGTTTGTTGAGAGATCGGTTATTTTAGTTGTATACCCCTGCTGTCGTACTACACGTGTTTAGACGATTCACTTCATATGATTCATCTACAATGATTTGCACAGAGTGATCAAAATTAGGGCTTGGTCCTACTTTGTTCATCCTTCATCTTAGGTGAACATTTCTTATAATCCGTTGTTTAGATGATTCGCTTGTTTTTCACTTTGGATGAACCGTATAAATGCGTCTTAATTGTTTACTATAATCATCGACAGGGACACCTTATCTTCAGGACGTCCATTTCCACAAGCAGTTTCAATTTGATACTTACTCTAGAAATAGGCCGTTAGTGAGTTACAGCTTAGGCGTACAATAAAATGGCACAGTAGTTAGCCTGGGAGTACTCAATTTGTAAAAAATGAGCCACGGGTTTTCACACGCCGATCTGAACCACACGATCACCTGGTATTAATAGAAATTGACTCAAGAAATGTGTATACAAAAAGAGGCAATGGCAGGTTTGTGAAGAATATCCATCATGTCTAGGAAAATTACGTTTTTCTAGAAAATTGTAAAATTTAGATGTAGGTATAAAGATCAATCAGAATTAGTAATTTCAGATCTGGTTTTACCATAATAAATCCTTGAATAGCTTTTGAGAGCAACGCATAGTTAAAGTACATAAAGGCAGTCATAAATACATGAATTTAAAATTTGTTGCATCTTGTATATATAAAATAATCTGATCGAATACCATAAGCGCTTGTTATTTTAATCGCTAATTTACTCATTACTTTTTGCATAGGACTCATGCCGTAAATTGTACATTATTTTCAACGTTATGCCCGTTATACTTTTCTGTAAAAATCAGAGATGAGGAACTAGTCATGGGATAGTTCCAGCCCAAATAGCACACTGGCGTTACCAAATTACAACTCAGTGTGCTATTTGAGAGTGATTTCCAAATAAATGCAGTTGACTTTGTTAAGGAAAACCTACCTTTAATAGGTGCAATGTAAATTAATAATAATTATAATAATAAGGGCACCCCGTCAGCTGGAAGAACTGCCAGCCGCAGTCCCACCGCGGCAATTACCAGTTGATGGGGAACATCCTTTAGAGTTCACCGACGTAGACTTAAGGACGAGGGTTAGCCTTAACACCAGGGCTAACCTAAAGCCACAAGACCTGGCTAAAATGGACGCGGTCATCGATGAGGAAATTCCGGAAGACGTAGACATCGGCAAATCAACTGTGCCGTGTACAACGCCGCAAAACAACTCGTCCCCCGTGAGAGGTCAACCAATCACGGGGTCGAGAAAGCCAAGCGGCGTGTACAAAAAATCGAGGCCAAGATACAGTCGGCCAGACAACACGCTTCTCGGATCCAGAGTGTGGTGGAATATAAGACGACTGGTAGAGTATTTACTCCCAGAATCCGGCGCATAGCAGCCGGATTAAGACGTCAACACCATACTCTAAATCTGACAGTGATGCTTACCATCAAGCAGCACTGTCTAAATAGGATCCGAGCGCTCATGGCGATAAAGAAAACATTGAAGAGGCGGGTGAGGAGTATGGAACAAAACAATTTGTTCCGTACGAATCCTTCCCGTCTCTTTCAAGAGCCACAGCGTGTTGTCGAGAATCCGCCGACTGTAGAAGATGTCGAAACCGTTTGGAAGGGAATCTACGAGACGACGCGTCCATTAAATAGCGACACTCCATCAATTGCACACTTCGAGGCTCTGTGTCACAGACATCTTGAAGAGCCAGAAGAAGTGTGCCCGGCAATCAGTACGGAGGAAGTCCAACAAGCACTTGTTGGTACCAAGAACTTCGCTGCCCCGGGCCCAGACAGCATTAACAACTGGTGGTGGAAGAAATTTCCTTCCACTCACCGCCGTCTGGCACGAGTTTTCAACTCATGGTTGAACGAGGGGCAGCAGATTCCGCACTGGAGGGACGTACTGTGCTTATCCCCCAAAAAGGGGGTTCTGTCCGACCCGAGGAATTATAGGCCGATCACTTGCCTTAACTCCTGCTACAAGATATTTACACGTATCTTGTATGCTAGGACGCTGAGGTCTGTTGATCCGGTCTTCCAGCAGATACACGAACAGCGTGGTGTCAAGAAGGGCATGGCAGGTTGCAAAGACAGCCTGCTGATAGACCGCTGTATTACACAGGATTCTGTGCAGTACAAGCGGAATCTATCGATGGCCTGGATTGATTACCGCAAGGCATTTGATACAACATCGCATGAGCTATTGTTGTACTTGCTCGAATGTCTTGCGGTACCAGCACCACTAGTGAGATGCATAGAACAGCTGCTGCCGCTCTGGAAGACCCGCTTCACCATAACATCAGGTGCACAGCGGGTCACGACAGAGCAGGTGGCATTTAGGAGAGGAGTTTTCCAAGGTGACTCCCTGAGTCCTCTCCTCTTCTGCATCTCACTGCTGCCGTTGTCTGTTGGGCTCCGCCAAACCCGCGGATACCAATGCAGGCCACCCAGCGATCGGAGGCATAAGGTCACCCATCTATTTTATATGGATGACCTTAAACTTTATGCCTCCGGAGAGCGCGAACTACAATACGCTTTTAGGGTGGTCGAAGAATATACGCGGGCAATTGGAATGGAGTTCGGGTTGGACAAATGTGCAGTCGTCCACCTCAAGAGAGGACGATGCGGGGAATTCCCTGAAGATGCGCAGCTCGCAGACGGAAGCATCCTAAGATATTTGGATGCCAGAGAGACCTATACATATCTGGGTGTGCAACAAAGGCACATCCAGGATGTAGCACAAATAAAAGATTCTCTCCGCGGCAAGTACAGACGAAAGATTTGGTCTTCCGAACTTTCGGGAAAGAACAAGGTGTCTGCAACTAATATGCTTGCCGTTCTGGTCCTGCTCTACTCCTTCGGAGTAGTAAAATGGACTGTAGAGGAGCTGCGCCAATTAGATAGGGATACCCGCAAGATGATGAATATTCACAGAAGTATTCATCCTAGATCGTCCGTTCCTCGTGTGTACCTCCCACGTCAACGGGGGGGCCGAGGACTCTTGAGCCTGGAGTGTACGCATGACAGAGTAGTACTGAGTATGGCATGTAACATCCTCAGGCACTCAGATCCCCTCCTGCGGTTTGTAAAAACATCACAAAACTGTAGGGTGGGAGCAGGATTGTTCAAGGTAGCAAAAAGAGCAGCAGATGAACTCGGTTTCGCACTCGACATCAGGCGAGGTGGCCGGCGGGGTGCTGATGTTGAGTCAGTCACCGAACTTCAGCCAAATCTTCTATAAGAATATAGAAACGCTGGGTTTATCGACCAGGCTAACATTCGCCTTTTTAAGGTCAGCTGGGCTTAAGTCAGAGACCGATAGATTCATTATGGCCTACCAGGGTGGTGTTACTAACACCTTAGTCTATCGTAGCCGCGTGTGGCGTGTAGAGGTTCCAGATATTAACTGCAGGACTTGCCGTCAGGCGCCAGAATCACTCATGCACTTACTTTCTGCATGCCTCATATATGCGATTTCGACCTACATCCACCGACACAACACGGCATTACTAGTGCTATACTATCATCTAAGGTACTCGTACGGGGTAAACCAGACATCAGTGCTGCCTTGCGTCCCCGGAGATAGTGAGTTCGTTGTCGAGAACTACTCGTTCCCGACGGTCAGACTAATTCAAGCCAACAGGCCTGACATAGTCCTCCCCGACCATCAATTCAAGGTGATACATGTCATGAAGTTCTCGGCACCTGCACAGAACAACATCACCTTAAAGGAGGAAGAGAAATGGACCAAATATCGCGATCTCCGGTACCGACTCCAAGTGTTATACCAAAGCTATTCTGTCAAAATTGTCGTCCTAATAATCGGCATACTTGGAGGGATAAAGCCTACGCTGTTTTCGGAACTGAAGATCATACCGGCCTGCCAAGAACAAGCCGAGTGGCTGGCAGGCCAAATGTAGAAGGCGGTCATTCTGGGTTTTCTCCGTCTGCTTAGGGCACACGATTTTGATATCTACAGTCACTAATCCTGCGGGATGTGGGGAGTGGCTGTAGTTAATGCGCCGGCGCGATTCCCGTGAGGTGTCGGAGGCCACGAGAGGACTGGCTGGCATCGGATATCCCGAAAAAAAAATAATAATAATAAGAAGGAAGGTTTAAAGACAGTTGCACTTAAATTGATACATTTTGTCTAGTTTGAGGATATTTTTATCGTAGCCCTTTTTTTTGAAGTATTATATTTCCATTTTCATTTCTAAACATAACGTACAAGTAAAAAGAATAACCTTTCAACCAATGTAAAATAAACATGGTTGTCATAGAAAAGGGAAAGTTTATAGTTCGAAAACGAAAAAAATAAAAAATAGTTTTTCATGATGTATATACAATGTGTTCTATTAAGCTCGAAGTCTAGCAATGAAAATAAGAAAGGAATAGTCTAAAGAACACCTAATACTTATGTTTTTGCAGTATCTCAAAACAAAAAAATTGTTTAAGATATTCGAAATTGCCATATAATTCTACTAAACTTTCCCCGATTTACATCTTCTAACTATCATCAGATCAAGATTGAATTATGAGGGTCGAATCTGGGACACTGTAAAGTTCAATTCAAATTTATTTACAACATAAAAAACCTCGGCGTCTTTGATGCCTTTACCAACGCCAAAGGTGTCGACGTTTTTCATGTTGCAAATAAGTTTGAAATAAACTTTATATTGCAATTCATCTTTTGAAAAACAAATACATGAAAGCCAACCAATTGCTTAGCACTGAGCCGAAATAATTTCAATGTTTATATTTATGAATAATTGAATTTTAGTGATATTTGCTTTATACTTATGTTTATCAAATCCTTTAATTTCACCATGTATAAACATTTGAGAATTTAAAGCGACAGGCTATAAAGAATTTGCAAGTGCTCAATCGCCTTTTACAAGATTGTCAATTTAATATTTTAATATGTCCTTGAACGTCTTTTATTTTTCTTTTTTACACCCTTCGCTATTAATCAAGATCCTGTTATATCCAGTTATTTTATAACTTTCAAAATCATTATTACATTTTTATTAAGATTGATTACTTATCCATAAAGTGGTGAAAGGACTATATTGATTTGAAGAGAAAAATAAAATATGAATGTTTTCTGATAAAAATTCCCGGTTCTTAATTTAAGTGAATATCAAGTAAATTATTACGTTTCTCTTGCATTAAGTTTACGTATTTTATAATAAATTACATTTTGAAAAAAAAACCGGAAAATGTTTATATTAATAATTTCTCAATTGAAAAAGAAAATACTATTTGTTATGTCATAAAATTGGTAATTATGAAAAATAAAAAGGAAATATCTTTATTATAAAACATGATTAATATGCACAGCGTTTAATTTATCACTCATCGCCAATAGCTTTTCAAATAAAACGAAGGTTGTCTGACTCCTTGAAAAATATGTTAAAAGAGCATTGAGATTTTTTTTTGTGCAAATAATGCAGTTTCAATAAATGTTTGGATATAACATCTAAATTTAACAAAAGGTTCTTCATCAAAATACGGCATGCATAATTTGCGCGACCATTTGATTTTTGAATTTTAACTACTTAATTTATCGTGTTAGATAGAACTCATTATATTTAAACTAAGATAGAAAAAAATTGTAAAAACCTAACCTAATTTACTTTCTGAAACATCCTTTTGCAATATTTGCCATTTGAAAAAAAATACCATCGTCTTTTTCATAAACAAGATCTTCGAACGTGACCACCAATTACTCAGCAGAAATTTTTAGGTATAATGATAAAACTCTTCCATAAATAGACTTATCAAATCATTACCCAACAATAAAGCTCCGGGTGCGGATATCAAAAATAGACTACTCAGAAACCTTCCTCAAAAATGTGTATTGTAATATACCCGGTAAATCTGAAGCATGCGGCAAATTAGACCAATTCATTTATTGTTTACTCTATACAAGCTGGTGAAAAAAAAATACACTGACCGTCACAGAAAGTGGAACAGCAAGAAAAATCGATATACTTTTAATTAAAACTATTCTCAGTGTACACAAAATGTGTGTTGTGCATTCTTACAGTTTTTTTGTTAATTTTTTCTTCTCAATTTTTTCCTCTCCTTATCATTTTAAAAACTGACGAATTTTAACATTTTTAATCACTTTGAGAAATCATTCTTTAATATTGGTTTGCATTCTACCGTTTGTTTTAAGTGCTGGTAATTTTCGAAAATGCCCTTTTCTTTGGAAGATTTCGCGAGAGCAGTTGCTTTAATTGATGCTGGCTTTAGCATCGTGAAGTCGCTAAAATATTGGATTTTCCCCGGTCCAGTATCCACAGAGCAGTTAGTTGTTCGCGTTCGAGAGACTGGGAATACCGCAGAAGGCCGGGATCTGGAATAAATCGGAGCACAACTCCTCTCAATGATCGATTCATCATGATTACTATACTGCAAGATCGACACATGGCTGCCGTTCTAATAGAGAACGAACTACAAGAAGTGCGCGAGGTCAATGTCAGTGATAGAACTGTTAGGAGAAGGCTAGTTGAAGCAAATTTATCTGCTAGGAGACCAGCAACAGGCTCGAGCTTCTCCGGAATTATCCTATCGCCAGGCTCAATTTGGAACTCGAACATTTCAATAGGAATATCAGGCAGTGGAGTAATGTTCTTTTCTACGATGATGTTAGATTTGCTTTTAAGTCTTCAGATGGACATGAGAGAGAGTGAGGAGAAGGCGAGGAGAAAGATACGCGTAATCACAGAATCAGTGGTGTAATGCTGGGTGAGGGTGAACTTCGGTGTCTGTAATAATGTGGGCTGGCATATCTTACGCAGTTCGCACAGAGCTTGTGTTCGTAGGTGGATATGCTTTAACGGCTAGAAAATACATTAATGACATTTTAGAAGAGTATGTGGTGGTTTTTGCAGGGTTTATTGGTGAGCAATTTTTTTTAAGGTGGCGTTTGCATTCTTTCATCACCGGATAGCTTTAAATCGCTGTTAAAATTTTTCTGTTAGTAATAATAAAAAACAAACATTAGATTCATTCTAAATACCATGTAGATTTAATATAGAAAATTACAGGCAATATTGATGCGTATTTTTTTTTAAACCAAGAAAATACGAATATTTTACTTGGTGTCCTTTTATGAAACTAAATAATCATATTTTCTAGGTTTAAAAAAAAATACGCATCAGTATTACCTGCAATTTTATACATTAAATCTATACGGTATTTAGAATAAACCTAATATTTTCGTTTTTTGATATTACTAACAGAAAATTTTTAACAGCGATTTATAAATTTAAGTTGCATATCCGGTGAAAACGCAACCTTAATGCACGATAATGCTCGTCCGCAAGTTGCCAGAATTGATAGAAACTACCTCCATGAAATCGATATCGAAGTGCTAGACTGGCCAGCACGTCCTAACCTAAATCCGAAAAGGTTTAGAAAAGACACCAAGAAACAATTTTACATGTTTTGCTTACACTGAGAAAATTTTAATTAAAAATATACCAATTTTTCTTGCTGTTCCACTTTTTGTGCCGGTCTGTGTATTCAAATATAATAAATCAGACACAGGACCCTTGAACATTCAAGATTATCACCAGTTTGGATTTAAACGGGGTCACAACACAATACGACAAATAGGTCATCAAGATCGTAAAATACATTAATTTGGAGAATAACCTAAACAAAGCCACAACCATGATATTCTGGGCCATTGAATCCGTCTGGATATCGGAGTTAATACACGACTTACACTAACATGTTACATTTCAAATTCTCATAAAGCTATACTTCGCAAAACCTCTCTCGTTATTTGTTATTCTATGCCTAAAATCTCCCTGAGCTATAGGCAACTAATAATATCTTTCGCTCTGTACTCTACTGCGCAAAGCGCTATCGTCACCCTTCCGGTGTTGTATTTTGTTGTTAATTTGTGAAATACGCCGGTAGATCGTGAAGGACAATTTCTGTAAAACTAATCTACGGTCATTCGATAGGGATATCAGGAATTTGTTCTAAAACTTAAGTTCCCTTGTTTTGGACGCAGTGTAGAATGCGTTAGTGTTGTTTTAGAAAGGAACTTTTACTGGACAAAGGATATAATTGCGATCTTTTGGTAAGGCTTCACTTACACATTTGGTTTTTCATAAGATGGCACGTTTATTTCTTTATTTTCTAGTCTGTTACAAACCAGACGCTTACTTAAAATACGACAACATAAATATTGTTTTAAGGAATGTTGTGTTCTGAGCACATAGCAAATGAGAAGTGAGGTTATGACTTTTGTGGTTCTACTGGAGAAATTGGAAGACACCTGTACGTTCTGTGTTTGAGGTAAATAGCTCGTAAAATTATAGTTATTGTTTTCGTATTGTGTTTAAGTACATTACTGATTTTCTAATAGGTAAAAGTTCGATAAGTATGTAATTCTAACGTATTTCTTTAGGGTGCACGCCTAGGACGAAGTTTGTATCGTTATACGAGGTCTCTCTACCGTTCTGCAAGTCGGAAGCACGGTTTGTCAGTATTTTGCAAGCGTAAGACTGAAGAGCCTACGTACCTACGTAAGCACCATATGAAGTTCCAAGTCCAGGTAAAAGGAGACAAGGAAAAGTGTTTGAGGAGTACCTACCTACCTTTATGTGCCGCTGGTAGCTGGTAACTGTGTATTTGTTTTGATTTTTATGATAAGGGAATATCAATCCCATTTAGTTTAGTTTAAGTTTGATAACGATAACCTTAACCTCGTGTCACCAAATAAACTGTGAACCTTCAGTGTGGCCACATTCAAGATATTTAGAATCTTGTCCTAATCACTGTTATCCATTTTGCGAATAAGGGTTGTGTCTTTAGTATTTTAATTAACATTTGAGGCACAGTTATCGTAAAGTAATGTAAATAGTTTTTTATGTGTTATTCTCATTTATGAAATTTATATGAATATAGTCTGTTTCATAGTTGTTGATTTTGATATGATCCGGGCTAAGTAGTATCTCGATTTTTTACATCCCCATGTCCTGTAGTTTCGTGATCAAGGTATGTGATCCCTACAAGATAGGGGTACGAGGATAAGAAAGGGTAGCAAACAGTTTTGTAGTCCATTTGATAAAACACATATATTCTTACTTAAGCAACAGAACACTATGAATAGAAACTTCCAATACACTCTCTTCTGTAGGGATCGATCCTCGAACCAAAATACCTATACGTCTTCGACATCCCTAAGTTTTTCAGCACTAAATTGACCGTACCGATATGGTGTCAATCAGGTACACGGGTGAATATGCAACAAAGAGCATATTAAAGTAAAGCTGTTTTAGAAGTTTTGTACTTTGTAAACTTTTGCTGGCAGATGATAAAACATACACACGCACGCATGCACGCACGCACGCACACACAGAAAAATTTTTCAGTCTGAGATTTTGTGTATCGTCATAATTCGTCGAGATTCGTCCTGATATGCAATAAAAATTTTAAAATTTTTTACGAATACATATCTTCCTCTCTTTGAGGGATGAGGAAGTAATATTGTTTTCAGTAATGGATGGATCTTTCTCTTAAATAGGTTTGTCACCAAACATAATTGTAGGTAATGACACAATAAAAATTCACGCGTATAAACAGTTTCACAAGAAGATCAAAGAAGATCAATCAATGCATCTAGGGGTCAAGATAAATCGGACCTACTTTCATTGAATAACTGAGGAGCGTTCATTCAAAAAGAGATAGGTCCACATTATTTCAAAAAAATGTTTTATATACATTTTTCGGCTAACTTCTATCACTTCTATCGACCGATTGGTTCAAATCTGTTCAAGAGAAGACACGTCCCCGTGAAATTCCTATATGATAGTACTGTCTTCGGTCAAAAGAAGACATGTTCATAATACATAGAAATATAGTTCATTTTAATCAAAATAAGACATGTCCAATAATATTACTTATGAGTATATACCAATAGATGCAATTGCAGACGTCATTTATGCAATTTTTATAAATTTTACATTTATATCGAGATCTACTACAGTCGATCCCATAAAACCTGACTATAGTCTTTTTACGATAAGTTTGCAATGACGACATTACAGTATAATTTAGGAATATATCGAGAACACTTAATTCCTAAATGTTACGTCACTGCAAATTTATCGTAAAAGACAAGTTTTTTACGTGTTCTTACAAGTTTGCAATTACGTCACATTTAGTAATTAAGTGTTCTCGATATAATATTCCTAAATTATACTGTGACGTTATTGCAAATAAGAGTATATCATGAAATCAACAAGCTGCTATTGCCTAGAAAGTGACCATCAAATGCACATTTAATACACATTGGCATATTATTTTGTTGTTTTTTACTTTAATAATAATTTAATACGTAAACACAGATTTAAAATTGTTTACCCCAGCTACGTTCAGACAAAACAGGACATAAATATTAAGTTCAAGCAGAACCAGACATGTCCAAAACCATTTTCAATTTTTTTCTTAAAACTATATTCAAACTATTTTCTTTATAGTATGTTTTTAAGTGGTAAACAAATTATATTTTAACACATTTAGAAATATATTTTTACAGGTCCCAACATCAAACGTTTTTACGTTTTTCTCAAAATCTTTTAAATAGAGATGTCCCTTTTTGAATAAACGCTCCTCAACTATATTTAGAATTCTTAGATAATGAGATAAACCTACTCATCATTCAGTCGCTTAAAAATTAGAATGAATAAGAAAACATGGTGTTCGATGAGGATAATTTGCATGAGGATGGAGCTTCTCCTCATTATGCATTTTCTGTGAGATAATGGATGACAATTTTCCTGGGAAATGGATTGGAAGGAGAGGTGTTCAAGAATGACCGGCAATATTTAAAAACAAATTTATAAAACTCGCTAAAAGATATTCGAGGCAAGGATAACTTGAGAATGTAGACAGATTTCCAGAGGAACATTTAGAAAAGTCCGGCAAGAATTCGAAAATTGGCCTGCCTTAATTATTGTTTAGCAAACAATGGAGCACATTTTGAACATTGAATTAAATTATTTTCTGCATACGGAAGTGTAATATTATTAAAAACAATGGTAATAACAATAGGTTTTTTTGATAATATAATAAATAAATCCTTTTACAATACCTTTTTTACAAGAATATACAATATCAATAAAAAAATAAAAAAGAAAGTAAAAGTACCTACAATATTATTTGCATTTATTACCAAAATACAGAGTTTGCTGTCTTATAGAAAAACATAACAAGCACACTTACACTCTATTCATTAAGTGATTTAAATTTTTTTTATAGAAAGAAAGGACTCCTATGCTCTTTAAAATGATGTATCACAATAATTTTAACAATTGCTTCTTTCGTATTTGAATCTTTATTAAACTTAAACATAACACTGCGTCAACACTAAAATAGTTTAGATATGGCATAATCAAATTTCACCAGCCATCACTGGGTGTATCAAACAAGCTACAAGAATAGGTATAGTCTAACAGTAAGTGCAGTTATTTTTCGATTTTGTATTTTTTTTTGGCCTCACCCCTAAAATTATTCCTTCTGATGAAATAATCAGGTACATAACATTTAAGTTCGATCGGATAACGTTAACTCTTGCCCCAGAGGCTTTCAATTTTTTGAATCTCTATAACCAGCAAAAATCAAATTGGTAGGCTGATAGTTATTGCGACTGGAATGAATATACAAAATCTTCTTGGAGTTCTTCAACTGACAGCATTAACAGGACAACATCAAGCATCTGCTGTTTATGAACTGGTCAATGAATGGGAAATTACTTATGCTATGCAAGGTCTTTATTTCGACACAACAACTTCTAATACTGGCAAAATCAATGACGCTTGTGTACTACTGGAGCATCAACTAGGAAGGGACCTCTTATACCTCCCTTGCAGATATATTTACGAACTGATTTTAAATATGGAAGACAAAATTGTGGATTTCGCTATAAATCATGTGCAAAAAGTTAATGCAGAGGGGATTGTGTATAGGAAGTTGCTGGAGTTGGCGGTAATATTCTTCGGTGGAATATCACCTGGCAAATTATTTCATCAACAACATAATTAACGTCCCCTACAACAAGATTAAATTATTTGCGGGGTCAAATTCCACTGAAGAATATCATCATCATCTCCAGCACCTTCTTATAATCCTACATTAAATTTTTTGCACATAATTTATGCGAAATTCAAGGTTTTGTTGTCTTCCATTTACCCCAGTACTACTCGAGTATATTCATCTTCAACTCCGGGCTTAAAATTCATATTATCATTTTCTGACCTAATTGCTGAGAGCGCATAAAACAGCAACATTTGGCCCTGAGGAGAAAGCAGAATTTTATCAAAAACGCTTTTTAAAATTAGTTCGTAAATATGTCCGTAAGAGAGGTACAATCGCCGTTGATTTGGCCAATATTAGATGCTGTTGTGTCGAAACAAAGACATTGAACAGCATTAGTTCCCATTCCTTTACCAGTTCATAAACAGCAGATGACTGCTTGTCCTGTTAATGCTGTCAGTTGAGGAACTCCAAGAAGTTTTTGTATATCCATTCTAGTGACAGTAACTAGCAATTTAATTTTTGTTGGTTATGGAGATTTAAAAAATTTAACGATATCCGCTCGAGCTTAACTTTCACACACCTTATTATTTCATCAAAAGAAACAATTAGGGGGAGAGACCAAAAAAAGAAAAATCGAAAAACGAAAAATAAGGACCACCCTGCACTTACATGTAGTAATATTTATAATTGTACTACTGCTTAATTTATATTAATTCTCTGTTTGAGGAATTGTATTTTATAATCTTGGATAAGTTTACATAAAAAGCATACAAACTCGCCATAAACGACGAACATAGTTAATAAAATTAAATTTATTTCCTAGTTCGGACAGTTTACTAGATTATACGGATTATAAACTAATAAATAGCCTACATAAACAATTACTATTTCTGGACTAATAGTTTAAGTGGCATATATTCAACGAGATGAACAAAATGTATAACAAAACCCACGAGACCCCAATAAATCTAAAGCAATGACTGAGAGTCACCTTGCACACTAATTACCCTCTATCAATTACTAAGTAATCTTCTATGAGGTCCCTTAATTGTAAGGCTGTACCTAGAACAAGTTGAGGTTAACCAGTGTCTCGTCCTATTTATAAGCGAACGAGTTTTTCAAGTGCAAAGCAGAACTAAGTCTGCTAATGGCATCACTCTAGGCGTGAAAAGAGAGTTAATCTTAGTTTTCACGTGTAAGCTTGTTTCAGTTGAAATCTAGCTTTGAACGTGAGAAATGTGGCTTTTCAACATTGTGTCAATGTGGAAATTAATTTCACCACAAAGTTTTACTCACTTATTTTGCAGAAGGTCGTAATTTATATGTTACACTGTGGGCGAAAAATAACTGAAATATGTTACTTTCCATAATAAATTTACAAAATTAGGAAAAGTTGTTAGGCGACGAATAAGCCTAAAAATGAGATGCATTTCAATAATTAAATACAAGCACGTGTCTGTGTATAATTAGGGTTAGTAATAGACTCTATTGGCTCGGTGGAGTCGTTGGCTAAAGCGCGGTGTTTTTATTTAATAAAAATATATTTAGTGGTAGGAGGAGGCTAGCCACCCCCTACCGCCCTTTCAACTAAACGGTTGACGGGACGGTAGGGAGTGATTAAAAATCGTTCGACTGTAGTCCACTTGCCAGGCGCCAGCCTCCTCTTACAACAAGTGAAGTAAATACTCTACTTGTTCCCTCGTCACACCTCTTCAACCTCTTGATGATGGCCAAGTTGTCGTTCCACAAAAGAAAGCTCACTTCCTCCCTCAGCAGCGTCAGCGTCCCCCGTGTAGAAAGTATCTCACCTCAGACACTGTAACGCCTTATACTGCACCAAGTAATAGAACGTTTCTTCATCCTGACCACATTCTGGGCGTGTAGGATCGTACTCAACATCTATTAAGTGACGGGTGTCTTTAATTTTGCAATGCCCTGCCAGAACTTCATTAGATAAATCAGTGTTTTTGACTCGGAGCGAATAACCAGGCCGTCCGTGATGTGTTCGGACCTGTTACAAAGTTCGAGCTTACCATTATCGTCTCGTGAGCCCACCCATTGAGAGCTGTAGTAAACTATAGATTTGCGCTGGATGTTTTTCGATGGTAAAAACAGAGGTACCGATGACAAAATAAGTTTGTTAGGTATTGGTAGGAAAAATAATAATCATGTAATTTATAAACAACATATATTACTTAACGCTCTTTTAAGATGTTAAGCGTTGTTTCTTATTGCTAATATATCGTACGATTATGTTCAACTAACTACACATAACTGGTTAGTTTTTTTCATCATTTAAAAAAATACTGTAATTTTCTGTCAATAAAAATAATCTTAATTTTCAAACTTGAAATTGAATAACTCTACATTCATATCTCTCTATATAAACAATTTATAATAAAATAACAAAATAATTCAATTTATATTTATTAAGCATGCGCGGCGATTATCGCTGCAGTCTAGATTGCAGAAATTATAGTTTAGTTTGGCGATTTGTAAATGAACACTATTGCAGCGTTATCTCTGAATGTTCGTGGTACTAAAATCATATATGCGCAAACTGCAAATAAAAAAGAGAAATTACATTTCTTTTTTGTCAAATAAACGACACAATAAGAATGGTTGGAAATTTAAGGCTGATATCGAATCAAAGTTTTAGAAATTTTTATATATTTCTGAGCAAAATATATTGCATTAAAATGCAAATAGGTCTGTATTTCTTTAATTACTCGAATACCTAATCAGATTAACCTTCTTGGAGTAAGAAAAATTATTGCACTATTATTTTATGTGAGGCGTTTAAACGGGGGGCAAATCACAAATCAAATTTATGAGGCTAAAATGAATTAATTCAGAGGAAAGTACAATTGCAAGCAAAATCTCATTTTCTTTTGTAAACCTAACTATACTGAATCTACATTAATTAATGATACTCTGTATCATAATTTTACTTTTTAGTTTAGGGCTTAAGAATATAATGTGAGCTCTGCGAAACACAGCAAGTGCTGTATAATAATTGACAGTGGCCAGTGTACCTTGGGAGGAGTTTGGGTGGTGTTATACCATCATAAACTGAAACTCTAAGCTTAACGTATGGTGCGTTAGTGCACAGAGATGATTTAGTTTGATTAATTTAATATTGTTCCTTTTAGTTTTCTGAACTAGTACTATTATGGATATATTGGTATTGATTTGGAGAACATTAATCTAGAAAATGTCTAATCTATTTTTGAAAATTAAGAAATTATATTTCATTCATGTAGTTATTAATGACCATCTACGGTGTTATTCTTTATAGATTCGAATTTTTCGACTCTCTTTTTTTCTTTGATCACGTTTGCAAGTAGAACAGAAAACTAAAAACGTAACGTCAAAGAATATTTGTTTTAATAAAAGTGTGCAAAATTTCAAATCTTAACCATAAAAAACAGGCCAATATTTAGTTTGAAAAAAAAAACACCAGACTCTACCTAGGTACCCAGGGGTTTTTGGGGTCGCTGATTCCGATGCCAAGGTCAGTTAAGCTCTATCACGGCAGGTTCAAGGTTAATTGAAGGTCAAACTAAGAAAAGGTGGTTAAAAAAAATCTGAAAAAATTCATACATAGGATTTTGGGGTCGCTGAGTTCTTAATCTAGTTTTTGTACAGTCACGCAAAACCGAGAGAGTATGGTAGGCAGAAAGGTAAGAAGACAAACTGACAAGGAGGCAGACAGACTGTCAGTGGACATTTAGACGGACGGCAGGAAAACAAACAGATAGAAACATTTAGTCATTTAGTCAGACAGGAAGATAGACAAAATTACCGACAGAAAGGCAGGTAGAAAGACAAGTTGTCAGGTAGATGGGCAGAGAGAAAATGCAGGCGGACGATAAATACAAGCAAACAAACAGGTGTGCAGGTAAAAAGGCAGACAGATAAACAGACAATAAGTAGGCAGGTGAGCATTCGTATAAATTTTTTCCAATTTTTTTCACCTCCTATTCTTACTTTAACCTTCAAACGAACTTGAATATTAGGTGATAGAGGTCAACCGATATCGGATTCGGACTCAGCGACCCCAAAAATTTATGTATAAATTTTTTCAGATTTCTTGACAGCTTCTCCTCTGTTCTCTCAAATTAACCTTGAAATTACCTCAGAATGACCTTGAAATGAGCTCTGAATGCCGTTTAAGGGTAAGCGAACACCGGATTCGGACTCAGCATCCTAGTTTCCACTACTTTCATTGATAACTAATACTTTGACCCAAAGTCGTTATTGGCTTCATTAGTTAATAATTTGCTAGTATTTATGATAACGAGAAATTTTTTGTTGGTGTGTTCGAGAAAATTGTAGTATGTGATAATACAAAAATATCACAGTATTTGAGCAACATCTGTCATATGCCTTGATTCTAGGTTTATTTCTCGATCAAAAGAAATCGCTGTGAATATACAAAAAAAAATACTTTAAAATTGTCGGCTCAGTGGCTTAGTTCTTACACATTTGGCTTGAGAACAAGGGGTTCCAGGTTCGAATCCTGGCTAGGGCATGCATGTATAGTGGTGTCTCTAAAAACACCCAGACCATAGTACAGTTAGCTAAAGTGTTGTAGTGTGGTAGAATACGGCAAGTCACTCTCTATCCTGAGTTCGAGTCTCAACTGCGGCATCTGGCAAATATTGAGGGGAATGGTTGTTGCGTGTGTGTCGGTCCTAGTTAGATGGTGGAATGTGCTAAGCTCCGCCAGGATGTTAATTAAATAAGACGCTGAAAAAAGGGATCGAGGATATTCAGAGTTTATGAACACTGTTTATAATAACATATCTGAAAATTGCGTCCTTGACAATGCTTTCTAAATATACAAGTTTGGACTAATCTCACAAACTGGCAGAACTAATACACAATACATTTTAGCATTGATATGTCATACCAATGAAATTATTTTACTATTTGCTTACCAACTGCGTAAATTCTTTAACCAATATATCTTAGATCGTTAAGAGGGAGGATTAAGAAGCCATTATTTATACCATTAGCCTAAAAGATCATTTCGATTGAAAATATCTTTCCGCTGAAAACAGCGTTTCCATTTCACACTGTTTAGTTCGTTGTAATGGTACTTCATAAAGCAATGTGATGGGCCATCTTCCATGTATGAAGTATTTTTATAACAGCATACAAATTGAATATTTCGTACATGATTAGCTGAAAGAGTTAAAATTAATGTTAATAAAATGACCTGAATTCGGACCATAATGTAAACGCGCTGTTTTATCACAAAAATATGTTGCTTATTCTGTCATGAGCTTGTTATATTATTTATTATTTGTTCTGTTAAATATAAGTTAAGTTCTTAAGAGTCTTATATACCCTATTAAATCATAATTCTCGAATATCTCGTTTAAAACTTATCCGATTTGAGTGCGATTTTTACAAGATTTTACAAAAATATGTATAAAATATCGGAAGGTAACTTATTTTTTTTTCAGAGTCGTCAAAAAAATTTTCACATGCATTTTAAATATTTTGTATCCAAATTTTTTAACATTCCGACATTAGTCACTGTTTGTAACGTTTATATTCATGTGACCCAACTCTTGGATTAGTTGAAAATAAATTTATTAGAAAACTAAAAACTGCATATCTATATTCCGATAATAGCTGCCATCTCGCATGATATTTCGGAAACACGGATGCACTTGCATACACTGGACTCGTTTGCGGAAGGGGGAATCGGGCACTTAGCAACCACGTTGCGATTTGCGTAAACAACAGTGGCGTGTCTATTCTAGAGATATCTCAAATTTACTTATTTGTTATAAAGTGGGTACACTTGATTTCAATAAAAACTGGTACACTTTCTTTTAGCTATGGAAATCATTCGTTCTATGATTGATATTAATAATCTTACAAATGTCACTTTGACGTTAATCAGTGGCGTCATTATTAAAGATGGTTCGACATCTAACAGATATTCAAAAATTTCGAATTGTTTCTAAAATTGAAGATGGTTGGTCCATAAGAAGACTTGCTGCTGAATACAATGTGAGTAAAACCACGATAATGAGTGTTAAAAAACAATGGGAAACCAACCAAACAGTATCCCGTAAAGTTGGTTCAGTAGGCCCAGAAAGAGCAATAATCAAGAAGATGAAAATCTTATAAATTACCTAATAGAAAACCCTTTTCAGATTGCAGTAAATGCAATTTCAAAGACAAATTTCCCTGCTTCGATATCTACTGCTTGCAGAAGAATAAAACTATAAAGCGACTTAACATAGAGTTGTTACCGTGGCCATCTAAAAGTCCGGATTTAAATCCAATTGAAAATGTATGGGGACTAATGGTGAAACATATAAGAAAATTAAATAACCATCCAAATAATGCCCAAGAATTGGAAGGGATAATTGAAGACGCTTGGGAGAACTTGTCGCAAGAAGTTGACCTTGCAAGAAATCTGATTTTGTCCATGCCTGCAAGACTTCAGGCAGTTTTAGACGCTAATGGAGCAATGACAAATTATTAGTTAATTCTGTATTACGTAATTGAAGTTCATTTATTTTATTTATTTATTGTATTTTTATGTTCAGTTTGCATTGTTTACATTTTTTTTAATCTCAAGTGGTATTTTTGTGTTCTTATTTTAAAAATAGAATTATCATTATTCAGTTAGTATTTTAATTACAACCATTAGTAGAATTATCCGTAACAAATATTATTTTTTTAAACAATAATATGGCAGGCTTGAAAATGTTTTGGAAAAGTTATTTTCTAATTATTTTTTAAAATTCCATTTGAATAAAAGAAAGAGAAAGGTTTAATAAGTTTAAAAACACAAAGAAAACCGATCTCCTCCAAAAAATCCAGGTCCGGGGTATATCACTTCTTTTCCACCCCCCTCTCGACATGCCTGGCCAGCCCTATTTACAGACATATGCACACAACTAAACTATGATTTTCTATTACAAGAGTTGTACCAGTTTTTTTTTAAATCAAGTGTACACCTAATTAGACGTGTTATTGAAAGTGATTATTAGTGCAGTGAAAGAACAATGGGAAAAAAAAACATATCATAAGCGTAAATACCTATCAGAAAACCGAAAAATCGAACATTAGCCCAAAAGAGAAAATATAAAAAGTAAGTACTAGTGAAAATTGAATTTTTTTCATAAATTAATAAAAGTAATAATTTTCTTTTATTTCCGCGGTAATTTCTGTAGAGAGACTAATATAAATGAAAGTTTTTCCATTTTGCCGTCTCTAAATATTGATATGGAGAATGAAAGGCTCAATGAAAGGTGAATATGATAATTTTTATTTTTGATTTAAACGCAGTAACCTCATGTACAGGGTGATCATTTTAAGTGCACCTTACTCGATTTTCCTGCTGTATTTTTAACCTAGGAAAAAAACTTCAAAAATTAAACTTAAGTGCCTTTTTCTAGGGAATCCGAAAATTAAAAACAATTGAATGTCAAATAAAAAGAAAATGCCGGAAAACTGAAAAATAAAAAAAATTACACCGCGCATTAATATGCGGAAATGGACATATGACATTCCGAATACTGATTAAATATGCGCGTGACATACATATCTTTTACTTCCGGTTTGACCGGAAATTGCCTTAATTTTTTTTATTCTAAATGATATATCCTGTATATTCAGCTCAATTTAAAAAAATTCTTTCTGAATTCAGCAATATATGTAACATCATCATAATCTTTCATATTTGATAAAAATATTGGAGTTTAAATTTAAAATAACACATATTTTTCATATTATTTCATCGCCTTTTTCATTCAGTTGAATGATATGACACACATTGATACTTCCATTTTATAGGAAAAATTTTTAAAATAATACTATGCATTAATAAGAAACGGTAAAATGGACATTTTTTGTAGATTAACGATTTAATTGTTTTGTTGTTTAGTTCTTTAGCTATTTTTAAACAAAGTAAATAAAATAATTTCGGTTTTTTTTTGTTTTTACATATTAATTGCAGGACAAGGACGCATGAAGGGTAAGGTTTATTGATGATGACTTTTTTTGACATCAGGAAGGTTTGCAAACATCATTGAAGTCAGAAATGGGACAGGCGACAAAACAGTATGAAAAATAATCCAGGTCCGTATTAAAAAAATGAACTTGACGATGGTCCAGGACAGACGAAACGTCTGATTAAAATTTTGATGACATCACAATATGCGCAGGAAAATATTGCATTGAAAAGTGTTTTCAATTTTCCTGTAACTTCACAAATAGTCAGAGCAAAATAAAAACAAAAAGTCAAAAATTTTGTTTTCCTCGAAAAAATTTGAAAAGTGTAAGGATTTTCGGAATTTTTTTTCCAGATTATTACTGCTCTCATAAATGCGCAAATTTGTCCTCATTTAACCGACTTCGTATTTCTTATGGTTTCGAAGATCCCTGTACTCTGCCGAATTTGAGTCACTCTGTATAAGATAAATAAACAAATAAAATATCACAAAAATGTAAAACAAGAAAATAAAGTAAATTAGAAACAAAATCAGAAGATATCGAAAACATATTATTATCAAAATATCAATCAGTATGAAGCCTAATTAACCAATAGTCATTGCTAGAAAAAAATATCTAACACTTATTCGATTCAAAGTGGTAGGATATTTAGACAGTTTTTAGCAATGGCTGTTGCCAGTTTTGCGACGATTCATTCATACAAATTTTTTTTACCATTCTCAACAGATCCACTGAGATGACGAATTCTGGAAACAAAAAATGGGTAAACAATTGAACAACTTTTATTTTTTTCTCTCTTCTGCCAGAAGTGATAGATTCAAGGTTTGTCAGAAAATTAGAAATTAGAAATCCTCCTAGAAATTATTAATAATAAAACCTTCTAAATGAACTGTTGTTTCTCTATTATCATTAAGTATATTTAGTAAAATTTTTTGTTATAAACTAACACCCCCATATAGACATACAAATTCGTTTATTTCGCTACTGTTTAGCTTATAAGCTTGACGCAATACAACTTTTTCGTCGGTTTATGTCGTACGAAACCTCTAGTACTCCGCCTCTGATAATTCAACATCACCCGATCTGAAATGTTCTACTATGCCGTTCTGTAACTAAAACATCGGCCACCTTCGACATTCGCCGCGATAATTTCGGTTTGGCTGTATATATGCACCGTGGCCTGCGCGGGGTGTGGTAAAATCGAGACTATATTTCACTTGCATCTGATATAGACTCTTAAGGAAATTAACTTTAATTTAACATAAAATACACTAACTTAACTTTAAAAAAATTAACATTACATATTTACGCATGCCTCGTATACTTGACATGTCATGTCAAAATTGATTTAAGTTGTATTAAAATAACATTTTAATAGTTATTATACATTAGGATTAGAATTAAACTAACCTATTATTATATTTAACAATTACGAAAAAAAAGAATATCTGCAATTGTATCTACTATTTTGTTTTTGTCCTCCACGCTCTGTGCTTTCTTTTATTAGAATAAACGATTTAAAATATTTTATTTTTGCTTGTCACTTATCGTATCCATTGTACCCTTAACTACGCTTTTATTTCTGAAGTATTGACATTTCTCCGTTGTATTATCGGCATCTGCTAGTCTCTCCAAAGCTTATGACTAATGTTTTTGCTACTAAGTTTAGCTATGCGGGATGGTGGTGTGAATGCGCGTATAGGTATTTGTAGATACTAGTTAATACTGAATAATGACCTTCATTTAGTATTTAATCACATAGTGGTCGAAATATTGCTGTTTGACATTGATGACCAATGGATAAACTTGATGGAAATTAATTTACAGGTTTTTGGTAGTTTTTAATGCATATAAATCACAGAAATATTGCCTCGAAATAATTTTTTATTGATTATATTGTATTCACATATCCCTGTTCTTTGCTTTGATACACCCTGTTGTAGTTACAAATGAAACATTTTTTGTACTTTACTTTCTCATATCTATAGACAGATTTTTTAGTAAATCTTAATTATTACTCTTTTATTCCTTTTATTTTCAACAAAATACATCATTTAGGTAATACTGTTAATATTTTTCTGCATAATAATTTCTTTGCATTAAATATCTCGCGAATACATTAAAAACATAAAAAGAGCCAATAATAATTAAATCCCAAGTCATCGTTAAACGTAACATACACTTGGCTTTCAAATTGTGTTGCTCCCACTATCTAGAGACTACTGGTAGATCATTTGATTTTAATAATTCAGTCAGCATTTGCTCTTAGAAGCTCAATCTACCGACTCTCCTAATCATTCCGCGTTCAATACCAGTGCTCTGAATCTATCATGACGTCACAACAATGAATCCAGTAAGTTAATTATTCTGCAAATTAATATTTTAAAAATGTGTACCATTTGGTAAATTCTGTTTTTAGAATTAATCTAAGCCTACGTGAAGTAATCGCAAGTACTATAAGCAGATACTCTGTCTTTTTTCACTAGTAAACCTACTACTTGAAGATTGAGTTGAGGCAGACTCAGTCGAATTCTATACTGATTCTTTCAGGTTTTTGAACTTTTCTACAACTACAGTCTTTGACTGTACAGTTAGCCCCAAAACAAGATCCCACCAACAAGAGTAATTATTAGTAGGAATTTAATAAATACCGACTCCCTTATCCAAATATATCTTTATTTTTGATTATATAGTGTTCAGTTCTTTATCTCTATCTGTAAACTGGGCTTGGCTTGCTATTACATGTTAATGTCGTAAGTGGTTTGACGCAGCACTGTTTATCTTTTGATTATCTCTCTTTCTCTCACCCCTCTCTCAAGTTTTGTTAACTTATACGCAACATATCGTGTTAACATATTACTCCTTTTTTCTCCCTTACACCCTCTGCTCAACCTTTCACTATTTTACTGCTAAAGTGTAGCAAGTTGACACTCCTTATTTATATATATATTCACTATCCTACTTCTGTTCAAAGTTCCTTCTACACTGTCGTCAAAGCTCTTGTTCTTTATAATCCCGCATTTATTTTAAACATTAGTTATAACACTTTAATGCTGCTTCTACCGCTTAACTATCTGATTGCTTACCGTTTTTTTCTTTAATTAAGGCTTATTTTACTCTTTTACGTTTACGGTACTGATTTTGCCGCTTTCAGTTTTTATTATTCATTGCTTTGTTTTAGAATTTCATTAAAAATAGCAGTGTTGTATATAATCTTAGGTTTAACTTTTATATCTTTTGCATTTGAGTAGTTTAAAGTATACCTTTCTTTTAATTTAGTAAATATTCTGAGTGTCATTTATTGATTAATGTACAATACTGTGTCTTCGCCTCAGCTACCTAAGCCTCTAAGATCTTGTCAATATTTTCAAGTGATATTTTTATACTTTAAAATATGGACTAGTACCCGAAACCTACTGTATTGAAGTATAACTTACTGTAGGGCGTCAAAGTGAAAACTTGAACTCCTGGGTGGAATATGAATAACGTCAACATTCCCGTAAACAAAATTTGCAACTTGTAACATAAAATCCTTAAAATCATAGAAATATTTGTTTAGTACAAAGACTGCTTAAAATTTATGATCACAAAAAATATCTTTCGTAAATGTCTACTTAAACTACATTTTTGAAAAGATATGCAATTTTGATATATTTGGTGATTTCTGAATCTTTTCGTATGGTGTTGATACAACCTAAATAACATTTATATTATATTTCACAATCATTTTTATACATTTTTATTTTCTGTGCAAAATTAATATTTATTTTGAAAATGGTTTACAAAAAAAAACATAAGTTCTAGCCATAAGTCAGACATGTACAAATTACTTATACTTACAAAAAAAATACACATTTTTATAATTTTTTTAACAAATTCTATAAAAAAAACTCAAAAATTTACGAAAAAAAAAACAATATTTTTTACAACGAATCTCGAATAATTGATGGATTTATATGTGGCCTTACATTTTTTTGCTAAAAATTGAGAGAAATTTGTATATGTATATCTAACTAAAATAAAATAATACTAATTAACAAAAGTATTGTCGTACCTAGGGGGGCGGCCCACTTTGTGTGGTGCTCGCTTGGGTGCACGACCCTGTTGTTAAGGAGCGAGAGGTTTCTTACTTCAAACAAAGGCTAGGTTTCGAAATGAAAACCGGCTAATCATGATTTTAACAAACTATGTATTCAAATTTCAAGTAAGGAACAATACACAAAATGAACAGAATTCGGGGATGACTAAACGTCGCACGTAGGATTAATAAAGACCAACACAAATGTCTACTTACATAACAAGCCCTACGGCCTCCATCTCTGGGCGCCGGCTGTTGGCTGGACAACTGGGTGGCAATTTTCCCAGTTAGCACTGATATCCAGCTTCACCCTTTCGGGACTTTTCTCTTCTTTGAACCCGACCGATGCGACGCCCGAACCAACAAAAAATGTCTCCGATTCTACTTCTCTCCTACTTAATTAAATACTCTATCAATTTTTTCGACTTTCCTTCCGGAGAATCTAAACCGTCACTCTAATTATGGGCTGCCCTTTCGGAGAGCCTAACATTGACTTTACTTCCCTTCCGGGTAGTCTCAAACGCAACTTTCCTTCCTTTTGGAGAGCCCGCAAAAAACTCAACTGCCTCGATTTTTTCTCTAGCACCCGAATCTCACCAATCCGAGGCCACGCTATTGCACGCGCTTCGGGTAGGGGGCACCTCCTATTTTTCCCTTGCCCAATAACATATGTAGACGTTTTGTGAAAATCAGCGATATCAGAGTTCATGCCTGGTACGCCGACCCCCACAAAACTCCACCGACAAGCATTTTTTATTCTGACAGGAAATATCTTATATAGGTAAACTAAAGTTTCTAATTACCGCCAGACAGACTACATGAGGTTTCATAATACCTAGATGAAATGTTTAATTTAAATTGAAAACGAGTATAAAATATTTATATATCCCTATATAAAATATTTTCTGACAGTATTTTTATGATTTACTACTGGCTGGTAAACAAAATGGTACATTTTAGTTGAGAACATATTAGATAAAATGGTCAATAAAACCAATTAAAAGTTTATTCCAACGTTAATTCTGTTGTCTTTTGTAAGTAAATTTGATGTTTCCTGAATTACTGACGATAATAAAACTGTTTATAGTTCTTCAACTGGCATTTTGTTTAGTTAGAGGAAAGCAATAAAGTTTACTTAATTTCTCAATTTATTATTCTGAATTCCAACATAAATTCTTGGTTCCCTGCGACCTGCGACTAATACCTTTTTCTTTAGAGACTATCACAAAAAATACGGAATAGAATAACATTAAGCACAAGTACAAGTAGGCTACTAAAAATTAAGAGATGAGTCGCAGATAAAATTAGATAAACACTATGTAATAATAATACTAATAATAATTTGGCTGGTAGACCAAATACAGAGAGCAGTTATTCTGGGTTCCCTCCGTTCGCTTAAGGCACATGATGCTGGGAGCTACAAGCACTAACTCTGCGGGATGTGATGAATGGCTGTAGGTAATTTACTGTCGATTCACCCGTGAGGTTCGGAGACCACGGGAAGACTGTCTTACATCGGACATCGAACAAAAAAAGTAATAACTTTAATTTTCCGACCTTTCGTGGAATAAAAAGATATCTTTTTGAATAAAAAGATATCTGTGACTAGCATGCTGGCCGTTCCAGCTCTGCTTTACTCCTCTGAACTAGTAAAGTGAACAGAGAATTAGATAGAGATACCTGCAAAATGATGAATATTCATGGAAGCATTCATCCTATATTGCCTGTTCCTCATGTGTACCTCCCACATCAATGGGAAGTACCAAGGACTCTTGAGCCTGGTGTATATACATGATAGAGTAGTACTGAGTGTGGCACGTAACAGCCTCAGCTCTTATTCTCTCTTGCGACTCATAAAACATGAAACACAGGAGTAAAAAGAGTCGCAGATGAACTCGTTTTCTTAAAGCTAGGCACTGAGCTTTAGCCAAATATCCTGAATCAGGGAAATCTGTTTAGGCAGCAAGTTGATAAACTCCACCATGCTGTAACCTATAAGAACAAAGAAGCACTGAGTTTATCAACAAAGCTAACATTTGCCTTTAATCAGCCAAGTTTAAGTGGGAGACCGATAGATTTACTGTAGCCTGTCGGGATGATGTCAACAACAACTTGGTCATGTGTGGTGTATAGGTTCTTGACACTAACTGCAAGACCTGCTGTCAAGTTTCGGAATCGCCCATGCACTTACTTTCTGCATGATTCATTTACGTGATTTTGGCAAACATTCATCGACATAAGGTGGCAATACAAGTTCTGTATTACCATCTGAGGCACTTATACACAAACACAGTTCTTACATCCTCGAAAATACTGCGACCGTTGTCGAGAACAAGAAATATCGTATATATTTCCATTACTAGTTCTTGACCGTAAGGCAAATCCAAACCAATAAATCTGACATACTCCTCGACCATCAAATCAAAATAATGTAGTTCTCCGCATCTGCCGAGAAACCTTGAAGGAGTCGAAAAAAACGGACCGAATGTCCCAAAATCCTGTAAGAGCTTCAAGTGTTGTACCCACGCTACTCGGTCAAGATGGTTGTCCTAATAATCTGTATACTTGGAGGAATAAAACCCACACTGATTTCAAAATTGAAGCCCATACCTACCTGTCGAGTGGTTAGTAGTCGAAATGCAGAAAGGAATAATATTAGATTCTCTCTGTTTGCTTTGAGCACATGATTTTTCTTTGTACTATAAGTATGAAAATGATCTTGATGTGGTTTTAATAGAATCTTTAGAACTATATTCTGAAAATTTTCTAAAAAGCTAAAACCTAAAAAAAAATAAATGAAAATATCTAACCTAGTTTTCATTAAATAAGTCTCTTGTACGATTACACAATGTATTTTATTTTATTTTAAAGTTGAAGCGCTCTAACGATATTAATTTTAAAAAGTAATTTTTTGTCGGAGCAATACAGATTGACTTTTCAGACGTACCTACGTTCAAGTTTTTTGTGTGGATATTTTGACACGTCCAATTGTAAAGGTTTGAATCACAAACAAATTTTGCCCGTCTATAGCAAGGTGTGATAAAAGTATAAAGTGCATTTAAAGTATGTTTTTATGATTAAGACAAAAGCAATTTGACATAATAGATATTTATTAAAATAAAAAAACAGAAAAGCAACCCCACAATGCACATAAAACGAATATTTACACTGAGCTTATTCTGGTGTCCATTGATTAATGATTCTTGAAACTTTATCAATAAAGATGGCGAATTCATATTCTGATGTCCACACTGACATTTTAAGGGCAGATATACTTCAAAAATATAAAAAATGGCAATCGATTTAAAGTTTCTGTGACATTCGAATTTAATGTCAAATTTGAATATAATTCTACTAATACGCGCTATAAATATTGATAAAGAAACGTAAGTATTCATTAATTTGGTTTCAGTTTCCAAGGTTAATAAATGCATGTTTTAGCTTATAACATAATGAAAATGATGTAGTAATGAAAGTTAATATAATATAACAATAATAAATAATTGATTTAATGAAGGAACAATCATTCGGCGAAGAATTATAAATAACCATTTTTAAGTGAATTATATTAATTAAGTGAATAAATAGATGGTATTATAAGTTACAACAATATGAAAATAAAATTCAGTTTAATAATCACTTAAAAAAATTAGATTAGTAGTAGTAGTTACATCAATTATGTATTTAATGATAAATAATGACATATTCGTATTTCCTAATATCTACTTCATTCGTCGATCCTCATTACAAATTGTGATTAGAAACGTTCTTTTTATAAGTTAGGTTTTATAAAGATTAAATTTAGATCAACAACGGGCAAAACTAGGTTAGTAGCATTATCCCCTTTAGTTGAGCATGACTATTAGAAAGAAATAGATTTTGAAAGTATAGTAAAACTATTTGTTGAAAGAAACCGACGAAAAAAGACCTTTTAGTGTATTTTAATTATGTGTTGTATTTGAAAGTTATGTTTTGCAAATTCTATAACAATTTTATAAAAATATTAAGGTTACCCTCTCCTTATTAGTATTTATGTGGGTTTTATATTTGTTAATGCAGTAGAGAAAATATGTTTGTATTGTTCGCCGTTTTAGAGCTGATAATGTGAATATTACTGTATTTTTCTTTTAGTGTTGTTTTCTATCTAAAATATCTAACAGGTTAAATATGATGCTACTTGGAGTGAGTTCAAACACAATATGACAGTCCAATTCCGTAAGTCTATTCCTTTTGCTAAATTGCTTAAAGATACGTCGAATTACGAAACAACTCCTGGCCAAAATTTAGGTGACTACGGCTTTCAGAAACTTTCTAAATTATGGGCACTAAATTTACAAATTCCCGATAAATGTTTAATAGATGCAGTAATTGGTGGCATTACGGATGAGAATATTGCACGAACAGTAAGATCTGTACATCATACAGATGCAAATACATTATATGCGTATTTGAACACTATGGGTAATATGCCGAATAAAACTTATACGCCCAATACTAGTTCTCAATCATTTCATACAAATAATTGTGGTGCTTAATTGAAACAAAATATTAGCAATCGAAATCACAGTAATAGCCAAGGTAATGTGAAGAATAACCTCTGTTATAATTGTGGTACACCAGGTCATTTCGTTGGAGATTGTCGTAAACCAAGATTGGAATGTACTAAATGTAACAAACTAGGTCATACCCAGGACGATGGAAGGTAAGTATTAAACGAGAGATCGAAGGATCTCAGCAAACGTACCAATACGATTAAACGAGAGATCGATGGATCTCAGGCAAACTTGCCAATACGATTAAACGAGAGATCGACGGATCTCAGGCAAACGTGCCAAATATAATACGAAAGGTCGACGGATCTTTGGCACACGTGTCACGAAGATCACCATAAGGCCTTAGGGCCTCAATAAATTTTTTTATAATGTATGATTTCTGTTTCTAAGTCCTTATGAAGCCTGAGGACAGTTTCCACAGTTAGGAAGGCCGAATGTAGGAGATTATTTTAATAAGTGAAATGAGCTGGGAATAGTATTGTTATTAGAACTGATATGTCAGTGGACGTTGAGTGTTATGAATTTTGTTAATAAAGTATATTAGTATTAAGTGTGTGGTGATGTATTTTAATCTTATATTTACTATTATTAAATATTTTTTATGTTCAGGCCATTAAAGTCTACACCGTTTTTAAAAGAATTTATAATTGTTCTTTTCCATTACTGTGACATTTTACTTTTCTGAAATTATAGTTTTTTTTGTTGTTGACAAAATATAGTAGTCTTCTGTATAGAATGAAGCTGTTGCTTACTAATTTTACTTGGTGTCCGTTGTAAAATGAAAAGTAGTGAAACTATCCGTAGTTTTAAGGGCGTCTCGTGCAGAAACGTATCTCCATTCTTAAATTTTCTAACAAGCTGACTATAATTTTTATTGTTTTCATCTTTGAAATCGAAAAGAAAATACCATTAATAAGCAATATTTTTCATGAAAGGATTCTTGTTTATTTAGTATTTTAAATTTCAGAGAAGTGAATATCCGTAAGTTTGTTTTCGAAAATTCCACTTGAATCTTTTAGAGTGAAACTTCCTCCTTATTTCTTCTACATATGTAAGATTTATTTTTATGAATTTGTGAGATTATTTATTTAAATGAATGTTACTTTCATATAATTGTAACCAATAAAACTATCTAATTATTCACTTTATTGATTTAATTCACCTAAAAATAATTCGTTGAACTAATTATTATTGTTCATCATTAACATTTATGACTGCAATACTGTCATTATATTCCAATAAGCTTAAACATGCATTGATTAACCTTCAATACTGAAACCAAATTTATGAATACATTTTCTCATCACTATTTTTAGCCCGGATAATAGAATCATATCCAAATTTGACATAATTAAATTCGAATGTCACAGAACTCATATGTTGGGCTATGCGAATTTTTCAAATTCCATTGTTGTAGAGTTCTTCCAGCTACTATTTAAGTTAATCTATCTATTTATAGGTATCTTAAAGACTAAATTGAAAAAAATGAACCACCAGAATAGGAACCTCAAATCGATTTTCAATTTTCGATATTCTTGAATACATTTAACCTTAAAATGCCAGTGGGGACTTCAGGATATGGTTTTGCCATTTTTATTGATAAATTGCCAAAAATCAATATTCAATTGACACCAGAATAATCCCACACTATAATTTGCCACAGCAACAAAAAAATTGTAATTTCAGAGAAGTAAAATGCGACAATAATGATAATCAAGAAGAACAATTATAAATTCTCTTAGAAAAGGTTTAGACCTTACCTACTGGCCTTTACACGAAAAATATTTATTAATAGTAAATAAGGATTAAATTATTCTACTATGAAATCATATTTTCAATAATTTTTGTACACGTTCAAACTTCATACATATTTATTACACAGAAGTATCGTTGCAAACTATCTCCACTAATTTTAATGAGTTATCTAATAATTTTATCGAGTTGTTCAATTTAAGATATGCCTTTGTAAAAAATAAATTGAAAAATGATAAATCACAATAGTTTTCTATATTTGACAAGAGACAAAACACAAATTCTTCGCCTAGCATATATGAAAATATTAACCCTAAAAACATGACCGAAAGTAATGTTTATCGTCGCTTGGGCGCTAAACTCAACAACAAGATTTTGTAGTTTTTCACAATCTAGAGACTTTTAATTATCATTTGCATACATATGTTTCACATAATTTTTCATTAAATATCAATTTAAACCAAAATTAGGAATCAAAACAAACCACAAAAGTGTAAAATAACAATAAGTTGTGAACAATTGTAATTCTGTGAATAAGTTAAAATGAAAGGTAACTCAGACAGTGACGAAGAATTTACGAATACTTCACCAGACTTGAAAGAGGAAGCTAGCAATGTTTCTCTGAATTTGTTACCTACAAAGTCAAGACAATGAAAAGCACTTTTAAAGTCAAGGAAAATATTAATTTAGATAATTTTCATAAAGTTCGAGCATTTTTTAAACAAAATTCTGTAAATTATCTGCCCAAAAAGTCTAAAACTTTGACTCAACAACAATGCATTGAATTTTTTAAGGAAGCAGATGATTCGGAATATATTATGATCAAGGTAAACAAATGAATTAAGATGAATTAATTATGTTTTTTATTAGTATTGCATTGTAGGTTTCTCTTATTGTGGGACTATACGGAGTTTGTCGTCGAAATGAGTTGTTGAATATGAAACTTGACCACATAGATAATAGAGAAGACATATTTATTGTTACAGTTCCAGAAACAGAAAATAATATTACAAGAACGTTTACAGTCACAAACAAAACAGTTGATGGATTGAATCTACTCACAATATACAACAAATATGTTTCCCTTAGATCTACCTACACTACTCATAATTGCCTATTTATTTATTACAATAATAATAAATGCACAGTGCAACCGATTGGAAAAATGTATTTAACAAACTTCCAAGCAAAATAGTCCCTTTTTTGAAATTGCCTAAACCTAATACATACACAGGACATTACTTACGCCGTAGTTCTGCAACCCTACTAGCTAACTCTGGGAGTGATTTGCTAACACTTAAAAAACATGGAGGTTGGCCTTCTTCTACAGGCGCAGAAGGATATATCAATGACTGCTTATCAAATAAGATTGACATTTTTTTAAAAACAAATTAAGTTCCTCTTCTTGATAAAAGTTAAAATATAGAGTAGAATGAAAAATAATATTAACTGAAAATTTTTTGTTAACAGGTTGAATGCCACAGTGACATTGGTATATCCTAGTCAGAGCCCAAGGGGAGATATTTTAAAAATGAATTCGCTGTCTTCACTACAACATAGTTCTGATATGTAAAGATATGATTCTGTCATTTTGACAGTTATTGATAGCTGTCCACTATACTGGACATTGGGATATATTAGAATGTTCTATGCCAATATCCTGAAAGTACATAAACGTCCAGTATACTGGACATAAAAGAAAATGCAAAACTAACTATTGTCTGAACTTAAACCTGCATATATTGAGAAAAAACCTTAATAAAAACACTATGAGAATAAAACAAAAGTATCCCATTTTAGTTTTTTGAATGGTGATCCTTAAAACATGGATGAACGCAGAGACCAGGCCTTTCTCTGCAAAATGGGCACAAATATCTGGTTTTTCTTTTTTTGCATTCTCTGCACCTCAACATGGCACTTTTGTCCTTTACAGTGGACGGGTTTGGCTTCAAATAATGAAGTACTGCCGGCGACACATTAGATACTTCTACATTCTGTGTATTCGGTTCTCCAAAGAGACATAATAACTTTTTTCTCTAAAATGTAATGACGTGTGTTTTGACCATTTTCTTTTTTGTATATACAATATGCATTCTAAATACAAAGATCGATGAGGTGGAAGAATATTTTTCTGTACCAGTGCACCGTTTTTCTTGGTGTTGAATAATACGCTAACATTTGGTCTGATCTATCAATGCCAGACATATTTTTGTTGTAATCATCCACGCATGCTGGCTTATTTTTCTTTGATCCCCTTTTTTACCTGAATTTCTATCATTTTATTTATATTTGTGTTTTGTACTTATCATTCTAACATTGCGTTTATCTCTCCAATTTGTTACTAGCACTGGCCCTATCTTCTTCCAAACTACTTCTCCTTTTTTCAATTTTTTTTCACCACTTCTTTTGGATTTTCCCTTCTATTCTCACGAAGCGTCCCCACACACCCAGTTTTTTCTTTGAACAGAGTTTATGCTAAAGGCACGCTGGTATAAAAGTTGTCTAAATACACTGTGTGCCCCTTTCCTAAATAATCTGTAAACAACGTTTTAACAACAGACTCTGCATGAGAGGTATTGTTGTCTTACAGGATACCCCTTCCTGTGTAAACTAGAATTTTTTGTTAATTATTATTTTTGTAATCCAAGTTTCAGCGTTTTGGCAAATAGCCGGGAAAATAATTGTTTAAAAATATATATGTTATACTTATCTGTGATAAGATTTGTAAAAGTTAGTAAATAATAATTAACAAAAATTTTCAGTTAATATTATTTTTCATTCCACTCTATATTTTAACTTTTATCAAGAAGAGGAACTTAATTTGTTTTTAAATTATTTCATTGACCCTAAGGGGTATTTCCACTATATAATTTCAATTATTCTGTTCTCTGAAGCCATTAATGTTTATTACATTAAGGTTTACAAGTTTCCTTACTTTGGATTCTTTAAATGTGCTGGCTACCCTGATGACGCTATGGCAAGCAGAAACACGTGTCGGTAGATATTTTAAAGTTTTTTAAAGTGAGTATCAACTGGTGAGTACCTTGTGTTTTATTTGTTTTTGGTTTTACTAGACAGAATAGTTGATATTAAAAATAACATTATTGAGTCAGTAGTACTGAACATAATGTGCATGTTATCTTTTTTGTAATCCAAGTTTCAGCGTTCTGGCAAATAGCCGGGAAAATAATTGTTTAAAAAGATATATGTTATACTTATCTGTGATAAGATTTGTAAAAGTTAGTAAATAATAATTAACAAAAAATGTTCAGTTAATATTATTTTTCATTCCACTCTAGATTGACATTTCACAAAAAATCCTGACAAACCAAAAACGACAGTCTAGTACTAGAGAAAATAGAAAAACTAAAGTGTTAAATATTTCCGACCAAATAAATGAAATACCAGTTAATCTAGACAATTCCAATGAACCATCAACTTCATCTATAGAAATAAGTCACCATGCTACTAGCACCTCAAACACTTACCGAATGCATACAAATTCTGGTATTACTATCCATAATTGTACTCAAGGGATAATTAACATTAATTACTATAATAAATAAATTCGCAAATTGTTACTACTTAAGTTTCTTATTAAATTCTGTTTGTATTTATAAAATTGAAGACTTTTGTTATATTTTTACTTTTTTTTTTGGTTTTATTTAGTGCTAGGCGAAAAACAGTTGTGTGTCACACATGCAGCCCCTGTGACACAATATACTATTACTTCACATTTTATTCTCTTATTTTATGTTGATACCGCAATCACGTGAAGTTGTCTTTTCCGTAAGCAATGTCTCAACCAGAATACGTAATTTTTTCTGTATTGAAAAATTTAATTTTTCAATATTCGACTTTCAATGTCGACGTTCGATAATCAAGTGCCACCAGAATAAGCTTCATTAAATAAATTTGGAAAATAAACTATTACTATGAAATACAATTATCCATTAATACCAAGGAAATTACAGAATTAAATTATTTTCTACGGATTTATGGCATCTTATAATATTTCTTCTCACCTTTTTTTGGGTATTGTCACTGTCCTTTAAATTATATATTTTTTTTTTTGTTAAATAAACCTTTCCTGTCCAAAAATATCTTACTGCTAAAAAAATATTAATCTGAAGATGAAACTTAACAGTCAAATATTTTAGATGATTAAAAGTTGACGTTTCGGAATACTCTCTTGATTCCGTTCTCAAAACAAGGAAAATTTCTGATAAAAAAATTTTCTTTTTTAGCAGTGTCAAATATGACAGTTTTCTGGTTATATGTTTCCATAGACACGTGATACATTATGTTATACTGATATTTTGTCTACTTACGTCGTCGTCTCTAAGGATTGACAACCAGTTCGTACAAAAATCTATCGAGTAATTATTGGACACACATTTATCATTGTTCCACAAAATAATCTGGGATTCTTTAAGTTTTTTCTTGTATTTATTACTTCCTTTTTCCAAAACTTTTGGAAAATTCAACTTAATAATATGATTGCTATTCTATACGCGTGTTCACATATCTTTGATTTTTCAAATTCTCACTTCCTAGCAAAATTCTTGTGCGGTAAATTTAATGCCGGTAAGTCATCTAAACCTTTTTAATCTACAACTCGCTGAACACAATAATTATGCTAGAAAGAAAGAATTCAAAAAATTAAAAATATGTAAATATGTGTCATTTCTTCCAGAATATTTAAGCCAAATTTCAAAAATACAAATGCAAGGAATCACATACTGATGGCTTGTATTTATAACAAAAAAATCTAATTACTACAAGTAAACCAACAATCAAACTACATACAATAACTTGCAAAAACAGCAGATGTAGCACGTGCGTAGGCATTTACTATGTGACGTGTATGCTCACGTAGTACTTAAATTACTCGAAAAGTTGAAAATACTGTTCGAAAATTTAATAAAAGTAACGTGTCAGCTATTTATAGCCCAAAAATTGTGTTGGAATAATAAACGACAATTAACTAAAACACTAAAGCAAATAGTGAAGCATA
The DNA here is from genome assembly GCA_029963845.1 of Rhamnusium bicolor. Taxonomy (NCBI): domain Eukaryota; kingdom Metazoa; phylum Arthropoda; class Insecta; order Coleoptera; family Cerambycidae; genus Rhamnusium; species Rhamnusium bicolor. Next base: position 649,707 of record JANEYF010003153.1, read on the forward strand.
TAAAAATACTGATGTGGCCAGCACATAACTTTCTTATAACAGTATATATCATCTTGATAAAAAAAAATCATTTTATTCAATTCTTCACTTACCTCAATTAAATTTTAATAGCGTACCTTGAAATGTTTCATCAAAATTTTTAAATAATTATCAGTGTCATTCGATACTATCAATAATAATTTATGTCATATATTTTGATAATTTCTTCTTATTGACATTGACATTTTTGTAACTAAATTAGACCTTTCAAGTGCCAAACTGTTAAATTTATCCTAACCCCATTTTGTGAGGCCAAATATGTTAAATATTTCAGTTTACATCAGCTTTATTTAAGTCCTTGGAAAACATATTTTATTGGCTTGATATTGTTGACATGAATATATTTTTTTGTAAAGGCAAATACAAAAAAAGTTTGGGTCCCGTGAACCTCCTGGCCAGCTGGCCAATTTTGCTCATCACCGAATTTATCATTGTCTTTGGCTTGTAGAACATGTACCAAATTTTAAAGCTTTATCTTAAAAACTATGGCTGCTACCGCAATACTACAGACATGCCGACAGATTTTTTTTCCATAAAGTTATGTTTTTTCTTTACAATTCGTCGAGATTCGTCCAGAAATGCAATAAAATTTTTTATTTTTTTCTTCCCAAAATTGTACCTTTTTTTCTTTCATTCATTATGTCTCTTCTGGTGGTACCACATTCACCAAATTGAATGTGTCACCTAATATGTTATTGAAAATCTTAACTGCCAAATTTGGGAAGTCTCCCATTAGTATTTTTTGAGTTATCTCGGATACACACATCTACACACACGCACCGACAGACATCATTCGGAAAATAGAATGGACTTAGGAGGGTTCAAAACATATATACCAATCAAAATCTTGAGGTCGAAAAAAATCACGATTACTATACTTCCTTATATTAGGTATAAGAAAAAACCTCATGTGGTAGGAGTCACACTACAACTACAATGACCCACAAATAGGTACATGTATTTATTAAATGTTGTACATACCTTGCCCTGAATCTCCATTTGTAAAATGCTTGATACAATCACCCAATTTCTGAGAATAAATTAGCGAACAATTAGGTTGCACTAATGTAAGTGACTGATAAGGTGGAAACTTTGTTCGATGCATTCACTTCTGATTCATGAAGACCGAATGCAATTTTAAAACTGTAATTAATTTATAGTTTCATGAAGCTCAGACTTAGTAGGTGTTATGACGATAAGAAAATATGAAGAATATTGACATGACTATATTTTTTTCATATGGAGGGAACCACTGTGCTATGGTGCTAAACAGTAATTTTTCGCATATTTCCAGTTTATCAAAATCAGGTAAGCATTGACAATTAGGAAGACACTATTGTTTCTTCAGGTAAAATTCCTTGTCTGTGAAAGATAGATCAAAATATTGTTAACAAACCGTTTCGAAAAAAAAATTGCATTACGTTTTGGAAATATCCTGTATAATATGACAGTATTGTAAAGCAAAAATTTTATTTACCATACTAATTGCGAGATCCTCTGTTGAATGAAATTTTTAAAAGTAATGGAAATATAATATGCATAAAATTAAGTGTATTGTGATGTGAGTTAAACAAGATTTTATTTAAATATGATGTCTATTTATAAACAACAATATATTGACATTGACAATAAAAAAAGTTTGGATATAATTTCTTTCACTTTTAACTTTAGTTTCACGCTACGCAATAATTTCAAAAATCGGTTACTAGACTAATGAAGGTGCAAACTATCCCGTGATGGCAATTGTATATACTGGTTTCTTAAAATTATTCATTAAAAATTAAATTATCAGAATTATTGAATCATTATTTATCATACATAAGGAATTTGGATTCAACAATTTTGTTATCATTTATATCCATTATTTCCAGAAACCGTGAGTGTATTGTGTCTGTCTGTATAATAGGTTTGTTTCAGCAGCAGTCAGAAACGGTTTCAAACTGTCCTCGACATGCGCATAACGAACTTGGTGTTTCAGCAAACAATAATCGGGGATTTTGACTTCTAGTTCAGTGTTCCGGCAAGTCAACTAATTAGTTTATAACCGATATCAAACTGAAAATGACAGGAGTAAGAAAACCCGCTAGCTAGAAAAAGTCTTTGATATCTACCTTTTGGCTACCAATTCCTGCCGGGCTTGATCAATTAATTTTTGTTATCGTTTGCATCACAGACAACATATAGCCTTGAGAGGCATTAAGAAACTTATTATTTAAAATATCTGATATGGCCAGCACATAATTTTCTTATACCAGTATATATTATCCCGATCTAAAAAAATAATTCTATTTAATTCTTCATTAACCTCAATTAAATTTTAATAGAGAGCCTTAAAATGTTTCATTAAAATTTTTGAATAAATAATAATTATCGGCGTCATTCGATACTGTCGATAATAATTCATGTCATATGTTTTAATAATTTCTTCTTATTGACATTGACATTTTTGTAACCAAATTAGACATTTGAAATGTCAAACTGTTAAATTTATCCTAACCACATTTTATGACGTCAAACATGTACAAAATTTCAGTTTACACCAGCTTTTTTTAATTACTTGGAAAATATATTTTATTGGCTTGATATAGTAGACATGGTTTTTTTTTTTTTTTTTTTCCTTACGGGTTGCGGTTTAAACTACCCGCTGTACTGAATCTTAAGCTTATTGTACCCCATAGTCTCATTACTCCATAAGACCCGTTCTATTCCAGAAGGCGAGTATACAGTTTATGGGAGCTCTGGCTATCTCTTCCGGGGTTAAAAGTGGTCCCTCGAAGTGTGTTAGTCTCATTGCCGTTAGGGCTGGGCATTCACATAAGATGTGGTGGGGAGTTTCTTCCTCCATGTTTTTGTTTTAGCATCTCTTATGGCATATACGTATTTCAGATTGGCGACCTTTGTAACAGAAACAAGGAGGGAGGTAATCGATATTACTATCGTAACACAAGGTGCGGGACGAGTGATTAACGAGTGGAACGTGTCCCAGGAACCATCACTTTCGGACCACAGGTACGTAAGATTTAAGTTAGAAACACCGCCTGAAGGAGTTAAGATGAGCAGAAACCCAAGAACCTGCGACTGGGAGCTCTTCAACGAAATCCTAGAGCAGGGGTTGAAGGACTGCCCATCGAAACCTAATACACCGGCGGAAGTAGAATTGCTGAACGACTTCATAACATCAGCAATAAAATCAGCCTTTGAAGAAAGCTGCCCCCTGAAAGAGAGAAGAACAAAACGTGAGACCCCTTGGTGGAATCACGAACTCTCATCCAGGAGGACAGAAGTTCGAAGGCTATTTAACCAGGCGAAAAGAACTGGAAGACGGGAGACATGGTTTACAAAACACACACACACACACGCACGCACGCACTCACGCACACGCAATAATCAAGAACACAAACAACACCACTTCTATGCAATACAAAAGCAACTGATAAACTGAGAATGATCGCTCATTATTAGTGTTCTTTACTTGCTCACTATTCATAAATTATTTGTTTTTAAGAATTCTCATATTAATGTCGTTATGCACTAACCATTTGTGCAGATACTAATAAAGGAGTTTTTCTCAAAATCAATTCTTATAAATTTAGGTTTTGTCCTTTTAAAAATTAATCCCTTCCAACGGATAGCGCGCGCATTTGAGTTTTTTTCCGAAATAAAATAAGAACTGCCTTATAATAGTGAAATAATCACTAAACTAGATAATAGAATAAGACAACAAAATAAATATATACACATAACAAAAACTAAGATGAATTATTTGACTATAAACTAAGTATACAAGGTGCGGTCTGAACACAAACGGTTTGAACAATTCGCGGATTCTACACGGATTTTAGCCTGGTCATGCGCAGTCAAATATAAAATGTCGTTTAAAACTATTTAAATTATAAACGTGTTTGTGAATAACCTACCATTCTATGTTATCATTCTTTAGTTTGCATAAAGATAGAAATAATTAACTCCATCTTCTAAAACTATTGTTTAGGGAAATTTAAACAAATGATTCAAAATAATTGCAAAAACAGAGCTATAGGTTATGTTTCAATCAAATGTCATGCGGAGAACTGAGAAAGTACGAAAAAGCAGAAGAGAAGCGAAAATTTCATTCCAGCAGCATAAATTGCCAACTACTTAATTCCCGACCAGTTGATGTTTAGACATGCGCATTCCAATCATTTATCAAACCGTTTGACTTTCTGCCGGAACAAACCTAATATGTATACTTATAGTTGATTAAGTCAACAAAATTAAAACGTAGAAGTGCACTCATTTGTTAGTTAATGACCCAGTTTTATGCATCAACAGCTTTTACTGACGATAATGTGCGATAGCTTAGTGTCAGTTATTTGGTTTAAAAAAGTTAATTAACGTAATTAGATCTTGTAACAAAACAAGTTATAAAAGCACATTATCGGTAAAAATAAAACGGTTTCACTGAACTTGAGATACGTAATACTTTCAAAAAATCAGATATACAGTTCCGCATAAATTCAGTAATTCCGTTGATATGATAGGGGTATAGCGATTTTAACTTCGGCAAATATTTTCAGTCTAATTTCAGTTTCTTATGTCATTTATTTTTTTAAGTTATGACGTCATCGACTTTTTTTTAAATGACAACCTATATTTTTTATTATTGATTTTGGTAGTAGATTTCATTCTGGTTCCGACCGTATAAAATTTTCAATATGTTATTATTTGAAAAAATCGAGAAAAACAGTCTTAAAGTTCAAATAATAAAAATTCATGAAATTGGGTAATTTTATCTAGTTGCCTAAGTTTGACGGAAAGTTACCGACGGCACATTCGTTTTTATTTTGAAATTATACAAATAGTTGAACAATCGAACTAGAAATTTATTATCTGCTCAATTCAAAGTTAGTAATAACGATAAGTTCGTGAGGCAAACATTAGTATAAAAAGAAACTAAATTGCTTAACCAGAAAAAAAATCTAACAATATCATCAAACACAAAAATAAGCACAGAAATAACAGTTGTTAAATTACATTTACACTAAATATTCAAATTGACGACCCTGTACCATTTGACAATACCCAAGACGATTATAAAATTCATTTCTCATATTCTGAATAGTTTGAGGCGATATTAACCTAATCTCATGTTGAATTCTTTGCCTGAGATCATCTGAATTATTGGGTCGATTGTTGTACACTTTACTTTTTAAGTACCCCCATAAAAAGAAGTCTAATGGCGTTAGATCAGGAGACCTAGGCGGCCATTCTATCTGACTTCTTCTTCCTATCCATCTTGCTGGGAGAACTTGGTCCAAGTAGCATCGCACAATAATTGCGTAATGAGGCGGAGCGCCATCTTGTTGTAACCAAATGGTACTATTTGGTAGGTCAGGGTTATTTGCATTGGGGAATAATGCAGCTAATGCAGACATCAATTCCAACTGTAAAAATTGCAGGTATTTATCTCCAGTCAAATTGTTTTCAAAAAAAGAATGGACCTATAATTCTGTCACCAATAATTCCTGCCCAAACATTAACTTTCTGAGGATATTGGTTATGACTTTCCTGCATCCAATGGAGATTGTCCCTAGCCCAATATCTACAATTCTGTCTATTGACATGGCCATTTAAACAAAATGTTGCTTCATCAGAAAATAAAACACGCTGGAAAAAAATTGGATCGTGGTTGCAAATTTCCATCATTTGTTCGCAAAACTCTTGCCTACGATCAAAGTCATCTTCTGTCAACTCATGAACCAAGTGCACCTTATATGGGTGGAATTTTTGAACTTTCAAAAGTTTTAGAACTGTAGTGTGGCTTATATTTTGGTTCAAAGCAATGCTTCTACTAGTTGAATGTGGATTGTTTTCAATTTCTAGTAGCACATCAAGTTGTGCATCTTCATTTAATGTCGCAGGACGTCCAGTTTTTGGAATATTCTTTACAACGCCATGTTCCCGAAATTTTTTTCAATCCTACTAATTGTTGATTGATTTATGGGCTGATCCGGTTATTTTTCTCTAAAAAAGATGACACACTTCTTGATGTGTTCTAGCACTGTCGCCATAACCAATCATTATTAACACTTCAATTATCTGTTTGTCGCTCAACTGTACCATTCTTATTAATAAAATAGTTTTTCTAATTTAGAAAAAGCAAAATAATAACACTTATTCTATTGTGACATTTACAAATTATTTAAATCTGACAGCCGTAACTAATGTGATACACCGGCAACTAGATAAATTTACCCAATTTAATGAATTTTTTATTATTTGAACTTTAGGACTGTTTTTCTCGATTTTTTCAAATAATAACATATTGAAAATTTTATACAGTCGGAACCAGAATAAAATCTACTACCAAAATCAGTAATAAAAAATATAGGTTGTCATTTAAAAAAAAAGTCGATGACGTCATAACGAACTGAAATTAGACTGAAAATATTTGCCTAAGTTAAAATCGCTATACCCCTTCGAGATTTTTTCCAAAAAAATTAATATCAACGGAATTACTGAATTTATGCGTTACTTAATGTCCACACTGTATAATTGCTTCGTATTTATGTATTTAAAATGTCCAACTAAATATGACAAAAGTTCATATTTTGAATTACCTAATTTAAATATTTTTATACATAATTTGTACTCGGACTAGCCCCCTGATAAGTTCAGGAAGAATGAAAGTAGATATACTTGTATATGGGACTAGGGGTTTTCGTTCTTTTGTATTGTAACTGGAGGAAATCATTTCTTGAGTGAAAATTTTCCTTTTTGGTAAAAATATTTTTTTAATCTCAATATTTTTTTTGCTTCTAATAATAAGAACACTGTTATTTAATTCAAATGCAGTTCTTGCTTTTAGACTGAGTGGTTGTTTTAATAGTTTCGAATAAAGTTTTTGATTTATTATATGCCTAAAACTTTTATACTAGCACATTCAGATAAGTATAAAATATAAAAAGCTATAGGTACTTATATAATAATAAATTATAATAATCAAAAGAAAATATCATGCTAGGTTTGTAAGAATGCTTTTGTAATATCCAGTAATTATTTTATTACTTTTTTTTCCTAGAAATACATAATACTATATCTTAAAACATTTTAGGGTTTTTTTTTCTGTTCCATGACCATAAAACAGCCGTCAACCGTGTAATAGCACTCATGTATTATTTTATGTTGTTATGGTAATATTTTATTTGGAAGCTACTACGGAACATAAATATGACGCTTGACAATGGCTCTAAAACACGTCTGAAAGTCTAATATTACTAGAAAATGGCAGAATGAAAAAATCTGTTCCAATTTTAATGAGGCACAAAAGTTGACTGCGTTGGGGGTTAAATCCTTTGAGAGAGTAAATATTTTCTTAGGTATTATGCTATATAAATCGCTGTTTTATTAATATCATGTACGAAATTGAGATTAAGGCCTTTATTTTCAGTTTATAATTTCCTAATCTACATAACATACAAATATTTAAACATAATATTATATGCAGTTTAAACAAAATAATAATAATAATAGTTACCGAGCTCGATAATGGACCAGAGCGTTAAGTGACAAACGTAGTAGGTTTACTACCTATCGTCTTTCGGGTTCAAATCACGGGTAGATTTTGCCAAAGCCGAAGAGTTTGGTTGTGTATGTTCGCGTGTTTTTTTTTTCAGCTGTGTAACCCCTGTTCGTGCAGCTTCGGTTCTGGTTTGGGGGGGTTGTCTAATTCATGTGGTGTGTTTTATGTTTATGTTATGTTACCATAATATCTGACACACAGTGGGTCACGATAGAGCATGTGGCATTCAGGAAAGGAGTATTCCAAGGTGATTCATTGAATGCTCTCTTCTTCTGTATCTGACTGCTGCTGTTATCTGTTGAGTTCCGCCAAACCCTAGGATATCAATGCAGCCCACCAAGCGAGGGGAGGCATAAGGTCACCCATTTGTCTTATATGGACGACTTTAAACTGTATGCTTCCGGAGAGCGAGAACTACAAAACGTTCTTAGGGTGGTCGAAGAAAACGCGATGGCAATTGGTATGGAGTTCGAGTTTGACAAATGTATAGTCGTCACCTCAAGAGACGACGATGCAGTGAATTCTATGAAGATGCGCAGCTCGCAGATGGAAGCATCTTAAGATATCTGGATGCCGAAGAGGTCTATACATATCTGGGTGTGCAAAAAAGCACATCAAAGATATAAAACAAATAAAGGATTCTCTCCGTGGCAAGTACAGACACAGTCTCCGAAAAAGTTGGTCTTCAGAACTTTCGGGAAAGAACTTGTGACTAACATATTTGCCGTTTCGTTGCTGCTCTACTCATTCGGAGTAGTGAAGTGGATGGTAGATGAGCTGCGTCAAATTAGACAGAGATACCCGCAAGATGATGAATATTCAGAGAAGTATTCATCCTAGATTGTCCGTTCCTCGTGTGTACCTCCCACATCAACGGGGGAGGGAGGACACTTGAGTCTGAAGTATACGTATGGCATGTAACATCCTCAGGAGCTCAGATCTTCCTTTGTAGTTTATAAAACATCATGAAACTCTAGGAGTGGGAGCAGGATTGGTCAAGACAGCAAGAAGAGCCACAGATGAACTTGGCCTCGCATACAACACCAGGCGAGATGGCCAGTGAGGTCTGATGTAGAGACAATTACTGAACTTCAGCTAAATCGCCTGAAAACCTGAATTGGAGTTGGCGGGTAGGAAAATCTGTTTCAGCAGCATGTCGATAAACTCCAGCATGGTGTCTTCTATAAGAATGTAGAAACACTGGATTTATCGACCAGGCTAACATTCGCCTTTCTAAGGTCAGCCGGCCTTAAGTCGGAGACTGAGAGATTCATTGTGGCCTGTCAATTTGGCGTTATCAACATTTTGGTCTACCGTAGCCGCGTGTGGTGTGTAGAGGTTCCTGAAATCAACTGTAGGACTTGCCGTCAGGCGCCGGAATCGCTCATGCACATTCTTTCTGCATTCCTTATATACGCGATTTCAGCCTCATCCACCAACATAACGCGGCGTTACTAGTGCTATACTACTATCTAAGGCACTTGCGAGGTTGACCAGATACCTGTGCTACCTTACGTCCCCGGAGATGTTAAGTCCGTTGTCGAGAACGAGAAATGCCTAATTTATTGGAACTACTAGTTCCCGGCGGTCATGCTAAACCAAGCCAACAAGTCTGAAACATTCCTTCTCGACCATCAAGTCAAGGTAATGTATGTCATCGAGCTCTCGGTACCTGCGGAAAAAAACATCACCTTGAAGAGAGGAGGTGAAACGGGCCAAAAATCGCGATCTCCGGTATGAGCTCCAAGTCTGTACCCAGGCTACTAGGTCAAAATGGTCGTCCTAATAATCGGTGTACTTGGAGGAACAAAGCCTACGTTGCTCTCAGAACTTAAGACTATAACGGCTTGCCAGAAATCAGCCGAGTAGTTGGAAGGCCAAATACAGAAGGCAGTTATACTACGTTCTCTCCGTCTGCTTAGGTGACATGATTCTGGAATCTACAGTCACTGATTCTACGGGATGTGAGGAGTGGCTGTAAATAGTTTACTGGCGCTCGTACCGTGAGATTTGTAGGCCACGGGAGGACTGTCCAGCGTCGGGGAATCAAAACAAAAATAGTTAGGAACACATTCCACAAGGTGGAACTTCTATGAGATGTTGAACCTGTATCATTAAACATAACCAAAAATAAGCGGAGTTGGACGTTCTCGTTCCGCAGTTCTGTATTATTTAGAGGCGAATTTTATACTGTGCAGTTTGACTCATCGTAGCAACATCAAAATTCTAAATTTATGTACACAAATCTTTTACAGTTTATTTTTTATTTTTTTTTGCATTGTTTTAAAGTTTTACATCAACGGCACATGCTTTTGTATGCGTCGTTGATTTCTAGTTCCTGTTAATATTATACAATTAAAAATGTTTTATTTTTAGGTGTTGTATTATTATTTAACATTTTTTAAGTCCAGACTGGCTCCACTCCGCCCGACCTAACAATTGCCTCATCGCCATCATACGCGGGGATGCTAGGTCGGCAACGAACTGGTTGTCCGACAAGGGCAATATACATTATGTTTTTTGATTTTAATATAAATAAACTTGTTTTGAATTTTGATGAGCCAACATCTGGACATATTTAAGTGGTGCAGGTTCGAACCCCGCTAATTGCAAAATACATTTTAAATGTAAAATTTACCTCCATAAGTGGCTCGAATTACACTATAAACTATAGGCACCCGTTCTTTTATCAAACAAATTTAGGTCTCCCAGATTTCTAACAATTCCTTAAGGTATTTTGGATGGTGTTAAAAAAACATTTTTCAAACTTTTTTTTATTAGTGTTAAACATAGATCAACACTAATCGTTTATTTCTAACCTTAACATCAAACTTAGAATTTAGTATTTTTCAGTCTGCTTATATGTTTTTGGAAACATATAAGCAGATTTAATAATTACTCAACATTGTAAAAAAAGCAAAAGGTCTGAGAAAAAAAATGGTATATATTAACACCCAACTATTTTCCGTATTCAGTGCATATGGATTATACTTACTTATGGAAATAGCGATTGAAAACTTTTTCACTGAAAACAGTAAATAAGATCAAAGGTTGAAGAAAATATTGCCAAAAATACGATAAACACACTATCCTCCCGCATAAAATGTTGCTTCATATAAACAGTTAACGAATGTCGAGAGTCATGTACGAATGATATCGGACAACCAACATAACTGCATATGAACCTTCTTCAGTCCCTAGCTGTTGTTGGTTATATTTTTAACAATTGTATTACTTGCCTAATTTTAAATGGTCGAAGGGTAATGTTATGATTGTCATATTCTACTTTCGAACCTGTCTTAGGAAGTGGTTAAAAAATGTTTGAACACGATTTAAATACAGTTTAAACAAAATAGTATGTAAACTTGTATAATAATCCAGAGCCTGGTAACACTTCTATAGGAAAATTAATGTACCTTAATTATCTGTTCTGGGATTCTGCTTGCGCACCATCTGGTGTGTTTTCCCGTAATGACATCATTACATATGGCGGCCGTCTCCTCTTAAGTCTGCTTATATTTTCATGACTTTTAAGAGGATTTATTTCAAAAGAAGTAAAGAAATTGAGCAAATGAATAATTCTGGATCAAATGGTGTTATTTGATATTACATAAACTATTTCTTCATAAGTAAAATTATGTTTTTTATTTAGATTATCTTATTACCAGATTAAAACTATTGAAAATAAAAAAAACTATGTTGATTATGATATACAATTACGTTATTTTATATTTCAGTTGATTTGATTGTTGATTGAAAACAAAGTGAAATAATCTGGGCCAAAACGATGGTGAATGTAGAGAATTGAGCAGCGGCATATTGTTTTTAGCATAAATCTTAAGAAAATAAAAGTTGCAATTTGTCATTCTCATAAGGATCAACGAAACAAATGGAGTATTCTGTATTTTATACAAATTTTAAAGAATTTTATGAGAAGACCCGGTTGACGTAATATTAACGAGTTAATTTACAAGTTACTATGTAAGTCCTAATTTTTCAATACCTATGTATTTTGTGGTTTTTAAAATTTGTATTTTTAGTGTTACATGCAAAGCTGGATATACACATTAAGCGAATGAAAGGCTTCGGATCACTTTTGCAAAATTAGACTTCAGCGAATCTTGAATCGGAAATTTTAGTGGAAAGTAATTAAATAACATTTATATTATTATAAATATTTTGTTACTATGACTTAAAACAATTATTTTTTGCTTTTGTTAATTTTTTTTATCATATACTAAAATGAACGTACAATAATATGTGTATAATTGTAAAAATCATAAAACATGTTTCATTTATACATTTTTCCAAAACACAAAACCGATTAAAAAGGCAAACCAAACACAAGAAAATTTTGTATTTGCCTTTTAAATACTGGTTTTGTTCAAACTGAAAATCTCTGAATTTAATTTAGAAGTACGATTCAAAAAGCCCGCCATTTTACTACCTATACAATAATATTGAGACGTCATAACCGTTTCCATCTTTTTCTTAGGAAATAATGATTCTGATAATAGTTGTTCGACTGTTTCTTGCACTTAACTTAGTTCACAAAGTTAAACAATAGACAACACACGAGTAATAAAACGCGTAAAGTATATTTTGATATTTTACTTTCTACTATGTAGGTTTGTCACAGCAATCCCTAATTTCCACCGCTATCTCGTGCGGTGGTACAGGTATTAGAAAAATAAAAATTGTATTAATTATTGTCTACTGTGCACCATCTAATACAGATTAAGCAAAATAAACGGAAAATTTATTTGATTTTTAATAACTACAACGCCCTCGGCGAAAATGATAGTACTATATAACCAACTGCGCTCTTAATGAAAAATAAATAGAAATTTACATTTTGATAAAATGCACTATAGTTCTCAAACAAAAATATGTTTTCTCGCAATATCTTTAACTTTTTTGGAGAAGTTTATTTAGATATTAATTAATTTTTTATCAGTAGTATTCTATAGTGCAATGCCGAGATATTTTCAATGAATCATGATTACCAACAATTTTCTCTTATGACAGTATTCCTTATAACACTTATTTGTAATAATATGATAAAAGAACACATCATCATTATTATTAGCAATTAACTTGGGGTGATCAACAACATCGTCATTTTTTACTGCAGCAATAAATTTTTCCCGATCATTCGTTGCAGTTACAAAACTACCATCACTTTTATTGCAAATCGCATATGTTCTTTACGGTTACAATGGCTCAATGTAGCCTCGTCTTTAGGTAAATCCACTTAGAACTAATTAAAATATAAGTAGACTTAACCTTTTCATTGTGCCCAACGTCTACTAACACTGGCCGGGCGCCATACTTGTTGACGTCATTACGGGAAAACGCACCAGATGGCGAGCAAGCGCCCATATAAAAAAGTGTTGTTGACTCTCTAACGTAGAGATGTGTCATTCGTGAATGATTCGATCTTCAGGATTCGATCATCTGAAAGTATTGAATGATAGAATCTTTTTTGCGGCGAACGATTCGGTCAATCGCGGATTTTAACATCGTTCGCTTTCGTCTCACCTAGGTGAATGCTTGGTTCTTGGTTCATTTGCGTATTGAATGAATGAGAATAGTGAATATGAACGACGACCGAAGATCGAACCAACTCGACTAACAAATGAATGGTACAGGGCTTTCATAAATGACTGTCGTTTGAGTGCGAAAACATGCAACCAACTATACACGATGGTACTATAGTAAACAGAAATTCCCTAAACCCATTGGTGTCCCAGGTAAAACAAACGAATCATTCAATATGGTATTCCATCATTGTTTATGTCTTGTATAAATGCTTAATTAATTTACTTGAAAATATTTATGCCATATTTATTATTTCGCTTAGTTTAATAGTAATAACAACATAATGAATTTAAAGTTACCAAAATATAAACTTACTTTAGACAGCATAAATCCCTTTTTTATAGAAGTACATATGTTTTAAAAGACGTGAATTATTGCAAAATGTGAGGATGTTCTATTATTTTTTATTTAATTATTGCAGGAATTTTTTGGAATCAAATTATTTTTTATCTCATATTTAAATTTTAATTGGTAAAACTCGATAATATAATTATTATTTGCCCAGTTCAATCAATGAAAATAATTTGAAATAAACATTTTTTTTCATTGCCACAGCAAGAACCACTGGGAAAGAAAATTAATTGCATTAAGTTATACAGAAGATTTGAACGGAATACGGTCCCAATGATTTCTCTACTAACAAAAAACACGACACTTTTAAGGAACAAACCGCCGAACGCCAGCTCCAACATTTGTGATAATTAAGAAAATAACATAAACAAGTCTATAATATATTATTCTCCGTTAGTTAGTATATACCTACATAATTGATAGACATAATATTGATAATAAAGTAAAAAGAATGGTGGATTCAGCATTCGGCGACAACAAAATAAACAATAATTGTACTCGGGCTATCGCCCCTGTCAGACTTGCACGGCCGAGTTGAGCAAATGATTGAATTGTATATTGAATGATGAAAGCTAACCAGTCAGAGAGTGAGTTAAGGCAAAGGCGCACAAAACTGCGCATTCAATCATTTCAATATTGTTCAGTTAACGACTGGCTAGAACGATCGAATGATAGATACAAAAGATTCGATCTTTTTGATTATCAATCACTGATCGATCCAATCCTTGTAAAATGAACGAATGACACATCACTACTCTAACGATCCCAGAAGAGAAAATTGAGGTACATCAATTTTCCTACAGAAGTATTGCCAGGCTCAGGGCTATAAGTTTGAATCAGGTTGAATACATATGATAGCAAAAAAAATAGCTACGGTATCCGATAGACATATTTATTAATTCTTATGCCTTGTAGAACGTGAAAAATGGATACAGTTTAATTAATTTAATGAATACTAAATTTGCATATTTCGTATCATTAAACGATAAACTCACAATGGAAAAGTGATATAAATTTCAGATAAAACAGAGCAATTTTAATTATGTCAGATTTTATTTATCGCCATTTGGTACCATTTCATTGAAAAGCAATTACGAGAAAGCTGTTATTTTTACTGGCTCATATGCAAATTTGTTTTATAACCGTGGTTGTACAACAAAGACAATATACAATAAACAAAATTTTATTTTAAAGTAGTTTAATCGGAATAACTTTAAAAATGTCTTCCGTGACAAGCACATATTTTTCTTATATAAGATTATAGTAAACAATATGTCACGTCATATTTCTTGTATTTTTGCAAATGTATTAGGTATTTTGCAAAACACCGGCAATTTAATTATGCTGATGCCAGATATTAAGCAAAATACCTTTATAGCAATTATATAGAGCATGCGCATTAACTGAGACATCCTAAGATTTACAGTTTTTATGAATTTATTCTTATATTTACTATTCGCATTCATTTTTTAATTTGAAGCCAGTTTAAATTTAAAATATTTATAAAATACAATAAATTTAACAATTTTATATCGTTGCTTACTAAAGGAAAAGAGTACTATTTATAGATTAGGTTTCTGACAGAAAACGTTATATTTCACTAGAATATTTTTGATATCACATTGAGCTAAAATTTTTTTAGTATAAACTGACGTAGTAAAGCAGTAATCTAAAATGTCTATTTTTGAGGTTAGCTATAACGTCAGACACACATGCCCTATAAAAATACAAATAATTGGTTTCCCCACAGCGAAATCGGTTCTGTGATGCATGCATATTAGAGAAGATACCCGCCACCCATAACAGGCCACTAAGACGTAAAGCTGAATTAAAATTTACATGCAAACTCCCACATTTCAAAAGTTAATGCAATAATAATCGATACAATTTTGGAGTGGTGTAATTCTAAATGACACAATAGCATTACTTGTGTTAACAAATAAATTAAGCTCCTGTACTGAATTTATCTACAGGTATACCTACCTTCATTTCAATACACTTCATAGGGAAGCGGTTAAGCTCGTGCGGTCCCCTAGATAAAAAATATGACTAGAATTTGCCACAGAGCATGCATTCTATGCACTCCTTTCCACTCCGAATGTACGAGTTCGAACAACGCTGCTTGCCTATGTAATGTGCACATATGAAAACACGGTATATTCGTACGTCTGAATATGTAAATATTTGTTTTGACACTTTCTGTATATTCCTAACACTGACATGGTTTTACAGAAAACATCAAAACACTTGATGCGCGTTTCGTCAACGAAATAGCTATCATCTGGAGATGATTAAAGCTAACATTATGCTGACAATGTGTCAATTCACACTTTGTGTACTGGCAGTCAATCCCAAGTCACAGAATATCCGCACAGTCCCTGACAGACCGATGACTACCCCCGGGGGGTGACAAGCTGGCGAAGAAAGAAGACGAAGACAGAAGAGCGCCCGAAGAGGCCCTAGCCAGCAGGGTTCATCAGCCAGGACCCAGGAAGGTTAGCCAAAATCTTCGGCATCGCTCACATTTGTGAGTGGGGCCGTTCGTAAAGTAAGCTAACCCGCCCTGCACGAGGCCGGTCCAGGTTCCAGGTCTACAGCAATGACTAGGGTAAAAAGGCAATAGTCTTGCCTGGCCCTAGCATCCGAGACCGTCATCAAGCCAAATGGATATTGGCGCGACAATATATCATATTTATACCTAAACTATTGTTACGGTTCGGTAAATCGTGACTAACTAACCAGTAGAATGGACTATATGGGATTTCCAAGCTTTCAAATTCATCCAGCTGCCTGGCATTTATTACATTCCTAACTAATCTTAAATTGCTACTATCTATTTTATGGCTGTTTTCAAACGCATGCAATACTAAACATCTATTTCTAGAAAAATATAACTAACATGATAACAATAATAAATATGATGCAAATGAAATTTTAGATTTTTTGAAATACTAGACTTTGTTCTACCAATTTGAGATGAGTCATATGCTCTTTGATCTAGCTTGAATTGATCGTCTAGTTTGTCCAACATACTTTTGATTACATACGTTACAGCTAATTTCGTAAATCATCAACTTTTCGTTTGTTTCAGTTTTGTCTTTTGGATTGTTGTTCTAGTTTATTTACCAATGAATGACCACTATCATACCTCTATCTTTAAAAATCTTGCCAATACTACGGGTGATTCAAGGATCGTATGGAGTCGATACAAATTTCAGATTTTCTCCTTTTTCATTTTGAAAGGTCGAGGAATTTCGAGGTGTATTTAAATTTACGTTTCCTAATTATTTTATAAACTAAACTTACAGAATATCCATTACTCACAGCTATATCCTTAATTAATGTCTTTTTATTTTTCAAACCTTTCCTGATTGAGTGTGAAGCTTAATAGGCAATGAACTAGAAAATTAAAACGCAATTTTGTGTTGAACACAATGGTGAGAGTCCTTAGGGATATATCTTAAAGTACTGGTATGGCAGAATTAAATGTCGACGTTTTTTAAATGCAAAAAGCTGATTATGCAAGATTAATTGATTGAGGATTACCGCCGAAACAGAGTAATCTGACAGACTAGTCTTACGACGTTTGCCGTATTTAGCTGACTAATCAACTATGCCTATTCCACGTCTTTGGCGTTACTGACTGTATCGTCTAACAAATATGATGTGGAAGATACTAAATTTTATAAAATATATATTTTCTTGTTATTAAAAGTGTTTTAGATAAATCGTTGTGAGAAACCGACCACACTACTAATAATCTAGTTTGCTGGTATTAATTTTTGTTTCCGAAATAGTTCTCGGTAGGGGATCGGTTCCAAGCTGAAATTGAAAATATATATTATCGACATCATGAAAGAATGCCGTTGACGTCATCGTTATAATTTATAAGAACCAAATCAGCTCTGCGTTAATCTAATTCATGCTTGTTAAAATGACGTCCAGATATAAGCAAACTTTACTCGTTGACAGATGCAAAGGTAAAAACATAACCTACAATTTGTCCGCTAAAAGTCGGAATAATTTAACGATTTCGTCAGTTTAAATTTGAGCTAATTTTATATTTTTATATAGTTTGGCAAAATGTTTATTGCTTGTAGATATTAATAATTGCATTTAAATTAATCATTAAACAAAAAACTTTCTGATAGTGTTCTAGAAAAAGAATTCTGTATGTATTCTTATGAATCATTATTATACATTGAAACATACCTTTTATTTTGAAGATTATCTATCGTTAGTTCTGAAAAGATTTGTTTTCAGATACAAAAATCAATAAAATAAAGAAAACGGTAACAATCAAACTCAAAAATAAACAAATCCAAATTTGACAGCTGACATTCAGAAACAGGAATCTTTGAAACATATGACGCTAGTCAAAAGCGTTCAATTAGATTGATTGATATTATTCTTGCTTGTTACTGAGACGTATGAAATCAGGCTCCCTCTTTCTTTTTCGCAAGGAACGTAAGTTTTCGTGTAATGCATCAACAATGTTAGTCTGAGATATTGACAGTCACATTTCTGTCTCACTCGTTTTATTATTTTGTAAACAAAGAACGCTTCATTACCGTACGTTGTAGATTAGAAATTAATTTGTGACGTAACGGCATAGCTCCCTTTTCTCGAGGATACCTTTTTATGAACACTTTGTATAGTATAAGATTTTTTTCGTTGAGATTTTAATTGATATAATAATATAAGCTTCAGCCACGATCAAACCTTCCTTATATGTTGCATACTGACTGCCAAATGCCATGAAGTAACCTCTGCAGATGACATGACTAAGTAATATGACTTTACAAGCCTTAATGGAATTATTAGATTCCTGTTTAACGTTAACTTTATTTATTACAACTCTAATAAGGCACTACTCTAGGTGCTTGAAATGTGCCATTAACTGAAGAAACTATAGGATAATATAAAACCGAAATTCTTATTAAAGTGAAAATACAATTTATGTATTTTTTATACTTGCTTTAATATCCCCAGTATATTTTATAGGTAGTAAAAAAATTTATTTCCATTATAATAAAAAGCTTTATCTAAAATAGCTCTTTTGTTAGTCTTTGTAATCTTTTCCGTTGCATATTTAATTTATATCTACTAGAACAAAGGAAATTTGAATTATTTCAAGTAGACCGCATGAAAAAATTAGTCCCTAAATTAATTTAGCAATACAACTTCTAATATAACAATACTATAGCCAAGTGGGTAAGATCGCTTATACATATTTGGTAGTGAAGATCGAAGGTTGAAATTTATTTGAAATTTATTTCCGACTCAAATGAGGTTTTAAACTGTCGAGAGTATCGTCTCTTAGTTGTGGTTCGGACTTCACAATTGTAGGACCTTGTCTTTCTTTACCTAGTACAAAATCTCTGATTTTCAGTGGGTTATTTCCATACGTGGGATTTACTGATCGGTTCCCAGGGATGGGTTTACAGATATAATATAATATATTGCAAAGTTCTACTGAAACATTCCCATACTACAAGAGCGTGTTGAGTAATACGTAATAGATTCTTTTAAATTACAGTATATTGGTAATTTACATCACTGAAGGCCAACGGCCGGCCCTAACGTGGAGGGGAGAAAACATTTAACACGATCAAACAGTATATTGCATAACGTGGATTTATTCGAACTTAGGTACTAAAAATGCGCAGTTAATATGTCACAACGTACTAAACCTACGGAAGTTACAGTAAATTCTTGGATTCGCGATATTGCCGATTTACAATTTGATGGTAGACAATTGTATTACACTAGATATAACAAAGCAATTTCATGGTTATGCAACACAAATATTAATAGACATATTTCCTCAGAAAACCATAAACGTAGCGTAGGTGGCTTTAATTACAGTGACATGCAACGTAATTTTAACTTAGATTTAGTGGAATTTATGATAGGATGTAACATACCGTGATCGAAAATGGACAATCCATTTTTTAGACAATTTTTGGAAAAAATGTATTAGCGGTAAATATAGCAATGTTAACGTGCCCTCGGGGTCTACACTAAGAAAAAATTGTTTATCATAGGAGTGTGAAAATATTAGACAGAAAATTTCTTCTGAGCTTAATGGGAAGTACATCTGGCTTAGCGTGGACGAAACCACCAATGCTTGAAGGTTTAATGTAGCGAATGTTTTAATGGGTGCATTGGAGGAAAATTGATCAATGAGCGGGCACTTGATTGTCTCTAAAGTTTTAGAAGCTACAAATTCTCGCACTATAGCTGAGGTAGTGAATTCAAGTCTACAAGAGTTTTGGGGTGCAGAAAATAAAGACAAGTTCTTATTATTTCTTTTCGATAAAGTGAATTATATGAAAGCTGCTGGAAGAACTTTGATGGAAACATATCAGAATATACTTCATGTAACATGTTTAGCACATGGGCTTCATAAGATTGCTGAAGCAATTAAGGGGTGATACCCTAATGTTGATATTTTGATATCTAGTGTAAAGAAAGTTTTTCTTAAAGCACCAAGTCGTGTACGGTTATTTCATGAAATTCTACCAAATATTCCATTATCTCCACAGCTCATTATAACACGCTGGGGAACTTGGCTGAGGCAGCATCACACTCTTAGTGTCATTTTGAAAATATGAAATCTCTAATACAGCAGTTAAGTCCGAATGACGCAGTTCACAGACGCAACAGGTATTTATGGATCCAACTGTTCAAGAAAATCTGGAGACCCTACATGGAAGTTTTTCACGAATTCCTCTAGCCATACGGGATCTTCAATATCAGCCAACATCAGAATTTACTATAGTTGATGCAATAAACGTTGTGATCGATCTTCGACAATATAATTTTCAATTACAGGGATAAATTGCTGCGAGGGTACAAACAAAATTCCAAACTATTTAAAAAAAATCTCGGATTTGTTACGGTGACAGGTGTAATATACCTTTTAAACGGAAAGAAGTAGACTTTGCTACACCGGGCATGAATGTGGAGACTTCGCGAAAGTTTACATATTTTAAGCATGCTCCAATTATATCTGTCGACGTTGAGCGGTCGTTCTCGCAATATAAATAAATTTTCAACGAAAGGCGCCGCAGTTTAACTACAAAACATTTAGAACAGATATTAATAATATACTTTTATTCTTGTAATCGGCAGTGAAAAATACTTGTGTGTGTAGTTTACTGTTAAGTACATCCTCCTATACCTCCAGTTATCTTTGAGTGAGTGTTTATAATAAATTGACTTTATCAACTTTGCATAATACGGAATTCGTTAAAAAAAATTCAAGGTAAGATATCGTTTCATATATGCATGCAAATCTGACACGTAACCACCTAAAGCCAACCCTGATCTTACGTCATATCCAATTGGTAAATCCTACCTCTGGTTATTTCGGTGACTAGGGAGGTGTTTTAAATAAAATTAATATAAAACTCATGAGGACAATACAACAAAATTTTCTTCTTACTGGTTGGGTTTACTTTAGTTGATGTTTTGTTGGTCGTAATGTTTTGATATTTTTCTGCCTCCAAAAAGTCTCATTTTCGTTGTATTTTTGTTTTTTTTTGTTTTTATTTTATTGACTTGATGTAGATCCGATATCAGGTATTTTACAACGCAGAAATAAACACACCACCATAAATACAACAGAAATTAGACAAACTCCGATTTCAATGCCAAAGCTGCACAGGCACTTAAAGATAAACGCGGACACACAACCATTCCCACCGACATTGCCAGTGCCGATGACGGGATTCGAACTCGCAGGACAATGGAGAGATTATCTAGTCACTCTTGTCATCGCGTGCTTTAGCCAACTACTCCACCAAGCCGGTGGATTTGTATTATTAATATTATATCTATGTTTAACAAAAGAATTTTCCAGAACTTTTGCTCAAAACTTTTCTTAAACTACGGTTTACGTAAAATATGAAAGTTTACACTGAGGAATTTCGCATAAACTATGTGTGTTAAACTGTACTGATAACACTAACGCTGACCAGCGACAGCTTATCTACATCTGATTTTATAATGTAACGTTGCCATTTAAGAGTCCCATGTCTAAATTAAATACACATACTGTATGACTATAAATGTGGATTCAAAAATTTTAAGCCCTTCAAAAGTGAGTGAGAAAATTACGAAACACGTTATAATAGAGAATCTTTCCTGTTATAATAACAATAAGTAAGGAATAAAGTATTTATATTAATTTACGTATTTTTGTTGTATTTTCATTGAAAGAAATTCATATAATTTCACGTTCTTTCTACTTTTTAACACCTAAATCAGTCGACGAGTTTTTAAGAAAACGAATTCATCTTAGACAAGTAGGATTTACTCGTATTTGATGAGTTCTCTTCTAACGCTTTTTCACAAAAAAAAAACTGGTAGACTACCTTTGCATTAATTCCTTTGTAAAAAGATTGCATGATGATATATCATCCTTTTATTTCTACTGCAGAATTGTAGGAATTTTTCACTACCCCATTTTACTTAAAAATAAGTTTCATTTAACGATTTTAATCGGTATCCTGATTGGATTCTATATTGTATACACTGTACAAATACTTCTATGTAGTATGTCGAACTTCAGAATTAAAAAAAATATTAATTATAAATGTATTATTAATTCATTTATATTTCAGATATTATCATGTACACAATAAGTAGTTAAAAATTAACTTTAAATTGAATCTAGAATGGCAATTACAAAACGGTCAGAGTAAGTGTCATATTACTCTTTGTCCTCTTATTTCTATTAACGTTCAGATTTTCCCAATGTTATTAAGAAATCTTTTCTTATCCGCCTCTCAAGTCACCGAGGTAATCCTTTGAAAATTTTAGAAATTTGTATGAGGTAAGAGAGATCAGGCCTTACAGTTTATTGTGAAGTCCGAACCACATCTACAATGTGACATAAAATTATATGACATAATATTATCCAATTTGAAATGAAAACAATTAATACTTTAAATTAAAATGTCAATTCTGTTCATACATGCATGTTTTACAGAATTTTTGTTTAGACGCAAAATTAAATTTAGTATCGTTTCTATCGATAATGATTAATCTGACGAAAAATATTCAAGATATATTTTTTAATCATTTTCTCATTTTTAACAATTACCATTTTAAATATTGTTCGATTTGGGACACCATGGTAGACAGATTTTAATAATATTTAATAGATTTTTACCTTGAACCTCCAGGTAAAGATTTTCACGTTGAAGTGTGTTTGAAAAATACTTATCACACCATAGATCAAACACACAGACGCACAGTCTGTGAGTATAGACACACAGAGTCACCGGCAAACATACAAACGGCATGAATCAGATAAATTTGCTATTCTCCCAAAATGTCCATTTTCACCTTAATCTGGAATGAGACTTTCTTACGATGTCAATACTTATCATATAATGTATAAATATATAATAAAAGGATATTGACATGTCTCCCACAAATTTGTTAGGATATGGGAAAATTCAAAATTACCTTATACGTTGATGTGTGCTGTGACGACGTATATTAGACACTAATATCACTAATAAATAATAAAAGGTAACTAATGACTCTGAAATTTTGGAATTTAATTTAGACTATTTAGCTCAATATCTTTCATATTCCAGCAGTACTCTTATAGTAACTCGAACTCAAAACAAGATTTAGAGGTGGTGGTAGCACTAGCTATATATTTAATTTAAAGTGAAATAAATTGGCAACGTCATTTACAATAAGTAATTTTATCTAAAAAACAATAAACAAGCATAATATTAATAATAACTAATAGACAAGTGAAAAAAAAATTATGTTGTAAAATCTAATCGACGAGTTTCATCACTTGTGAACCGGTTTATGACGCTCGGGGCGCCCCCTTTCGAAATTCGATTTTGGACATATGTTGGAATATTTTATATTAAGACCCTTAAATTATAAACAGTTATAAACATATACACGAAAAGGAATTATATGGCATACAACTTTAATAAAATGTTGCAGTATAATATATATTTTTATTTTTTCATAGCAACATCGACTTCGTGTTTGGTATTATATTATAAAATTCGATAATTTAACACCTTGTATATCTCAAATGAATGATGCAAATATACAACACTAATATACCATTGGTATCGAATTAAAGCGTAAATTTCAAAAAACTAAAGATATGTAGGGTGTTCCATTAAAAAAAATGCTATGTCCCGCTTTTATGGAATACCCTGTATATTCAAACAAGTCACCATGAAAAAAATTATAAAATTCCCTATAACTTTTTATTTAAAACATTTTTCTTTCATTCGAAAAATAAAAAAAGTTATAGGTAGGGGTCAAATCCAAAGAAAACGGCTGAAAAAAAAAAATAAAATTTGGAGGGTATAAATTATGACGTCGTTTTGAAATTGTTATCACTATTTAAGAAAATAGTGATAACATTTAAGAAAATGATTAGAATGAGTATATTTCTGATTACAAAAATGCATCAAAAGTGTGGAGTTGCATAAGAAACATTTTGAAAAAAATAATTATTGCAAATTTTAACTTTGATCTAAAAAAATTGATTTCAAATGAAAACTTTGGCTTGTTGCTAACTTAAGCTTTGCCCACAGAATAACGTAAAATTATTATGATAAGAAAATAAATAAAAATAATTATTGAAAATCTTAACGTTACAAACGAGGTTATTAAAGAAATTGTTAAAAATTTGGTTTCATTTTATGGGGATCTCCATTTTTTGGGGTTTAGAACCACCTCTGGATAAAAGCAAGTATAAGTTGGTCCTCTGACATCATATTTTCTATAATATAGTTTATTAATATACAGGGTGGAGCAATAGTGCGTCCGACTTCGATATGTCGAGTTCTATGATAGCTATAACGTCTGTGCACAAAAAATGATACGAAGGGAATACAAAAATAAGAGAATCCGCATCATCACTGACAGCCAAGCAGCCCTCAGAGCTCTGGAAGCAGTAGAAATACGATCTAAAACAGTAAAAGACTGCCTGGAGTCCCTGGAGAAACTTACAGAACACAACAGTGTACAACTGGAGTGGACACGAGGACACCAGGGAAATACGGGAAACGAAAAAGCAGACATGCTAGCCAGAAAAGGCGCTAAATCAATTCTAACAGGTCCCGAACCGACCTGCGGGGTATCTTACAGCACCGCGAAAGGATCGGTAAAGGAACTATTAAGACAGAAACACTACTCGCAGAAAACAGCTGAGGTGTGCAGTGGGAATATTAACAGGACACTGCATACTAAAGAAACACCTAACCAATATAAGGGTGAAAGACAATCCAGATTGCAGGATGTGTGGTGAAGAGGAAGAAACTCCCCACTACATCTTATGCGAATGCCCAGCCCTAACTGCAATGAGACTAACACACTTCGAGGGACCACTTCTAACCCCGGAAGAGATAGCCAGAGCTCCCATAAACTGTATACTTGCCTTCTGGAACAGAACGGGTCTTATGGAGTAATGAGACTATGGGGTACAATAAGCTTAAGCTTCAGTACAGCGGGTAGTCAAAACCGCAACCCGTAAGGGAAAAAAAATGATAGCTATAAACTTGATTTAAAAACATAAATCTACTAGACTAGTTTACTTATGTTTTTAAACCAAGTTTCTATCTATCATAGAACTCGAGATATCAAGTCGGGCACACTATTGCGTATATCAAACTTTAAAAAAAATCATACAACTGGTTATTTTTTTTTGTTTTAAATTCAGGCTGTTTTACCACTTGAACAGTGTACTCAAATTAAATATGTCTGAAGCACATTGCAAATAATTATTAACTGATTGATTAGCGATTACCGGTTTGCGATATGTTAAATTCTATCTCAAGCTGGAGAGTAAATTAATTACAATGTCCGTTCACCGTTGCCCGAAAGTTATTTTTGATTTATTATTTCTTCAACTTATTAAACGTAACTGACCAAACAGGTAATTGATTACTTTTGATTAAATAATTTAATTAAATTCTCAAACAAATTAACTACAAAAATGTAACGCAATTAGTGGAACCACCATCGTTATTACTTTTAACAGGGGTGCATAATGACTCAGCAGTTTATTATATTAAATGGAAGGCATAATTATTAAAACAGTAGATTCTTTGTCCAGAATATGAACTAATTTCCTACAACTTAGTCCTATAGGTCACTGTTATATAAGATATTAAATTTCTAATTAAAAAAAAATTTCAATACCTTGAAATTTAGTAAGATATCGATGCTACATTCCAAGCATAGAAAATCGTTGTTCTGATTAAAGCAGTAGTGATGTACGGTATAAAATAGAGGTGGTACATTTTTGATAAATACTACTGTACGTACACTGGATATCTGGAAAATTTCAACCATTTTCATAATTTACGTACAATGCGAAACAAAAAAGTTCTAAGGTCATATTTTCCAAAATCGCCGTTTTTTCAAAAACTTGCTTTTTGTAATACATCAATGATAAAACGAGATAATAAATTTTGGAATTTTTATGATAATGTAAGCTGCTGTCATTAAAGAAATGTTATTACTGACTTGTTAATAAATAACTTACAATGGTGAATTTTACTTTTTCTGACTATGATGATACGCATTTAAGATCAGGTAGGTACTGTTGTAGAATCAAAATGCTCCAAAATTGTATTTTTCTCGAAAAATTCATTACTGCCAAAAAATAACTTAACTCACTTTCATTTGGCTTTCATACAAAGTGGTCATGTTAGAGCCACGAGCGAAAATTATTTTAAAACCGGGTGTGAGCCTCCATCAAATAAAAACTTATCTAGAGCTCTGAAGACAGTCATTCGTTGGCTGTTTCACAGGTATAGGTCGCAAACTGACCCCAGAGGACAAAAAGGCACTGAGAAATTTCATCCAGACAACGCAGCTGGGTTATTTTTTGGTACCTATTCTTCGAAGATGGCGTCCATCAAATTCAAATAAAACAATAATTCACACAACAAGCACAGAAGTACTCCTTCGACAATTTTTACCTTCGATGGATTTTGGTTTGAGAAGTCTTCCAACACCAGATTTTATGTAAAAATCAATTTGACTTTTATTTAATCTCTAAATAAAATACATTGCAGGCTCCTACGCACGTAGTCTCTCTAGATAATAAAAATAAAATATTTATGCTAAAGAACATCATCTTTTAAGACTTCCAGGACAGGTAAGGAAACTTGACTTGCTTTTACAAGTACACAATATTTTTTCAAAATTATTTTTTTCGGGAAATTAGATTTGTTAAGATAGAGTCTCGAACCTCAGTTAGAAATATCAAACATTTTTAAAATTAGAAGCTTGACTTGTTAAATTTTAACATTTACAGTAAATTCAAGATAGTTCCAAGTTCTCTAAGTCATTATTAGGGTGCCAGTAACTTTTTGTTCTTTACTGAAATTTTTCAAGTTTTAAGGATCGACAGTCGAAATTTTTATAAAAATATGTTTTCATCAAATTATCTTGCTGTCTCACAGGGCAGTAAAAAAATCATTTTTTTAGTATTTTCAATTTTTCAACATAATCGTTTGGAAAAAAATTTTCGCATTTATTTTTATTAATACATAAATACCTGCAGTATAAAGAGATACGTTGCTCAAACAAATTTGTGTTCATTTCCGAAATTTTAATAAAATATTTTTTCTTCGTTTTACATTTTAGTCTTTATTCAGAAAAGTTGTTAAGTCTAGTACGAGCTTTTTGGCAGGCTAGTAGTAACCACGATATAGGTCAACTTACCGCCTTCTCTGCAGAATAAACATTTTTTACAACAAATTTCTTGATAATATTTTGTAATTACGATTTTAGCATTCATCTAAAGTACTCCCTGTCCAAGCTTATTTTTGTCATTAAGGACTTAGTTAAAACAATTTTTTCGTTTTCACAATTCAGACTCGTTAGTAAATTTAATTTTTGTAAAAAACCCACTGTCAAAAAAATTATTTTCACTTGAAAAATAGCAGTTTAAATTCATCAAATATTTTAAAATCATTTTCAGGAGAATAAAATTGTTTTTGTAAAGAACCCTATGTTCAATTTTATTTTTGGCCTTCAGCGACTTAGCCGAAAGTCAGATCAGCTTTTGTAAATTTATTTTCAGGGAACAAAAAGTACTTTTTGAAAAAGTCTTTAATAAAAATTATTTCAGCCTTTATAAAAGCCTATTTATAAAAACAAAATAATATCGTATAATCGTATAAATCTGTATTATTTCTTGCTAACAGTTCTGTAGTGCAGCACTGTAGCACTACGGAGACAGTTCGCTGTTTGTTAACTAAAAAAAAGTTTTGAAAAACTGCAATACCAAAAAATTAAAAACATTGTTCAACATTACTAGAAGATTATGAAAATGGTTGAAATTTCACTTATCCAGCGAAGTACTATATATTTAACCTTCAATTAAAATACGCGTAGAAAGTTGCAGCGAAATAACGAAATATATTTATGATTTGGAAACATTTTAAAATATTTGTCGAAATTTATCACCCTGTATATCGGAAACGGTGACCGCTAGAACAAAAAGTCGTATTTGAAATTAGAGTATTTAAATATGCACACATTATGAAAGTAATTTTGTAATGCTATGTAGTATTGCTAGTTTCCTAAATGACATAAAATATTTAAAGACGTAATTCTTCTAGCGATTTTCTGAAAAGTTCAAACGAACATATATGTCTAAAGCTTTTCGTTTCCCAGATCCCCTATTTCCTTAAATTTATTTCTGATTTTATTTCTCACACAATTCGTGTGATATGAAACATAATTTTGGTCCACGGGAAAATTTGTTACAAGGCCAGCTTGATTGTGTGATCATTTTTGAAGAACATGTATCCTGTTCCCTCCCAAACTTTTTTTACGTTACTGGTCTACAACAAGTCATACATAGGACAGACCAACAGACGGATAGATGTAAGAAAAAGGAAACATGTAAATGCAGTACAAAAAGGTGAGATACTCCAGGGAAATAAGGTAAAAATAAAGGCCATCTGCGGAATGAGGCCGAACAAGCTGAATTTTTGCAGAGACCTCCGTTTTGATGTTCCAATGAAGCACAAAAAAATCTCATATGCCTACCCTTGTGCGTCTTGAGATATCGAAGGTCAAAGGTCATGAAAATCGGTTTTTCGCGAAAATCTCGCTTCCAGTGCATCTGACGTCGTAAGAACCCATAACAAAACTTACGTAAAATAGTATTTTCTACAAAATTGTGCATATACATTTTTTTTCGTACGACCAGCCGTTTGAGAAACATCCCGATTTGACTCACTCGGCTCAAATATTTCAAGCAGAAAACTGCCCGCCAGATACAGTATTTCAGAACGGAAAGCGTTTTCTGTTAGCTATGTATGGTGCTCCAAAAGATGAAGTGAACCTTCACAAATTTAGATACACCCAATTCATTAAGGCTACACGACTTAATAGACCTGTTAAATTGTCATCCCTTCCACCTACCAGTGAAGCAGCTCGACAGCATATTTATCGGGTCTACTACCAAGTACAGATTTGGCTAGGGAAAAATCTACAACCCGAAGAATGGGGTTGGGATTTAAAAAACGATATATTACAGCCGAAAACAACACTACTGCCACCTGCTCCAGACGAACTATTAAATACAATATTCTGTAATTGTAAAAAGGGGTGTGGTGAGCAGTACGGGTGTAGAAAAGTCGGGCTGCCATGCTCCAAAGTTTGTGGTCAGTGTCACGGACAGGCATGCCTGAACCCGTCAACAGAGTTGCAAAACATCGAAGACTTCAGTGACCTTGAGCCTGAAGAGGTTTTGCCAACAGACATAGAGCCAACAAATATAGAGGAAGCGTCTGACGAAGATATTGTGTTGATCGAGGTGCTAGTGGAACCCGACGAAGACGAGGAGGAAGGCAAGGAAACATAAGGCGTGGTGTGGAAAGAATGTATTTTTTGTTATTAATTATTTATTATATATTTTCTTATAAATAAACAAATTTTTAACGGCTTTAATAATGGGAATTTAATTTTCCAGTCTAACAGATTAAGAAAAGTGCTTTTATATTTATAGCTCTGCAGTATAATACAGTATTACCTATTACGAATGCGCGCTCCTGCTTTATCATGCTATATCTCGAAAACGGTTAGTCGTACGAAAAAAATGTGTATGGACAATTTTGTAGAGAATACTATTTTACGTAAGTTTTGTTACGAGTTCTTATGACGACAGATGCACCGGAAGCGAGATTTTCACGAAAAACCGATTTTCATGACCTTTGACCTTTGATATCTCAAGACGCACAAGGGTAGGCATATGAGATTTTTTTGTGCTTCATTAGAACATCAGAACGAAGGTCTCTGGAAAAATTCAGCTTGTTCGGCCTCATTCCGCAGAGGAAGTTTTATTTCTCTGGAGTAAGAAACCTTTATCCCTGGAAACCACAGGGCACAACATTGATATCCACAGCACTAAAATAATAGTCAATATTGAACATCAGTTAAGAATCACCAGAGACTTTATGGCAACTAAAAAAAAAACAACCGAAAGTAGTAATTTATTGTCCCTTGCACTATAAGACTTTACCTAATTTATTGTTGAAATAATGACTTGTTATCACAAAGAATATAAATAATATCATAGGCATGCAGTTTTAATAATATATCTTGCTTATTTAAGTATTTAAAACTTACTGGTTTATTAGATTCTTTGACAAATGGTAAAAAAAGAGCCATTTATAATCTTAAATGTAAATAAATAAATTATGTAATTAAGTTGTAAAATTTTTAGCCATAATCCCTAATACAGCTCTGACTATTGGATACATGTATCGGCTCTAAACATTTATTCAGTTAAATAATTAAAAATTGTATTTGTAATAAAATATTTAAAAAAAATTATTTTCCTTTATAGTGTTATAACAACTATGAGTCAACTAAATAGAATTAAGGACGGTTAACAAAAAAAGAAACGAAATGAATTTGGTGGACCGGTATTGTCGATATTCCTAGTAAAGTAGTTACTGGTTACTGAGAAGTTTAGGAGTATGAAAATATGAAAAATACATGTGCTTTAAAAAATAATGAAAATAGCGAGTAGTTGTAATTATTTGATTTTAACAATAAACTATACTATCCATTTAACTTTTCGTCATTACTTATCGTGGAAATTCTACCATATCAAATTGGTACTATACATTAAAAAGAAATATTATCTGAAAACATTTGCTAGAGGGTTTCACCATATTTTTTAAATTGAACATTTTCACCGTTACGTTTTAAAATTTCTATAAGCAAAGCAAATGTAAAATTGAGTATAACATTCTGAAGTGGGTTGGAACCTTTCATGTGAAGCTAACACACATAGTTTTCCACAAAACACCCTATACTGAACTCGACGCGCATTTCGCCAACCAAGTTGGCATCATCTGGAGACGATTAAAACTTTAGTTAGTATTGGAGTCTAACATGCCAATTTGTTATTTGTTTTCAGTTTTATTTGGTCCTTGATCCAACGGTGAGGTCTTTCAAAGTTTACCTATCATTTTTTTTAGAAAATATTGTAAACCAATTTTAATTTCTTTTGGACAATTTTATCTAGATCTCAATAAGTTTTAATAATATATTTTTTTTATTACTGGAAAATCGAAAATTGAAAATTAAACTTTTTTGACGCTTTTATATCCCTTATGCACTTTACTTAAATTTTGATAAGTTACCCCTTATAGCAAGCAGGCCCGATATAATTCCCGAAATTCTTAGATAGAACTTTCATTGTACAGGGTGTGTCAATCAAAATGGGCAACATGTGAAGCAGTTATTATAATTTTTTCTAATGAATTATTTGAAGAAACCTCTATTTTTTAAGTTCATTCTTGAATTTTGTACTTATTGCTCAATAAAACGAAAATGGTTGCATTTAGCCATAGGGAAGTATTTACAAAAAATGTTTTACTTCCTCACCCCTCAATGTGAGGAAGTTATGTATTCGTGAAAAAAATTTTGAAAATTTTTATTACATTTCTGGACGAATCTCGACGAATTAAGACGATACACAAAATTTCAGACAGAAAAAATTTTCTGTCTGTGTATCTGTGTGGTTCGCGATAGCAGCTACAGTTTTTGAGATAAAGCTTTCAAATTTTGTACACACATTCTAGAGGTCAAGGAAGAGATTGAGTTCGTTGAAGAGCTAAATCGGTCCCAATGTCTAAAAAAAAATATTAGTGACATGACAATGTGACTTTTTTTGAAACTACAAAATGTGACTTTTTTTGAAACGTCAAAAAATGTGACTTTTTTTGAAACGTCAAAATGTGACTTTTTTTCAAACGTCAAAAAATGTGACTTGAAACGTCAAAAAATACTTTTATTATAAACTCCACCACACGTCGAGTTTTACTACGGTGAGGAAGTTCTGATCCCCAAGTAATTGGCAGCGGTTTTTCATTTCTACATCACATCGTTGAAAAACACATATTTGAAAAAAATTGAGAAAATTCAATTTAAAAAAGTTTTTAACTGAAAAAATAATTTTTGGCCACTCTGTACATTTTTGGCACGTAAAAATGATTCAAAAACATTATTTAGATGTCATGTAACTAGTATTCACATAAGTTTGTCTTAAAACTCATAATTGTTACTTTGGTGATTTTTTCAATATACGTCTGCAGATGACATTATTTCAACAAAAAAATTCATTACATCCAAGTGGCTGGGAGATAATCAATAATAATATAGTAATGAATAGAATCTAAAAAGAGGCTTCAATATAGTTATATACATAGTATTCCATTTAAAAAAAGCCACTTGATTCTGTAATTTGTCTTGGCTTGTCCTGTATATTCGAAGATAATTTCCAGTTATAGACTTTTTTATCTAGCTTACTTAAATAAACAAACACACTATCTAAAAAATTTACATACGTGGGCATCTTTACATGCTACATATTAAATTAGTAGTTGAGCTTTCTATTTAACTGTGAATAATAGAACACAAATACCAGAACAAGGACTACCAAAATTTCTTTTTACTTCATTTAATTTTTTTACCTGTTGGGGATAAAATAATTTTTTTCTTATACAGCGTGTTTCTAAAAGGCTCGTAAAAACTTAACAATATATTCCTGAATCCAAATATTGTCCATATAAACCAATTTACCTTTTTTAAAAATTTGTCAATATTGAGCTACATCTTAAATAAAATAATAGGACTAAAAATATTTTCATTTTATATCAGTGGTTAGAGATGTTTGGCTACACCTTGATATTGTTTATCATTAATAATTTGCTCCTTTTGTGCAATGTTTGGAGAAAAGCGACTGTCATATAATGGGGGAACATCCCCTATCACAACCCATTTTTATCCTTTGAACTTTTCCTTATTCGACAAAGAATTATAGTCCTTATTCGACAAAGAATTATAGATGCAGCTATGGAGTTTTGCAATATTTCGAAAATGTTTCTTAGTATGCGATTTTCTTCATTAAAGCGAGCTGGAAAGTGCTTACATGAAAATGGGAGTTACTTCGAACATCTTTTATATTACCTAATCAAATGGGTATTATTAAAATAATCATAAAAGTATTAGTAATAAAATTTATCTAACCCCGTTATGAAATGTCAAGTTTTAAATGCATTTTTGACGTTACGAAACGTCACATTTTTCATAACTCAGTCCCATTACATAACTGAGTGATGTAATGAATTTTTTCGTAACTGATTATTATCATTTTCCTATTTTAAAGCGGGATTAGATAAAATTTTGTACTTAACACGTTATGAAAAATAATTTTACTTGACTCATGTAATTTGCAAAACTCGCTCGCTTCCCTCGCTCGTTTTGGCAAATATTACATTCGTCAAATAAAATTAGTCTTTTCATAACTGTTTACGTAAATAACTATTAAAATGATGATTATCGAGTTATAATTTGGGATTTATTCAGTTTGTAATTCTTTGCTGTGGAATTGAGTAATTTAAATAAATAAAAAAAAACGTTTTTTGGCTTTATCATGAGAACTTATATAATAATCTTTTCAACAGAGAAACATGTATGGCACCCTATGATCAATAATTTTAATCATTTTCAGATTTTCATACCGTTCTTTCTCCTTTTAATATATAAGATGCTCAATGATTGGGGTTATGTTTTTTTGGTAGTTTTTCAAGAGTAAATCTTTAAAATATAATAATTGTCTGGATTCAGGTAAACCTGAATCAAAGCCAAATTTTTCAGGATAATCTATAGCTTTTATGATATATTATTTTAATAATGAATATCATTCAAGTTCATGGAGATATTATACGAGAGTATTAAATAATGCTCTAGTATTATTAACAGGTTGACAAAATTGTCTACATAATATATTAAGAAGTGACAACAACCTTCTGTGTTTTGTATTATTTTTTGTGTATTATTTCAAGTTGGCTTTCAATAATAATTCATTAATTAAATTATTCTTAATAATTGTAATATTTTGTAATTAATTCTTGGTTACGTTTTAGAAATAATTTATCCAGCTGTGTTTGATATTTACAAATACAATAAATTACTCAGGTATCACTTTTATAAAAAAAAAATTATACCAAGTTCATTCTGTATTTAAAATTTTGTAACAGGTTCCCCGAAAAATAATTCACCTCTTTCCCTCTCCCTCGTCCTGAATTTTATGTATTATTATTATACAAATAGCAGTATATACCGGATTGTGAGAATAGGAGGTTTAATAGATATAAAGCAAGTAAATAATAAATAAAAAATATTGAAGTTCTCAAATTATATTTTTGGGTTTACTTGTGCTTGATCTAAAATTAAAACGAAGGAAAATGAATACATTCTAATTACTGCTGTACATGAGGTTTTACTAAAAAAAAAAATTAAATATTGATTAGTAAATAATTACAATAAGACAAGAAATAAATTAATATTTAAGGTACAATTAGCACAGTTTTGATAATGTATTACATTTGCAGAAATAAATAAATAAATAAAATAACAAAAATAAGAAAATTATCTATGCTGAGAGAGACAACAAGTCAAAAGCACAGGTTTTGAAACATCCCCAGGAAACTTTCTAGGAACAGGGTAATCTCGTATATTTTACACAATAGCTAAAAAGTTTATTATTGGATATGGAAAAATCTTTAAATAAGAAATGTTTTTGGGTTGATTATAAACCTTCAGAATATGCACATTAATAAAATATAATGCATCATATAACGAAGATACAAACATAACCTTTATTATTATTATTTTTTTTTGGGATACAGAGGACATTTATTTTTTTGGGAGGCCTCTTTGTCCCGATTACGAAAATATATAATTTGCATATATTTACTTCAGAGGTTTCGGAAATACAGCGTCATAATTACTTAAACAACAATAATATACTATCCATGAAGTCAAAAATGGCTGAAACAAAATAAGCCCTGGAATTTAATTTAATTTGTCAACTATCATTTATTGATGTTCATATTTTAAATACGTCTGTATCTACTACAGATTTTTTATGCAAATTTTCGTAATTTTAGTACCTAATCATCATATAGTCAGGAAGGAATAAGACAACGAGCATACCTATCTAATCGAAAATAAGGCATAGAAAACAGTAATTGATAACTGATGATAACTTGTTCCGTCAATGAGAAATAAATAGTTTACAACAGAAAGCACGTAATTCTCCCTAATTAAATTCCATGAATATATTGTTGTTTAAGTAATTATGACGCTGTTTTTCCGAAACCCTTGAAGTAAATGTACACAAAATATCTATTTTCGTAATTAGGACGAAGTCCTTTCAAAAAAAATGCAGGGTGTCCAATTAAAAAAAATGAGGTTATGTTTGTATCTTAGCTACATGCTTCATCATATTTTGTTAATGTGCATATTCTGAAAGTTTATAACCAACCCAAAACCTTTCCCTATTTAAGAGTGCGTTTTTACTATTTACGTATCCAACTTAAATCTATAAATCGCAGTTAAAATTTTTCTGTTAGTTATATTAAAAAATTAAAACAAATGTTTCATCCTAAATGCCTTATAGATCCAATATATACAATTACAGGCAATATTGATACGTATTTTTTTTATTAATAAGAAATTCGATTATTTAGTTTCACTAAATGACCACCAAATAAAATATAGGTATTTCTTATTAATAAAAAAATATGCATCAGTATTGCCTCTAATTTTATGTGTTAAATCCATATAGCATTTAAGATGAATTGTTTGTTTTCGTTTTCTGTTCTCATCAAAAGAAATATTTTAACAGCGATTAAAATTTTATGTTGGTAATCCTGGCGACGAGGGATTGCTAATGCAGGGTCTATCTCCAATGATAAACTTTCTAGCTATTGTGTAAAATATATATAGGTCACACTGTACTTATACTTTTATATTTCTTAATTCGGTATTCTCATGAACAATACAATACTAGAGAATCAAAAATCGTAATCAACATATACGACTGAAGAAAGAATCTTAAACTTGCTGTTATAGATAGAGACAAAGCAAAATATCTAATTGGGTAATACTACCTGACTGCATCTTAATTCGGGTCAATACAAGAATATAATACCGAAAAGTCCACATCATAAGAATTTTTTTTATTATTTGACATTCAAAAAACTAATTGTGGTAATCGTCTCTGCTGGTCTTAATACTAAAAAAATTCAATCAAAAATTTCAATCAATATAGTTATTAATGTATCAAGGGCGTAAAATTGGCGATTTTAGCCAGTGGCGTGAATATTATATCACGCCAAGGGTCAAAATCACCTCTTACGCCTGAGGTGCATACACAATTTTTTGTATTAACGGAAGCCTTTTATTTACCATATTAGTTGGTTTTAATTATTTTAAATTTGCAAATTTTGACAAGGAAAAGAAATGTTAAATTGCCAGAAATATTGATCTCTGTTGTCTTAGTCCGCACTTTACGCCCTAGGGTAAAGAGGGTGCATTTTACTTACTTAGTAATTAATGTAGGGTATTAAATCTAAAATGTCGCATTTTACGCCCAGGAGTGCAAAAAATAATTTGAAGGTTTTTTTGAAAAGAAAAATGCTCTATGGTTTTATCTTTTTTTAAATGATGTTAAAATATTTCAAATAGTACTTGAGAAATAAATCGAATTTATTGTAATAATTCCATTGCATAAGATGACTTTAGACCATTTAATGGAATTCTCTATAAAACTTTAGAATGTTGAAGCAAAGTTGATTTTATTTAGACGGATCAAAAGTTTTTTCTAGAAATATTAATTTACATCAAAGAAGGTTTAGTGCCATATCCCCAAAAAAGAAAAATTGTGTAGCTACGGACACGTGTTTCGATGTCATTGTCCCTCACTAATTTACATATTATCTAAAGACCATTTGTGACTAATTGACGTTAACTTTTTTCCGAAATCTAATGATTCTTTTAAATAAAATCAACTTTACATCAACACAGTAGAGACTGTTTTTTAGAAAAATCAATTAATTCGTCTGAAACAGCCTTATGTAAAAAAAACTATTAAGATAAAATTTATTTATCAAATATTACTATTTGGAACATTTTAACATTATCTTAACAAATGTAGGTATTTACACTTAACAAAAACTGAAAATTTCATTCCTCGAATTTTGTACTGTAAATTTATATGCGAATTTAAAATTTTGTTACAAACAACTTCTCATAATAACGTTAATAATAAGTTGAAAAGTAATATCATTTGGGGTTAATTTTGGAAAATACAGTGTGTTCTTCTTTTCTTCAATTGTAGTACTCAACTAGTACTACATTCCTGAATGATATTTCTTTTGTATGTTGTGTATCCGCGGCCATTATAATTAAAATAAAATTTCATCTAATTAATACTCAGTATTGCTACGGTTTATATAGGGTGACCAGAAAGTACTCTCTGTACTCGGAATTATGAAGAGTTAATGATGATATTTATTTTGGTACCAGAGTGTACTTCTTGATTACCCTGTATAAACCGTAATATTATTTCATATTGATTAGATCAAATGAACCCCTCTTTACTGTTTAAACTGCAATTAACATTCCGAAAATGTTTATAGTTTTTTTTTTTACAAAAATTGATGAGTCGTAGTAAGAGCTATCAATATGAAATTCGGTATGTAGGCTTTGTAAGCATGCTCGATTCATATTTCCTAAAAAATGTTTCTTAAAAATAATCCCTAATGGCGTTTTTTAATTATAGTAGGACGTGGATAACCAACATAAAAAAAATTATTCAGGAATGTAGATCTCATCGAGATTCGACTAGTACAACCGAAATACAGAGAATATCTTCTCAAAGTGGAACACACTATATATATTTTAGACTATACCGGAAGCCATGTGAAAATGTTAGTTAACAAGTATTTTAGTTTTAAGACAAGCAGAAACGATCTCCACAATTAGATTTTTTGCCAAATAATGATAAAAAAAAATTCTTTATGATGCCATCTTTTTCGTATAGACTATATAAATAAATAAGAAATATTTTAAATAACAAAAAAATGCACTCAACTCTACTGCGTGGAGACCTCTAATTATATTTTCTTCAAACGCTGGCTTTTTACTACTAGTGTAAACAAATGAGTCACCTATAATATACTCCATTTTAATTTTATTAAAAGTTTCTCCAAATTTGCACCATTTAATATAAAATTGAAAATAAAATATTTTGAATAGTATTCTGCTATTAAAACGGATAAACACAATTTCCATCCCGATCTTTCTCCTTCCCATCTGTACAAGTTTCTGGAGTATCAACTTTATTTCTGTTTTCAATCTTGGTGTTGATTTTATTTTTAGTTCTATTATTGTCATATTTATCTTGTACTTCATTATGAGGGAAACTGATTGTAGTACTATTAGAACACCGGTCTTTTTCCTTGGTTGAGTTGTGTACTTGTTTAAAATCGGATAAATTTTTACTTATATTTTTTTTGTTCCCTTCAGTAGTTTTATCTTCTGGGAATGTCAGGTTTTGTCCAGTATCTATTCCATCAGATCCTATATTTTTGTTGCTCATGTTGAAAATAGGTAGAGAACTATTTCTTTCTTCACTTTTTCTCCTTATTGGAAATATCACACCATCTTCTACCGTTGATTCATTGCGATTTTTCGCATCTCCCTGGCCACTATTGTTCAAAATGTTATGAGCAATATTTTCTTTATGAGAGGTAATTTCACTGGAATTTTTATTAAATACACAACAGTGTACTTTAAATCCATCTTGAGTTTCAAAAGGAATCATTTGGCATTTTCTTTTTGCACTATTTATTTGAATCGCAAACACAGTC
Organism: Rhamnusium bicolor; assembly: GCA_029963845.1. Lineage (NCBI taxonomy): Eukaryota > Metazoa > Arthropoda > Insecta > Coleoptera > Cerambycidae > Rhamnusium > Rhamnusium bicolor. Next base: position 688,518 of record JANEYF010003153.1, read on the forward strand.
AGCAACGTAAATAAACTATAGGTATACATATTCACTCTACAAAGAACTATTCACGAGTCACTTAACATTTTCTATGAAGAGAATGTATCTAAACATTATACAACTACTTGCATCTAATGAAATCTTCACGCTTCTTGGAAGTGGTAGGTTTTCTTTGTACAAAATTTTATGACGGTCGTATAACTAGCGGATCCGGTACTAAAGAAAGTGAACAATTGCTGTATAATGCTACTTGTGTATCAGTATATTCTTTAACAGTGAAAGACTTGACCTTGTTTATTTATATTCAAGTTACATAATGGCAGATCAATAATAAATTGCATATCATACTCGTCTAATTTTTTGGTCCAGGACAATAAATGAACGTTTAAATTATGTTTTTTTTTATATCCTGATATTGTATAATATACATACATAGTGATGTATAAACAGTGGGTAATTTTTCTAATTTACATCTAACGAACATATACAGGGTGATTCAGTTAAAACTCCCCAGGCCAATTAATCGGAAACTAAGAAAGATATTGAATTTCTGTAAACGCCAATAAATAGATACTCCTAATGACTATATATTGAAGTTCAATCGACGTGCTTGCCGATTACGGTATGAGCGTCGCGACGCCGAGAAAAAATTTTTAGGTGACAGGAAGTTTGAAAATGTATGATTCTAGTAGTACATTCAATTTTAAAGCTTTTTTGTCTTACGTACATTTTCATTTAAATAAGTAGTTTTTAAATTATAACGAATTTTAATGTCAAAGGCCCATAATTTTTATAATCGCATTGAAACAGATTAACATAAGTTGACTTTTCTTACAATTAGACAAGTGTCAATAATTTGTCACTGCAATACAAGTGAAGAAATTTTTTAATATTTTGTAATATTCACTTGTAGAAAAAGGCAATATTATGGTTCAAAACAATAATTCCGAAAAACTGGATATGATTATTATTTATGGTGAATGTGGCAGAAATTCAAGAGGCTGCAAGGCGTTACATGCGACGTTACCCAGATCGAAGACAACAAGATCATAAAACGTTTTTAAATTTAAAGAAAAATTTGCTACAATATAGAAGCTTCGATAAAGGCAAGCATAAACGTGTACAAAGAATTAGAAATAATCGTAATAAGGCGGAAGTTGTACAGCGTGTTGAAAACAATCCTCATATTTCAATAAGAAGTGTTGAAGAGGCCACTGGCATTTCATTTTTCTCTTGTCAAAGAATTCTTTCTGATAACAAATTTCATCCCTATAAAGTGCATCTTGTTCATCATTTGCGTGCCGAAGATTCACAAAAAAGATTAGATTTTATCTCCCTTATCAATACTGTACGCGCAAGATAATACATTACTACGAAATATTTTTTGAAGCGATGAAAGTCGTTTTCACAATAATGGTATGGTAAATAGACATAATTGCCATTATGGATTAGATGATAATCCAAAATGGACCAGAATAACCCATAACCAAAATGTTTTAGGTATCAATGTGTGGTGTGGCATTTTAAATGGGCATTTAATAGGACCGTATTTATATGATGGTATATTAAATAGCCAGCGATACCTAAATTTCCTACGTAACAACCTTCCAGCATAATTAGAGGATGTTCCTATCAATGTGCGGCTTAATATATGGTTTCAACAGGACGGTACACGGCCGCACACTGCAAGAATTGTTTCGAATTATTTAGACACTGTTTTTACACAGAAACGGATAGGAGCAAATGGACCACTTCGTTGGCCCGCTCAGTCACCTGATTTAACCCGACCTGATTCTTTCTTGTGGGGTTACTTAAAAAATACGGTTTATGAGGAACCAATACAAGGCTGATTTGCAAAATAAAATTTATGCCAGTTGTGCAGCAATTAGCCAAAACACTTTATTATCTGCCTGTGATTCGGTACTTAAACGTCGTTATGACATGTGCATTTATCAAAACGGGGGAACTTTCGAAAATTTGCTTTAGTTTTATTTCTTTTAAAATCATAAAATTACGCCTTGTGTTTATGTTTTCAGGAATAAAAGTTAAAAGAACGTAGTTATTTTATCATTTTAGTGTTGTATTAGTGTTATTAATGATAACAATAACAATATTATAAGAAATTCTATTCAATGCGATTATAAAAATTATGGGCGTTTGACATTAAAATTTGTTATAATTTAAAAACTACTTATTTAAATGAAAATGTGCCCAAGACAAAAAAGCCTTAGAATTGAATGTACTACTAGAATCATACATTTTCAAACTTCCTGTCACCTAAAAATTTTTTCTCGGCGTCACGACGCTCATACCATAATCGGCAAGCACGTCGTTTGAACTTCAATATATAGTCATTAGGAGTATCTATTTATTGGCGTTTACAGAAATTCAGTATCTTTCTTAGTTTCCGACTAATCGGCCTGGGGAGTTTTAGCTGAATCACCCTGTATATTCATTAATTGTTTGTTTGTCAAAAAACTTATTTATATGCAACTTTTAAGTAATAAGAGTTTCTTTATTTTTAAATTCATGTAAACCACTTTTTTTATTTTCTAGTGCAGCTTTAATTAATCAAATTGTTTGCAATTGAAAAAGTCCCAATATTAAAATTTATTATATAATGTGTGCCAGGATAGGTGTAACAAGAAGTGTGATGGACAAGAAATTTTAGGTTTTCTTGATATAAAATTGAAATAGGTATAGCATTGAATAAGTTGCATCGATATTATAAAGTATAAGATAGACGATGAAACTGCTCCTTAAATAAAAAACATCGTTTGATGAATATAAAGTAACATATCAAGAATACACTCTTTTTTTTTTTTGTTTAAAACTCTGCTTTTTATTTCATTTTTAACTAAGGAAATTATGTTACACGTAGTCAATATACAAATAAAAACATATTTGACAGAAAAGAAAAGTATGTACTTATTTAACATTTTCGGTTTCACAGGAAATGATAGCAACTCTCAAATTTTAATCATGACACCCGGTGTATATGTTTACAGTTTTAGAATATTAAATTTCGGATTCAACAATATGACATACTTGAATGTTTAACTTTTGATTTTTTTTAGTATTAGCGATATATTATTAAATGCAGTAAACACAAATACGCTTATAAAAATGTAAAACAAACGTTTCCAAGCTCTGTTGTTCTTTCATTATATAATATTATTTATCATATACAAGTATATTCAACATAACGAGTTTAAATTAATTACATGTCTTTATTTTAATAAAGTTTATTTTTTAGGATTCTGTAATTTAAAATTACAAACAATTCAAATATTTCACATATAAACTTAGTTTGGTTTGAAGTTTATTGCTTACAAGACTTTGTATAAGCCATATTAATAGAAATATAACCTTGTTTGATTTTAATAGAAGGTTAATAGTTTAATGGTGTTAAATAATATTAAAGGGACGGTACTTTCAGTTTCGGTTAACACTAATCGGATGGCAACATGCAAGGAAACTAGAAAACTACTATTGTGATAATGAGAGAGAGACAGAGAAAGAGAGAAGCAGTATCATTCGATTAGTGTTAACCGGGACTGAAAGTACTGACATTAATGATATAAGTACTCGTAATCGGTAAAATAAAGCGATTTAAAGCTATCCTGGCGACGAGGGAGTGCAAACGCCACCTTAAAGTAAGATTAAATTAAGTAAAACGTATCATTAAATTATCACATCAAATGCTCCATTAAGAATTTTGGATCTATATATCAAGAGATAACCATCCAATTTAAAGGACAATTTTTTGTCTTGTGATAATGAAAATGAGGTCATAGTTTTTCGTATCCTTATACGAAAGACTATGGGCTCATTTTTTTTCAGGTCGGTTTATTTCTTGATCCAATATTGCGGTGAGATGAAAAACAGTACAAGTCCAAAATCTATGTTTTGAGAAAATCCATAAAAACTGCGTGGCTGTAAAACTACACAAAATAGAGCGTTTGTATACATAGAGCAATTGTAGTCTTCAGTGTCTGGAAGAATTTTATATCAATAAAATTTACAAAAAAAACTAACGTGCTATAGCTAAAAATGGAATTAGATTTGTACTGTTTTTAAATTCAACTCAGGTGCAAGGAAAAAGTATAGTGATGAACATAACCCAAGAATACAATTTCTATTGGAACATTGATGAAATAAACAGTTAATGTCGACAGTATATGATAATTGATGCGTTTGTTATTGGTGAAGACGTTGTTACATGGTAAAATAACTATAACGCTGGTATTCATAGTCGGCTGTTAGTTGCTGTCCAGCGGGAGATCGCCCACTAGCGATGGGCCGCGTTGATGTGTTCAGAGAATCTCAAAGGTGCGTAGCACACGTGATTCAGTGACGTTCGTCAATGAAATGAAAATCAGGGGATTTCAGTAGTATGCCAGCGTAAGTCTTCTGCTGTAATATTATATTACATAACATTTTATATGTAATTTTTTTCTTGTTGATAGGGACCAGTTCGCTGTAAGTTTTTTATGTTCGTAGAGGAAGACTTTGTTTTTTCCAGGAAAGACATTATTACTGTGCGGTAAATGAATGGCACAAAATTTGACATTTCTACTAGAAATGTCAAATTTTGGACTTGTACTGTTTTTTAACTCAACGATTCAAGTAATAAGTATTCCATTTCACTTGCTTTCATCATAGTCTAAATTAGAAGCAAAAAGGTAGCGGTGAATATTTTCAAAAATTTAATGAATTTTTTTCTGAATATTTAAAACATGTATTACTAGAAAACATAATAAAATAATTATTGGGAATTACAAAATCATTGGTCAAACCTAACATGATAATATTAATAAATACCTACAGATCTTTATATTTTATACTGTCATTCTTATCTGAATGTGCTAGTATAAAAGTTTTAGGCATATAATGAATCAAAAACAACACTCCAATGCATTTTATCATAGAAACTATTAAAACAACTACTCAGTCTAGGGGCAAGAATTGCATTGAATTAATTAACAGTGTTCTTAGTATTAGAAGCAAAAAAATATTGAGATTGAAAAAGAATTAACTCACCAAAAAGGAAAATTTTTACACTCAAGAAATGATTTCCTCCAGTTACAATACAAAAAACGAAAACGCCTAGTCTAACTTTTATTCTTCTGAACTCGTCTGGGAGGCTAGTCCGCGTATAAATTATTTATAAAAATATTCAAGTTAGATAATTCAAAATATGTACATGTCATATTTATTTTGACATTTTAAATTAAAAAACAAAATCTAGATTAATTATTGTAATTTCGGTAATCATACTAACATTCATGACATCTAACCTACCCTAAATAAGCCCATTCTTTTCATACATTTCAGAAAATCTGACATTTTGTTGCTTCGTATTTATGCATTTCTAGAAAAAAATAATAAAATAATTATTGGGTATTACAAAAGCATTCTTTCAAACCTCACATGTTAATAATAACAAATACCTATAGATCTCTACATCTAATACTGTCTTTCTTATATGAATCTGCTAGTATAAATATTTTAGGCATATAATGAATCATAAACAACATTTCCAATACATTTTATCATAGAAACTATTAAAACAACTACACAGTCTAGGAGCAAGTACTGCATTGAATTAAATAACTGTGTTCTTAGTAATAGAAGCAAAAAATACTGAGATTGAAAAATTATGAACATTTTCACACTCAAGAAGTGATTTTCTCCAGTTACAATACAAAAAACGAAAACATCTAGTCTGATATATTTTTACTTTCATTCTTCTGAACTTCTTTAGCAGTTTGGTATGTAAATACGTACCAAGTAAAATTTAAATTATATTTTTCTTATGGTGATCACAAGGTGTGTGTTTGGGAAAAATCAGATTTGTTTGTATTTTTCTAATTATATTATAACTTTAATTATTTTAATACTGCAATTTTTATACGAATTTATTGCTTATGTAACAAGAAATTTAATAAAGTTACAATCGGCTGTCAGTAAGGTGTCAAGCTACTAATCCAGGAGTATCCGACATGTAGGCAAGGTGTGTTTTTGATTTAATATAATCCTAGTTCTATGAATACAATGTAATAATATTAGTCCCTATAGCCTAAAACTAAACCATTAGACCGAAGTTTCAAGAATATTTCAAACCTGCCGGTAGCTTTTTGTTTAGTAGGAAGCACTGTGGGTATATAGGGATAATTATATTCAGATTTGGTCCATATGATGTGAAATTTAGGTTCACGTATACATACTTGGTACTTGATCGGGAAATACATATGCTGGACAGGTGTATGTCATATTTCACGTTCATATAACATATGTGAATAAATTTTAAACATACATGAAATATTCACATATACCTCATGAATATGTATAGTACATGTATGGTATATGAAAATGCTATGTGGGTCCTAGTATATTTCTGTTATAAGATATTAAAAATTTACATATTGCATTCTTTAGTTATGTATTGCTTTGTTCTAAAGCTATTATAAAATACTGAAAACGTGTTTAATAAAATATCACACAATATCATACCACCTCGCATTACTCAGAAATCTGATCGTTCTGATAATATTTGTGAAAAAAAAATACATATTTTTTAATCACATATTTTAAGTCGGTCTATTTCCGCTACCAAGGCCAATCACCGACGCCAGGAGTCGAGTTACTCCCAACCTGGAAATTTTGCCAAATCTATTCTTTGTCAAGAGGTAGGGATCTTTTACTTCTCTAACATCCTACAATCAAGGGACCACCTGCTTTACATCCCCTCCGAAGGATGGTATATCCACTACGAAATTCTCGCCTAGCTGATGTACAAGCCGCTAGAAGATCGGCCGAGACAGCTGTTTCGCTGATGTGGTTGTCACCCATCCAACTACTAGCGTCACCCATTTATTTACTTTTCGTATCGTTCGACACGATGTAAAGTTGGTGCTACTATCATCCCCTCCCCAATATATTAATTAAGTGTTAATATTATAAATACTTGCAAATTACTTACAAAATGATCAAAACAATTCGAATATTGAGTATTAGGGGGTTATGGAAAATTAGCTTGTAAAATAATTTCACCGATATTTCCATAAGGGTTGGTATAAATTCTGGTTTATGACTTACAAATAACCTACTTCATTTGATTTAAAAAAATATATTCAAAATTTTAAATGGAGAGGCTCCTGAGAAATTGATCTCAACAAAATTTACATTTTTCTTCTCATGAACTAAGTTACAAATTCTTGTTTGAGAATTACAAATATTTACATATGACTTACACAATTTTAATTATGATTTAATAATATATGAAATTATTATTGAACGTAAAACTATAAATTAACAAAAACAAACAAATTGTTTGTTGTTTACGCGTTTTCGTTTTCAGTTACACAATTAAATGACTGAACTGTATGTTAGTATATGTATGTAATGAACAAATTAATATGAATATTAACCTTCTCAAGGCAGGTGACTAATGTAGTAATAATTACATATTCCTGTTTCTTAAATCGCAGTCATATTTTATCTTTAAATGGACTTCTTAATATGTTGTGCATTTTAAATTTTAATTTAAATATAAATTTATCCACAGGTAAATTCTTATCACTTTAGTATTGGATTTTATTGACTTTTGAATTAATGATTCGTTTTATGATAAGTTTGGATATTTTCACGTCTTGAATTTTTCTCCTTTCATATTTTTATTTTTAATTATTTTATAAAGATTGAGCTCTCTGTCTTACCGAAATTTGATATTCACGGTTTCGGTAGTCGGAACAAAAGGCGGCATTTCCTTCATCTCGTCAAATTGTGAAAAGTGCCAAATCATGTCTTCTGCATTATAATGCTGTACACAAGTACATGCAGTTCTAGACAATCTCAGACTACTATGCGATTCAAATCTATTGAGCCCTCACTTTAAACGCCTACGAAAAAAAAAAACTAGACGACCGAATTAGAAAATTTCTTCACATATTTCTTCACATATCAGTACATATCGCTGGTTAAGAAGAAGACTGTCACAACTAAAAAAAAATGATAATCCTGTTTTCCATGTAAAATGATAGTAATTAAAGTATACTTTTATGTGTAAAAGAGTCACAACTTGACTTTGGCTGGTCTCTCCTAGATCTCGCTGGCATCGAATGACACAAGTGGGATCTTTATAATAGATTTTAGGAAACACTGTACTAATCGGTATTGCGCGCAATTTGGTACAGAAAGGGTGTCGCAAATTTTAGTAAAGACCGTCACATTTCAAAATGTGCCATTTAAAGTTTTGTTTAGTTTTGTTGAAGAGTGGCACAAACTTAATTGAGACGGACATTGTTAAAGGTAAGTTGAAATATATATTTTTTTTATGGGAAATAACGTCACAAATCAAAAAGTGCCCGTCTTTCCCAAAATAAATATTTTTAGTTCATGTCATTTTTCAAGTTGTGTCTGTCTTTCAGAAAATATTCGATAAATATTATTTTTCTGAAATGTTACAAATCAAAAAGTGCCGGTCTTTCCCAAAACAAATATTTTTAGTTCATTTCATTTTTCAAGTTGTGTCTGTCTTTCAGAAAATATTCAATAAATATTATTTTTCTTTTTTTTAATTTAATTTTCAAAAAAAAATTAAAACAGCTATGCGTTTTAAATTTGCTTTATTCAAAGTAAATAGATATTTTTATTTATTTAGGTAAGGTGTGCACGAAAAATATGGCGGAGAAACAACATAGGCGGGCTGATTTGATACTAAAATTATCAGAAAAAAATCTCGAGGTTCTTAATGTGGATCAATCGTTATGGACAATTCAGAATACTTTATTTGACACCGAAACTTCTAAGGATTCAGACACGGATTTAGATCAAATAAGGAATACGACTGACCAAGGTAAAACGGCCATTTGTTGAAAAAAAAAATTGAGGTAACTATTTTTTTTTATTCTTAGTTTTAGAAGAAAAACACTGTTCAGGAGAAAAAGACCATTTAGAAGAAAGAGACTATACAGGAGAAAAAGACTGCTCAGAGGAAAAAAAATGTTCAGGAGAAAAACATTGTTTGGCAGAAATAGCTAATGTTCTGGACGAAGAACAGCAAACTTTATTAGTTGATTCAAAGAGTAATCCAGCTGTTGTTGTTAGATTACCGCTGTGTGATATAAATATGAATAATATTGCTAGCCAGAGAGGTAATAACTATAATACAATGCTTTATTTTTATGACTGATTTTTTTGTATTTTTAATTGTAAGACAAAAATAGGGATGGATGCCTACTAGACTATTAAGTACGTTATGCAGTAATTACATGAATGTTAATTTTATTTATATTATTTACTCTGGTTTTAAAACTAATTTATTTATTTTAATTTTGTCGCAGACTCTGACAGTAGTAGCAGCACTTCATCTAAGTCCGAGGAATCTTCTGAAACAAGTGAACCTGATCCTTATGGGTCAGATTTCTCAGATTTGGACTCCACTTATAAAAATATACATCCACTTTATCCAGTTCAAGCAGTAGCAGCAGTGACAACGAAATAGTACGGACAAACAACTTTCCTGTTGGCTCACCACCAAAAAAGAGAGGCCGAAAGAGAAAACAGAATAAAGAAAATTGGCGAAAAACTTGTCCAAACGCTTAAGAAATAGTGGAGCTAGTTATAAGTCTATTAAAATAACCAAACTTGCTAACAATAATTTAGAAAAGAAAGTAGTTCAGCGTAGTGCAAAAGTAATGTTACCAGTATGTGGAGATCGATGTAGGTTGAAGTGTGCAGCAAAACTGATTGAAGAGACAAGGAAAAATATTTTCGAAGATTACTGGAAATTGTCGGATTTACAAAGACAGAGAGATTATATAGCATCATGTATGCAGACTGTTCGTCCAAAATACAGTTACGCGAAAGAGAACCGCCGAAGAGAAAATCACGCGTTCTATTTTTTAAATAACAAGGAGAGAATTCGAGTTTCTAAAACATTTTTCATATCGACGCTAGCATCTTCTGGTATTGTAACAGGAGAAAAAAGAGGTAAGCATAAAAATTACAAAACTGTTGCTGATGGCGTAAAGGAAGGAGTAAGGGCTCATATAAACTCCATTCCGCGTGTTGATAGCCACTACTCCCGAGCTGATACGTCTAGGGAATATGTGGAAGGTACAAAAACGATTGCAGAGCTACATCGTGATTATAAGGAATTTTGTCAGTCCCAAGGTACCCCTCCAGCAAATTACCAAATGTACTATGAAATATTTGTAAACGAGTATAATATATCCTTTTTTCACCCAAAAAAAGATTTGTATGAATTGTCTACTCAATTTACTAATGCAACTGAAGTTGAGAAAAAAAATCTTCAAGAAAAGTACGATACTCATTTAAAAGAAAAGGCCCTCTCACGCAGTGAAAAAGAAAGTGACAAGGCTTCCAACCCAAATACGTTTGTATATGACCTTCAGTCAGTGTTGCCATGCCCAACAGGAAATACTTCATCATTTTATTATGTTTCTAAACTAAATGTATATAATTTAACGATATCTGACTTGAAATCTAGCAACGTGTTTTGTTATGTATGGCATGAAGCTGAGGCACATCGAGGTTCTAATGAAATTGCTTCGTGTGTTTTGAATTTTTTTAGAAAATTTAAATGGGCAATTAACTCAGCCAACCGACATCATACTTTACAGTGACACCTGTGCGGGGCAAAATAAGAACCGAAATATAATTTCTTTATATTTTTATGCCGTTTCAAAGTTTAAAAAACTTAAAGTCGATAAGCCATAAGTATCTAATAACAGGACACACCCAAAATGAGGGTGATAATGTACATTCTGTTACAGAAAAGCAAGTAACCCGTTACAAAAAATCTGCTCCTATCTATGCACCCGAACAATACATCACCCTTATCAGGCAGGCAAAAAAAACTGGAAACCCATACATAGTTTTAGAGTTTGCACATGAGGATTTTTATGATTTTAAGGACCTTTCCGAGCGTTTATGTGTAAAAACTGGATATAAGGATGAAAAAGGAGCACCGTTACAAATTTCAAATATAAAAGTATTAAAGACTGAAAAAGCTCATCCTGAATATTTTTCCTACAAATTGTCATTTGAGGAAGAACAGTTTTCAACCTGTATGGTTCTAAATCCCAGACGAAAATCTAACAATGTCGTACCATTAGTATTAAAAAAGGTCTATAATAAAAAAGTAGAAATAAGTGAAGCTAAAAAAAAGGGAATAATGACACTTATTCAAAAAAAAGTCTGTTCCTAGTTTTTATAATCAGTTTTACACCAGGTTATAATATAGTTTTTATAGTCAGCTTAAAATACCCGGTTTAATGTCCATATTGAAACTGTTATTTTGTTTTTTTTTCTTTCGAAATATTATTGTAACGGGAGGTAGTTTCACTTTATGTACCTACTAGAGCTGGTAAGAATGCTAAACTTTGTTTTTAGTAAGTTGTTACATTCCTGTGAACTTAGTTAAGTTTGTTTTGTATTTAAACCTGTTGGTATTATTAATAAAGATTTGCTATAGAAAACATCTGTTCTGTATTTTCGTTAAATATTGTTTTTTTTGTGTTTGAAAAGTGTTTTTGAAATTTTCAAGAATAATATTAGAATAATTTTTTTTTACATAATTTTGATCAAAACAGTCACAAAACAAATTTTTTTGGAAAAAAAATAGTGATAACTAAAATTTAAGTAAAAATTGAATGTACATATAGTTTGTTAACAGCAGAAGGAACCTTAGTATGGTAATATTAATAATATTCAGCTTGAAAAAGACCTATATTAATGCCTTGCTAGATCTGTTAAACCTTTGAACAGCGTTTTCTCAAAATTATACTTTTTCGAGTTGTGTCAGTCTTCTTCTTAAGCAGCGATATACTGTTTACATAGTATACTCGGATATTGGGTGTGTGTCCATTGTATCTAAATGTGTAGCCCTCTCCCACACAAGGTCAATCCAGACCTTCAGGGATAAAGGGGGTTGTAATTTCATGTGGTGTTATTATTATTATATTATTATTATTATTACAGTGTGCCAAATTTTATGAAAACAGGTTTTATAGTTTTTGAAATATTGAATGATAATATAAAATGTGTACCGAATTTGGTATCATTTTCGATATAACGTTATTTGCAAATTAATTTCTCAAAAACTAACTGACTAAACAACTTGAAATTTTCATGAGTTATAAAATGGACCTTTCTGTAGACTTGTCACCCTTTGAAAAACGAAACAACTTTTAGTTGTTCAGTTATAAAAAAAAAATATTGCTAATTGATATTTCCATTGTTATTGATAATTAAATTATTTTCACATAAGATAATAGTTGCACAACAAATAGCGATTCTATGAATAAATTATAGTTTTATCAAAAATTAACGAAATACCACAAGAACAACATAATCGGAATAGGAGAAAGTCGACCGTTTTCGCTTATTTATTTATTTTTTCAAATATCTTGGACTTTCCGTTGAGATTTTTTATACACTGATTCTCCAGACATTAAAACTTATTTGTTATAAAAAAATTTTACTTATAAATTGATTCGTTTAATATATATAGTGATGTCACAAAATATTTCTTAAATATTTTTGTTTTTATTTTTTTTAAATTTTTTCACATAGTGTGAAAGTAAACATATGTTTTCATCTACATTGCAAATTTCGTTCGAATATCTTAATAATTCATGAAGTTATACGTAATTAAACATTAATATGTCCAGAGATCGCTAAAAAAAAGGTACATTTTTAGATACAGTAATGCGAAACTTGGCAAGTTTAAAAAATTAAATGTTAAAGCTATTACGAAATATTAACATGTCCAAGCAATAAAACCTAATTTTTCCAAAATTTGTAGACCGTTAGTTTTTTTGTAATTCGCACTCAAAGTGAGGGTGCAATCCATATGAATCGCATAGTAAATCATATTGACGATGTGAATAATTAAAGAAGTATCGAAATATCGATTTATCTAATCCAATTACTCGCGCATAATTTGAAACTTAAGATATTGGTGGGTTTTTAAGAATAACAAAGTGCTATTTATTGACAAGGCCTAAAAAATATGAATTTATTGAAATGCCTTTCTTGCTCATGTGGTATTCTTGAAACACAATTAAATAGGCCAAGCCCCATTTGTAAAATCTTTTTAACATGCAGCGCTGTTCGCTACATACAACTAATTGTGATTGTTTAGAATGTGTTTTGCCCCCACAGGCAATTATTTCAAATCGAGCTCATGCCTATCTGACTTCGTAAAATAAAGTTATTAATCTTATTAAGAAAATTAATAGGAGTGTAATATGACATATATAAAATTCGATCATTTTTATTTGGAAGTGGAATTTTTAATAAATGTAGAAATTTTAAACCATAACACTGACTTGATTTTCTACAAAACACCAAAATACTGCACTCCACAAGTGTTTCGCCAACCAAGTTGGCATCATATGAAGATAGTTAAAACTAACCTTATGCTAACAGTGTGTCCTAATTATACCTAAATTATTGTTACGGTTTGCTGAACTGTGACTAACTAGCCAATAGAGCATACTATATGAGATTGGCCCTCTGTCACTATTCATACTACTTTTACACTTTGTAATTTCCAAGCTTTCAAATTCATCTAGTATTTGTTACATTCTTAATTAATCTTAACCTGTTCTTCTATATTTGAGATAAGCCATAAAGCTCCTTGAATCTAGTTCGAATTGATCGTCTAGTTTGTCCAACACATTTTTGATTGATTATAGTTCTTACAGACAATTTTGTAAATCTTCCACTCCTTTTTTTTCAATTTTGTCTTTTGTATTGTCTAAAAGTCGTTGTAGTTTATTTCCCTATGAATGAACCACTGTCATACCTATATCTTTAAAAATCTAACCAATACCACGGGTGAATCGCGGATCCAATGGAATCATACATACTTCCGATTTTCTCTTTCATCTTGAAAGGTCGAGGAATTTAGAGGTGTGTCTTTAAATTTTCGCTTCCTGTCTGTTATAACTACGTTCGTTGCCAAAATGTTGTTCAGAAACATGGATTTCATATTTCGGTCTCGACTGATATTATTAATACCAGTAACAACAGGATTTTTTTTAACAAAAAAAAATCGTAATCTTAACGAAATCCACTACTATATCTTCTAGAAATACGTTAGGTTTATAGAAGCAGGTTATTTCATATGTTTTAAGATATGTACGCAATTATTGTTTACATTATATATTATCATTTTTTGTTAATCAGTGGTTTTTCCTGTTCATTTATTTTCTTCTTTATTTTTTAATAATTACTTCTTCCGTTTTGATCCATCTGTGTTTTTACTTTGTTGAATATTGTTTTCTTTTTTTGATACGGTTGCTAGAGTTTTGTTTATATTATATTCCTTATTTATTTTTTAAAGTTTCATTTAAGTTTTTGACAATTTCCTCGTTTCCATATTTTTTTCTATTATTCTTTCATTTTTAGATGAGACATAAGCTAATTTATTGGGGTTAGTAATAATATTTGTTTTTGGTTCTGTATTATTGTTACTGCCACTGGTATATTTAATAATTTTATAACATGTATTTTGCTTAAAATTTGCAGTTTTAGTTTTTACTATACAACATTTTACATGATTAAATTTAGACTGATGACAAATATCTTGTCATTCATATTCACAAAATTTTCAGTACAGCCCTATTTTTTGATAATATTTTATATTCCTTAAGAAGTATTTCTGATAATATTTTCGTTTTGATCAACTAAATATTAATTATTAATAGCCGCCGCCGAGTTCCAATATTTTGTTTAATAAATAGTTTATTTAAGGGTAATTTTATTGTCGACATTGTTAAATTGTTATACTTTCTTTTCAACATTATTTACTGGTACATCAAAATAAATGCATGAATGTCCCAACCTCATTACATTTATGTATGTGTAAAGCAAAATAGATAAACATATTTTTGGTTTGCATTGCCTCTATACTTTTATAAATCAAAGTTGATAAATGTCCATTTATAGAATAGGTTTATATGGGATTATAGTGTTTTGCTTCGTTATTATAACATAACCCTCCCCTTAACCAAGAATGTTCTGATAAGATGATGTGAGATTTAATACAGAGTGGGCACGTCTTCCTATAGTAGTAGTAGTAGTAGTAGTAGCTACTTATTTTACTAGGCAAGTAGGCCACAATGGGCCCTTTTTACCTAGGGACCTACAGTTTAGCGTGGACTCCGAACCACGATCTTCGACTGTCAACTAACCCACCGCCTGGGCCTGCCCGCCTGCACCGCTAGCAGAGTAGCAAACCTCCTGGGTAGGTCTCTTCGACCCTCCACTCGGGCTTGCCTCTCCGCCTGCATCAGGCTAGCGGCCTTCCCGGGATTGTCTGTTGACAGCCTACCGACTGTTAGACAAGCTATCGTTCATCCATCCAATTGCCGGACTCGATCAGTGCTGCTTAACTTCACTGATCGAATATCGGAAATTAAACAGATGTCAATACCTCTTCCTATAGTAACTTTATTAAAAAAAAAACAGAAATCTTATGGATAGTTGTAAAAATGTTTTAAGAAATGATTCAAAGAACAACAAAAGAAATATAAATTTAATCATGTACCGGTTAGAGATATATGGAGGTAAACCTGAATATTTTTAGATTATGACAATAAAACCTGAAAGATGTGATCAGGTTGCAGAAAAAAGTCAAAATCCGAGAAAATACATTTTGGAGAAAGTCCACTGATAACAGAAAGTTGCTGTACTAAATGTTTTAATTTTTAAAAACAACAGGGGAGCCATTTTTTTTTAATCAAATCGCATTTACTGTTTCTGCAGTAAATAAAATAGTGATGTGTCTCGTCTTTAACACACCCATAACACTCTATCTAGATGTGATTCTTATAAAGATATAAGTGAAATGTTTGATTCAAACACTTACTTTTAATGAAATTAATGATTAATTAAATAAAAAGAAATGGTAGCTATGAAATTTTATATAAAATCTTAAATTACTTGACATTTAGCGGGGATGGTGTTTATCCTGAAATAGAAATAAGTTATTATGATTGTTTAACTAGAAGCTATTTATTGTAAGATTGCAAGATAATGAATGAATCTTTCCATTACTCTAAAAAATATACCGAGGAATATAGTTTTTAATTTTTTCATTTATATTTTTTTCTATTTTATTCCTTATAATATAATATAAACTAACTCTTGTTTTATTGTAATACGTTGTAAACATATATAAATAATCAATACTAATTATTACTGACCTGGCCATGCTTGCCTTATAGAGTGACCTAGTATCACACTAGAGCTACAAAAATACACTTATTTCTTTGGTGCATGGTAATTAGATGGTAATTTCATTCACATATAGCATACATTTTAACCTAATTGTGAAATAAGAATGAGTTTTAATTTAATTTTTTAGTTTGCATTAGCGTGGGCTTTATTTTAAGCTCTACTTTTAAATCAGACATAATTTAAAATTTAAATCTTAATTTTCGCTTTGAAACTTACTTATAAACCTTACAATATGATATACCCTGTGGACCAAATTAAAGGAGTAGTACCTTTTTTAAAAAGTTAATAACATTAAGATTTTTCGACCGATTAATGATTGTTGGATACATTGTTCCTAGTTAATTACAATTGTGAGATTTAAGGGCCAACTTAAAATGTTGGTCAGTGGTGGAAAGGGTAAATGTTTCTAAACTCGTGCGTCTATTAGCGTTGCAAAAATAAACGCTGTAGTTCAATATTTTGAAAATGCTTAAAAAAAGACAAGGAATTCGAAAACAGTTAAAACAAATAAAGAAATCAAAATTTTTTACATTCAGAAAATTATTTATTTTTAATGTTTACTATGATAATGACCGCGAAACTCTTTCTCCAGTCCTGTCTATTATTTGCTTTCGAGTTGTGTACACGTTAGGTCACTTGGGCGTATTGCATATTTTTTTGTCTTTTTATTTTATTTGTTGTACTGTATTGTTGATATTAATTTAATAATAAAGCATGGCAGACGTACGCAGGGGTAGAAAACGGCCATTTGCTAACAAAGTGAATAAATTCATAGGTGAATTTCCGGATAATTATGGACTTCACTTAAATAGTGTACACCATAAAAATAAAAAAAATGGCGTGTCTTCGACAACACAGTTTATGTTTGATTTACTATTAATGCTGATTGCCTGTGATGTTCCGCTGCACATACTCGATAAACAACCATTTCGAGAGTTCTGGAATAAATACAATGCCCAGGTGAAGTTGCCAAGTCGCACAACATTATGTAACTATCTACCAACTGTACACATAGACATAGTAAATAAGATGAAATATGAATTAAAAAAATACACGGCTGTGGTTATCTGTTGATGAGACAACAGATTGTAAAAAAAAATCTATTTCAAATGTTGTAGTACGAGTACTGGACCCTCTTAAACCGACAGATCCACTGTTACTAGACTAAGGTAGTGTACTAGCGAAACAATTACCAGGGTGGTGCTGGAGACGTTAGAAAAATTTGAACTGTCAAAAAGTCAAGTGTTGATGTTTGTGACTGATGGCGCCGTGACAATGCGTTCGGTAGGCCGTTCTTTGCAAGAACAAGGTTGTACGTTTATACATTTTACGTGTAAAGTGCATCCTTTACATTTTGTGGTAGAAACTATTCGAAAAGGTTTTCCAGAGGTGGATGCATTAATAGCAAGTACAAAAAAAGTGTTTCTTAAATATCCTAAACGTCTCCGTGCATTTCATAGCAAGTATCCCAGTATTCCTGAACCACCACAGCCGATTCTTACACGTTGGGGAACATGATTGCAGGCAGCTTTTTACTATGCTGAATATTTTCAACAAATAAAAGCTGTGATATTACAATTCAATCCAGATGAGGCTGCAGCTATTAAGGAAAGCCAGACGAAATTTGAAGATATTTCCGTTGAAACAGCTTTAAAAAATATTGCGAAGAACTATAAACCATTACATGAAAGCATAAAAAAATTAGAAAACAGTGCGTTGTCGTTAGCGGAGTCACTGCAAATAGTGGACGAAGTAAATCTGCTGCTACACGCTATAGGTGTGCTATTTGGCCTCTAATTGTCACGGATTTGTCGCAGTACACATGATCGATGGTAAATTTCACGGTCTATAACTTTCATATGAAATTTTTTCCTCCATCGTCGACTGTCAAAGCAAAAATGGGGTAAGAATTCAAACTTTGCTCTAAAAAAATTGCAAATTGCTATAGTTAAGGGTCGATGGCTTCCTGAAATACAACCAAAGGATTAGAATCAAAGGCTTTTTCATTGAGAATAAAAACAGAATAAGAATCAGCCCTGTAGGTCCATTAGTTCGTGCTTTACGGCGGCTTGCATAAAATGGCGTATTGCTGACAGTCAATCCGCAATACACGGACACTGCACGGTATTTGGAGGTGACTAAAACTCTCAATGGGAAGGAAACAGTCTCAGCAACATATGTACCAGATGGTTTGTTTGCCTCAAAAATGCAGTGTGGGTATGAATTTAATTCCTTAACGTCTGGGCTACAAAATTTGAAAAGTTGTAAACCAAATAAAAAAATGAAGATTTCAGTTTATCATTATTCTCTTAAAAACAATTTCGAATAGATAATTTCTTAAAGGATATTTGTTTTATTAAAAAGCACGCTAGATCAAACACGCACATTGCCTCTCCAGATAAGCAAGATAGCAACGCTGAGCCTTAAATTAGAAACACTCAGTACATTACAGTAGCTAGCTACTTTATCGAAAAAAATTACAAATCAAAACAATGGACACTGATCCAGTTTCGCTACATTATTTTATTTTTTTGCATGTGCTCTATCCGAAAAAAGATATTCAATAAAAACCACAAGCGTTTATATTTTCTTTTATTTTAGCTCATTCATCTCACATTTTATGTAGTTAATCATTTTCAGTAGCGTGCTTAACTAAAGTGAGTTGAGATTTGATAATTTTTTAATAAAATATCATTCATTGTAATGATGCAGTTATAGTCTGTATTCATTAATTTTAAATCATTGAAAGCTGCAGAAATGCATTAATCATCTTATTGTCTGTATCCCTTTCTACCAGCCTAATAATAAAACTTTCATTAAGTTCGTTAATATTTAGAAAAGGTTAATAATGGAACCTAAGAGACATAAAAGCATTTTATTTTTTGTTATTAAAACAATGGGACATACTCAATGATTAATCTGTAAAAAAGGGAACATTTTCCAACAATATCACTCATGTCATAATGCCTTAGTAATTATTGCAGACAACACCGAAACTTCATTGATGAGACCATAAAACAGAGCGCGTCAACTATCAATCAGTAATTCCATTGCATCACGTCACTTAACAACAGATGGAACAAAACAAGTAAAGCCAAACATATACCAAAATCGCACAAAACTAATCACAACCTCATCGCATCACTTTGGCCTATGGGATTGATTTGACAACAATACACTAGCAAATTGAAATTTAATTCTGAGAAAATTCCAAATAATTGATCCCTGTAGCCACAAATAATAGTTTGAGGATATAAAGGTTATACGTCGATGTTAAATCGACTCAAATAATTTAATGAAATCTCGGGTTCAAACTGATAGCTCAGTCATTATTTGTTTGTCTAATTATCGGTTAAATATTCAATGATTCATTAATCTAGAAAGTGCTTAATTTTTGAGTGAATGGTAGATGATTTGATTGAATAAATTAAAAATAATTTAATGGTTATGGTTGGTTTTAAAGTACCGTTTAATTTTAATAAAAATATGTATCTCACAGACAGTAAATTAATTCATCGAAATTCTTATAATAACTTGTCATGGGGTTTGAAACAGAAAGCAAAATTGAAAGTAACTATAGAGACTTTGGACATGTTAGGGATTTACACAAAATTGCTCGCCATAGGTAAACGATATTACAAGGCTCTCCATTCCATTTTCCATTTTAATAATTTATTGGCAATTGATATTTTTACAAGTCATGCCTTAATTAATGTATATCATTTATAGTTATTCATTGTATTTTTATAATACTGGTTTTAGGCGTGCGGTACATATCGCGTGAAGCGGTAGCCACTCGCCCCGGCCGCTGTTATGGCCTTATACTTCATAGCATGTGTTTTACTGCGTATGGCTTTTTCCTGTGACAAAGCAATTGCCGTGCTAAATAGAACGCAGGGTTTTTTTAAATAATTAATTTGTGTAGCATGTTTTTTGTTGTTTGGTGACTTCTTGAATATATACAGGAAAAATTTAAAAGAAAAAACCTATTTTTTATTAATTTTTGTTGCTTTTATGTGTATGTGGGGGAGGGGGGCGGGGTGATTTGGTAGGACAGGAGGGGTATTATGATAGTATGTTGTCCGTTTGTTGTTATTGTTACCGTTGCTCGTCATACAGTGGTAGTCTTTCGTGTATGTATTTATGCGTATGCGGTATGTTATCGTATCTTCTTATGTGGGTCAAGTCCCTTGTCAAGTTTGAGGTTCTTGTGTTAGTTTTTAGAAATTTCGTCGCAGTTTCGTATATGTATTAGTACACTGAAAAACCGACAAAAACGTTTCAAAAAATTTTTTTACGGTACAACCACATGGGACCTTCACAGAATAATAGATTAGGCCCTTGGCCATCTAAAATGGCAAATTACAACATTTTTTTGGGAGGTCCAACTTTTTTTTATTATGAAAAATGTCATAAATCTGTCAAAATTAATTTTTCGTACTTCTTCACACATCCCCTCACGATATCTCCGGAACCAATTGAGATAATCAAGTTTTTTTTTTTTAATCGATAAAGGAAACGTGAGCGGAGGTGACTGAATTAATTTAGTCTTTATGGAAAACCTTGTTTTTTATAAAATTAGTTAATACTTTAACATTTATTTTTCTTGCAGTACTTTTTTCAGTAAGCGAAAAAACTTTTTTTGTTTTAAGGAATTTTGCCACAGTATATGCATACGGAATAAAATTAACACATCAAGGAAGTTTTTAAAAAAAAACCGCAATACTCTACGACTTGTACGTTTCAAGTTATTGTTATTTGAAATTAAGTTTCTGCGGGCAGGATATCTCCCCCGGTTCTACTGTGCTTTAATCAGTGTGCTAAGCATGTTGTGGGTGCATACTATTAAGTATTATTTTTGACATATCTTTAATATAAATTTTATTTTCATAAGCACTTAGGTTTTACTTATCATTATTTACATTGCACATTATTTAAAATCCATTATATTTATACATTAAAACCTAGAATTGAATTAAAAAAAATACGAAATAATTATTTATTTTAAAACATAAATTTAAAACTTGTTATAAAAATATTTTAAAAATCGTCAACGTCGGAATCTAAAAATATCTAGACAATTCCTTGGTTGCAGCAGTTTGCATATTTGCACTCACTGCAGCATTTCAAACCTTGAGCAAAACAGGTACATCTGTTGTTACAGACCCTGTCGGAACATCTTATTGACAAACTTTGCCTTACAATATCGGGCACAGATTTTTGACTAGAAAAAGTTGCCTTCCAAACATTTTCTTCAAATGTCCAACCGTATCGAGTTGGATCTTCCATCTGCATGTATTGTATATGGCTATTGTACTAAATTTTTAATTGATACAGACACCTGGCTCCGTGGTCTAGAGGTAATGTACTTGCCTCAAAACTTCGGGGTCCCGGGTTCGATTTTGTTTGTACAATGCCGAGTGTGGCATTCTAATTAAGTTTTTTTGTGATGTATTTTAATATGCAATAAATGTTTTAAATTGGAATTGGAATTGGTTCGATTCCCGGTCGAGGAACTGGGATTTTTCTGTGAGAGAGATTAATCGTAGTATACTCGGACATTGGGTGTGTGTCCATTGTCTCTAAATCTGTAGCCCTCTCCCACACAAGGTCATTCCAGACCTTCAGGGATAAAGAGGGTTGTATTTTCATGTGGTGTTATTATTATATTATTATACCTAAAAAGAAAATAATTACATGTAGGTGTTTTGTTTCTTTTTTTAATAGGTATGGGCGATCTAGAAAAATAATTATTACCTTTTTAAATGTTGTCTAAAAGCATGGTCAGTAGGAGGCAGCTCAGAAGCTGGCCGATTTGTACTTGTTGTTAAGTCCCATCTCATTCAGGGATTTTATATTTTTGTTTTTATTCTTATATAAATAAAGCGTATATTTTACCCCTAATTCCATCGCTTTATCCTCTGACAGAAAAGGAAGGTTTTCTAAATCTATTAAATTATTTAAATTTTTATATAGAACATAGAATGCCGTTTTCTTCCCTATTTTATACATGGCATTAGTTGTGTCACAACCAGTTAGGCAATGAATCGTTAATACTTTCTTGCAAATTTCCTCTCCTAAATTTGCCACAATATTGTTAATTGACAAAAATTGTATATTCTTACTATGTCCTAATTGTATAAATATATTCCTTTGGGACATATCTGGTGTTTCACAGTAATAATGTAAAAGCAAAATCAGGACATCAGTATCAACAGATTTTACCAGAATTGTATTACCTGATTTTAATTCTGATAACATAAAATAAACATTCCATTGTTAAGCATTAAATAATATGTAAAAACTCAATAAAAATAATACTCATTCGCATTCACATTACACGAAGAAAAGCTTGTTTCTAAATGACAATATATTATGTATAATATAAGATTACTTGTATTCAATAGTCTACACTGTATACACTTGAGTGGCGCCGCAGTGAGGCGCATCTAGGATCGAAAAACTCGTAACTTTAAAAAAACAAAATCTCGAAAACTATAAGTCGTAGAGAACTGAATTTTTTTTTTAAAAAACTTCCTTGAAGTGTAAGCTTTATTTCATACACATATAGTATGACAAAATTCCTTAAAATAAAAAAAGTTTTTCGCTTACCGAAAAAAATGCAGCAAGGAAGGTAAACGTTCCAGTTTCACCTAGTTTTACAAAAAAATTAAATTTTCCATAAAAACGAAATTAAAGCAGTGACCTTCGCCCACATTTCCTTTATCAATTAAAAAAAAAATACCTATAATTATCTCGATTGGTTCCGGAGATATCATGAGGGATGTGTAAAAAAGTAAGAAAAATTAATTTTGACAAACTTATAACATTCTTCGTAATAAAAAAAGTTTGACCTCCAAAAAAATGTTGTAATTGGCCATTACAAATGGCCAAGGACCTAGGCTATCATGCTGTGAAGGTCCCAAGTGGTTGTACCTTAAAAAAAATTTTTTCAAGAAGGAAGCTACTTTTTCCCCGTTTTACGGTGCACTATATGGTTAAGTTCTATGTTAGATTGTCTGTGTAGCTGTAACATGTTTATATATCTGGTTGAGTTGGTTAGGAGTCTCAGTAATTTATTTTGTGTTGTCTGTAGTCTTTTGTATTGTGTGTCGGATATGTGGCACCAGGCTGCGCATGCGTAGGTCAGAGTCGGTCTTAGTATCGTTTTGTATAGTAATAATTTGTTGTCTGTCTTTAGAATGCTACGTCTGTTAATTAGTGGATAAAGTTTACTCAATGTACCGTATGTTTTGTTAATTGTGTTTGTTATATGTTGCTTAAAAAATAGTCGTTTATCAAGTGTGATTCCTAAGTATTTAACTGTGTCTTTTTCGGTGATTGTTTTGTTGTTTATTTTTAGTTTGTTGAACGTTTTTATGTTCGTGAATTACTTTGTCAGCGTAATAGTTTCTGTCTTGTTCTCGTTTAGTTTAATTTTCCATATTTTGTAGTAGTCTGTCAGTCTGTTCATGTGGTATCGTACTTTTTGTGTTGCCGTTTGTGCGTAAAAGGATTGTCCGTATATTGTCGTATCGTCTGCGTAAAGTATGGTTTTTGTGGTGGGATGTGTAGGTATATCTGAGAGGAAAAGGTTAAACAGGATAGGTGAGAGGACGGTGCCTTGCGGAACCCCTGCGCGCACGTTTTTGAGCGGTGACACCGCATCGTTGTCCCTTACTCGGAATTTCCTGTCGTTAATATAGCTTTTAATAAGACTTACGAAATAAGGTGGTAAGTCCAGATTATTTTTGAGTTTATATAAGAGGCCTGAATGCCAAACAGTATCAAAAGCCTTTTCCACGTCCAACAGAAGCATACAGGTTGACTGCTTTTTATTAAAACCTTCAATGACGTCCTGCACGACTCTGCACAATGCAAGTGCCGTGCTGTGTCCGCTCCTGAAACCAAATTGATTGTCTGGGATAAGATTCTTTTTTATTGATTATATGATTTACTCTTTTCAGGATAATTTTTTCTGCTATTTTACTGATTGCGTTGAGCAATGAGATTGGCCGGTAATTATTTGTATCTTGTGCATTTTTATCTGGTTTTAAGTACGGAACCACCACGGCAATTTTCCATCTTGGAGGAAAATATTGCAATTTTATGATATTGTTTATAATATGGGTGAGGATGAGACTAAGGCTTTGGTAGGGAGGTGTTTCAGGATTATATTGGGGATATTATCGGGTCCGGGGGATTTTTTGTTTGGTAAATGTCTAATAAGTTCTTTTGGTTCTTGTGGTGACGTGAGTAATTTAGTCAGTTTCCGTGGGGGTATTGTATAGTGGTCTTGTATTTCGTCTACGTCATTATTTATTATTTCGTGCTGTTCTGTCGTGTCTGGTTGAGCTGTGTGCACTTGCTCCAAGTGCTCGGCTAGTATTTCAGCCTTTTCTGCATCTTGCATGTATGAGTGTCCGTTATGTATCAGTGTAGGTATCGTATTGTAAGGTTTTCGTAGCAATTTTGTCATTCTCCATAACGAGTTGTCTTGTCTAGATAGTCCCTGTATTCTATGTCTCCAAACAGCGTTTTTGTGTTCTGTCAGTCTGTCGTTCACTGTTTGTTGTATGTCTGTTAGTCTATTTTTGTCTATTGTCCGTCTATATTTCTGTCATTGCCGGCGTATTTTATTTTTGAATTTTATAAGATTTTGCAGGTCGTCCGGCAGTAGTTCTTCTCGTGGTTTTTGTATTATCTTTTTTGTTGTTTTATCACGTGCGGCTTGCAGCGCGCTTGTGAGTTTTTGTATTTCGTTGTCTACGTCTTGTCTAGTGTTCATGTTATTGTTTATTGTTAATGTCGAGTTTACGTGGCGTTTAAATATCGTCCAGTTTGTCGTTTTGTAGTTGTATATTAGTCTGTTATGTGTGTTTATGTTTGTGTCTTGTATTGTAAATGTTATGGGGTTGTGGTCGCTGGAGAGTAGGGGGGAGGGATATGGGTTGTATAGGATAAGGATAATTTTTGTTTACTACGAGATCAATGTAACTGGGGGTTGAATTGTTTGCTGGGTAATGGGTGGGGTTATCTGGGATTAAAATTGCAATATTTTCGCAAAGTCTCGCAGGGCGACACCGCTTCTGTTGGACCTGTTATTACGCCACGACGTGTGTCTGGCATTCAGGTCCCCTATTATAATTACCTTGTTTGCTTGAGTGATATTAGTAAGATCAGCTTGCGATATTCTGTTATTAGGAGGGTTTTAAGCGGCCACGATGACGGTGTCATCGCTCAGTTTTATTGCAATATGTTCAATGCTAGTGTTGTAATTATCGAGGAGGGGAGTGTGGTATACTCTTTTTGAGGAGTATAGCCACACCTCCTCCCCGATTGTTCGGTCTATCCTTCCTGTATATATTGAAGTTATTGATTTTAACATGATGTGAGTTATTAGTTTTGATTCTGTAATTATTACTATATCAATTTTGTGTTCATTTATGAATGCTTTGAGTTCATTTATTTTATTAATTACTCCGTTACTATTCCAGTTCATTATGTTGAATTTGTAATGTTATATTTTGGTAGAACGTTTATGGTATATTCCTGTATTACCATTATAATTTGAATTGGATCAGTAACGGAGTGTAGCATTCTGTTTAGCTCGGCTATTGCTTTAATAGTTTCTTTTAAATTGATTTTACTATTTAATTTGTTCATTTCGTTTATTAAACTGTTCGTTATTAATTAGGGGGGTTGCGGCCTGGGTAGTGGCTACGTTTCTTCTTTCCTGTGTGTAGGCTTCATGTGCTGGTGGGCTGGCCGGCGTTCGCTGTGTCCACGCATTTACGGCCGGCATCGGAGCGGGGACATACACAAGGCTCTCAATGTATTGGCAGTGTAAGACAATGACGATTCCAGAAATCAGACGCGATGAACGACTTTTTGTTGTGTGATGTGGATATTTGTTTTAGGAAAAAACATGTTATATTAAATGATGTAATATGATTATGAAACAAATACGCAAAATAATTTAAAATGAATTTAATGTCGTTGCCATGTGTTCCAGCAAAAAATCATAATTAATGACGATTTTCTCTCCTAACGATAAAAGTTGTTTATAGGTTATTTAATAAGTGTAAATACTTTGCAACAAGAGGGGCATTTTGAAATTGATAATTAAATGGTTTTACCTCAAACCATTTCATATGAAAAAGTTCAAAGTTGATATTTCAGAAAAAAAAACATTTATTTATTATTTATTTATTTTACATACACATACCCAACAGAATTTACATTCTAATTACAGGGCCGGAAATAAAGTACTAACATGATGTACGTAGACACATTATATATAAATCATATATTAGTGCACCGTAAAACAGGGAAAAAGTAGCTTCCTTCTTGAAAAAAATTTTTTTAAGGTACAACTACTTGGGACCTTCACAGCATGATAGCCTACATCTTTGGCCATCTGTAATGGCCAATTACAACATTTTTTTTGGAGGTCAAACTTTTTTTATTACGAAGAATGTCATAAATTTGTCAAAATTAATTTTTCTTACTTTTTCACACATCCCTCATGATATCTCCGGAACCAATCGAGATAATTATATGTATTTTTTTTAATTGATAAAGGAGATGTGGGCGAAGGTCATGCTTTAATTTCGTTTTTATGGAAAATATAATTTTTTTTGTAAAACTAGGTAAAGCTGGAACGTTTACTTACCTTGCTGCATTTTTTCGGTAAGCGAAAAACTTTTTTATTTTAAGGAATTTTGTCATACCATATGTGTATGAAATAAAGCTTACACTTCAAGGAAATTTTTTAAAAAAAATTCAGTTGTCTACGACTTATAGTTTTCGAGATTTTGTTATTTAAAGTTACGAGTTTTTCGATCCTAGATGCGCCTCACCGCGGCGCCACTCAAGTGTGTAGAGTATAGACTATTCAATACAAGTAATCTTATATTATACATATATTGCCAGTTAGAAACAAACTTTTCTTTGTGTAATGTGAATGCGAATGAGTATTATTTTTATTGAGTTTTTACATATTATTTATTGCTTAACAATGGAATGTTTATTTTGTGTTATCAGAATTAAAATCAGGTAATACAATTCTGATAAAATCTGTTGATACTGATGTCCTAATTTTGCTTTTACATTATTACTGTGAAACACCAGATATGTCCCAAAGGAATATATTTATACAATTAGGACATAGTAAGAATATATATATTTTGTCAATTAGCAATATTGTGGCAAATTTAAGAGAGGAAATTTGCAAGAAATTATTAACGATTCATTGCCTAACTGGTTGTGACACAACTAATGCCATGTATAAAATAGGGAGGAAACGACATTCGATGTTTTATATAAAAATTTAAATAATTTAAAAGATTTAGAAAACCTTCCTTTTCTGTCAGAGGATAAAGCGATGGAATTAGGGGGTAAAATATACGCTTTATTTATATAAGAATAAAAACAAAAATATAAAATCCCTAAATGAACTGCGATGGGACTTAACAACAAGTACAAATCGGCCAGCTTCTGAGCTGCCTCCTACTGACCATTCTTTTAGACAACATTTAAAAAGGTTATTATTTTTATAGATCGCCCATACCTATTAAAAAAAGAAACAAAACACCTACATGTAATTATTTTCTTTTTAGGTGTCTGTATCAATTAAAAATTTGGTACAATAGCCATATACAATACATGCAGTTGGAAGATCCAACTCGATATGGTTGGACATTTGAAGAAAATGTTTTGAAGGCAACTTTTTTCTAGTCAAGAACCTGTGCCCGATATTGTAAGGTAAAGTTTGTCAATAAAATGTTCCGACAGGGTCTGTAACAACAACAGATGTACCTGTTTTGCTCAAGGTTTGAAATGCTGCAGTGAGTGCAAATATGCAAACTGCTGCAACCAAGGAACTGTCCAGATTTTTTTAGATTCCGACGTTGAGGATTTTTAAAATATTTTTATAACAAGTTTTAAATTTGTATTTTAAAATAAATAATTATTTCGTATTTTTTTTAATTCAATTTTAGGTTTTAATGTATAAATATAATGGATTTTAAATAATGTGCAATGTAAATAATGATAAGTAAAACCTTCTAAGTGCTTATGAAAATAAAATTTATATTAAAGATATGTCAAAAATAATACTTTATAGTATCCACCCACAACACGCATAGCACATAGCACAGTAGAACCGGGGGAGCGAAGCTTCATGAAATATCCTGCCCGCAGAAACTTAATTTCAAATAACAATAACTTGAAACGTATAAGTCGTAGAGTATTGCGTTTTTTTTAAAAAACTTCCTTGATGTGTTAATTTTATTCCATATGCATACACTGTGGCAAAATTCCTTAAAACAAAAAAAGTTTTTCGCTTACTGAAAAAATACTGCAAGAAAAATAAATGTTAAAGTATTACCTAATCTTATAAAAAACTAGGTTTTCTATAAAGACTAAATTAATTCAGTCACCTTCGCTCACGTTTCCTTTATCAACTAAAAAAAAAACTTGATTATCTCAATTGGTTCCGGAGATATCGTGAGGGATGTGTAAAAAAGTACGAAAAATTAATTTTGATAGATTTATGACATTTTTCATAATAAAAAAAGTTGGACCTCCCAAAAAATGTTGTAATTGGCCATTTTAGATGACCAAGGGCCTAATCTATTATTCTGTGATGGTCCCATGTGGTTATACCTTAAAAAAATTTTTGAAACGTTTTTGTCGGTTTTTCACTGTACTATATAGTTTCATTGTGAACACACGTATTATCTCTGCAATTTTGAAATTATTATATTATAAACTATTTAAACAGTGTTTTATGTAAATGTAATACCTATAAACAATAATATAGCCAACAAAGATTATAAAGGTAGTGTTTAAGTTAATTATAATTGAGATAAAACTTTTGATTTTTTATATAAACTGCTTTGACGTAAAACCATTAATTTAATTATCAATTTCAAAGTGCTACTCTTATTGCATACACAAAAATAAATTTGTAGATATGTTTAATTAAACAGGATTTTTATTTTTACTAACAGTTGTTCCATTACATAGTAGCTGCAGTTGATTTTGAGATAAGCCTTGTTCCCAACTACACAATCAGTTTTGAGAATAAGTCTTGTAGTCAATATGCATATTTGGCTAAACAGTATTAAAATTTCCGATCATCTGCGGTCAAGATTCTTGAACAAGTCAACCTTATTTGTCAAACGCGCATTTTTTCTAATGGTTGTCAATTTTTAATCCCCTCTTCTTTCCGAAATGACCTCATGACAATTTTTTTTAAATGGCAATCCCCACTTTTTTAAGGAATCTGATTTTTGCAAGTGTATTAATAATTATCGAAAACTAAATTCGTTCTATTTATGAGAAACAAAATATGTTGCTTGGAAACCACATGAACGCTTTAGAAAAGAAAATTTAAATTACGTTCAAACCATTTAAATAATTATTTATTGTAAATGCTAATATTAAATATTGTCTGATCTTACAATTAATTATTATAATTAAAGGTGTTAATTAGCAAATTGCTAACTTGTCAGAAATACGGTTTTACCAACTTTTAATCACCAGAAACAAGGAGTTATGTTATTTCTTATCTCCTTTATCCATTCGGTTTCTAAGATCTAGTCATAGAAATATATCGAAACATTAGTGATAAGTTATAACATCACACCTTTATTGAATAGAATACCTCAATTTTTGAAACAATGTCAGTTAACACCTTTATCCATCCATCCACCTCTTCAATTATTAAATACAGTATCATCTAAATTTAATTTCTTTTTCATTCTGACAAACATTTCAGTTGATATATTATGTATTAATTTGCTTTTGATAATTTTGGAAACAAGATCACAGCTCTAGTGCTTTTCAGTATTGATTAAAACTACAAAAAAACAAAGCGAAATACGAAAACGAAAACACAGACTTATATCCAAACATCAGCCGAAATACAAAAACGAAAACACATAGTTTTCGTTTATTAATACACTTATTAGAACCAAGCAAAAATGTTTATGTTGAATCAAATAAATGTTAACAATTCCAAAAATAGACATTTTAAGTTGGCAAGATTGGTATGGTAGACGAGGAGAATGAAACTAGCAACATCAATTTGTGTGTTGTCATGTCATGTCTGTGAGTGTGAAAAATTATGTAATACAACTTGTTTTGTTTTATAACCGTGTTTATTTCAAGTCCTACATCCTGACAAGAGAGATTAGCCTACAATTAAGAAGTGGGATTTACCCGAAAAGCTTAAAAACTTGGATATTTGTTTGTGCGTGATGTGAAAATTTTGATAGTTCGATCCGGTTAGCCAAGGCAAACTTTTACGAGAGACCTGTTTATTCGGTCGTGATTGATATCCAAAAAACTTTGTGTGACAATTTGAAAACAGTTCAATGTTTTAAAAGTACTTTTGTGTGTTAACAAAAACGTTTTTACGATGAGTTAGTTACATTGAGAAATAATTTGAAATGTTTTGCACAGTTAGGTGAAAACGACAATGAGCGAAATTGTAACGCTGACAACGAGAATAACAAAGATGAATAAGTCTCTGAAAGCAGAGAATCAGTACATAGTGGTATGATATACAGTCAAGTGCTAAACAAACAAACGACAAGCAATTAAGTCGAACAAATGATGACAACAGTAAATGTTCTTCTGCAGCAAAATGCGACAATGTTGAACATGTTACAACTAAACCAAACTCTGAATCAGAATATGCAGCAAGACAATACTGAAATGTTAATGCAATGCCAATGAGACGATATATACGTCATCATATAATAGCATGTTTACAATGTATAATAACAAAAACTAGAACCAATAAACAACTTGGAGAATTACATCCCATTAAACCAGGCAAGAGACCTTTTGACGTTATCCATATTGACCACTTAGGACCATTTATAACCAGTACCAAAAGAAATAAGTACATTCTTGTTATGATAGGCTATTTAACCAAATTTGTGAGGTTAGAAGCAATCAGTGATACCAAAACGGAAGCAGTAGTGCGGAAAATGGAAGATTTCGTCTTAGATTTTGGCGCTCCCGCAAAGATAATAAGTGACAGAGGGACCTGTTTTACCTCCCAAAACCTTGAAATATTTTGCAAGAAACATGGAACTAAACAAGTTTTGAATTTCCCGAGACATGCGCAAACGAATGGCTAGGTAGAGATTGTAAATAAGACTATTATTCCAGTAATTTAAGCACCTATAAAGGATCCAGAACAATGCGATTGGGATAGAAACTTGAAGAAAATTGCTCGAGATCTTAATGAGTCAATAAATAAGACAACTCAAGAAAGCCCTTTCAAATTGTTATATGGTTATTATCCAAGGCACGATGAAGAAGAAATGAAAAAAATTGAGTATTGAAGAAAATAACTACCAGAACCCGAAAGAATTACAGAACCATGCAAAGGAGAATATTGAGCAAGAACAGGATAAAATAAGTATAAAACTAGATACGACAGAAATAGATATAGAAATGTTCATTATGACGTTGGAGATATAATATTCTCAAAAACCGTACCCATGAATTCAGGCGACTCCACAAAATTGTAAAATAAGTACAGAGGACCATTAGTTATCAACAAGGTTTTACCAAATGATACTTATGGGATAGCGAGTCTTAGTGAAGACAAGACAAGAAGAAGATACGCCAGTACAGCACATGTATCACAGTTAAAACTTTGGAAACCTTCCAAAGAAGACGGCGAATCTGAAGAAATGGATGATTCTGAAGAAGAGGTATCTAATCTGCAACAAGAGGAAATGAGACTAAATAAAGATATACCAGAGAAAAGTAAGTTGGAACAGGAAAATAAAAAGCAAACGAGGCAAAAAAAGTGGAAGACGAAGAATTATACTACCCTCACGGTTAACACATTATATGACAGGTGAAGAACTCGAGGACGGGTTCAGTAGGATGGCCGAATGTTAGCAATTCCGAAAATAGACATTTTAAGTTGGCAAGATTGGTATGGTACAGGTGGAGAATGAAACTAGTAACGGTAATGTGTGTGTTATCATGTCATATCTGTGAGCTAAAAGTGTGAAAAATTAAGTAATACAACTTGTTTTGTTTTATAACCGAGTTTATTTCAAGTCCTACATCCTGACAAGAGGTATTAGGCAACATAATTCTTACAATTCTGCATACAGCAATATGCGGTTGTAAGATGTGAACAAAAAATCGAGAAAGCAGAGAAATTTTTATCAATTTGTGTGAAACAAATAACAAGTTGACAGAACGCCAAATAAATAATACATCAATGGACATTTCCCACATGGTTTTTTTATTTGCATATTTGATAGTATTTATAAATATAAGCTCACAGAATTTTGTTCGAATCTTTTGAGTCCCGGATAGGGGTTAGAAAAAACAAAGTTTTGAATTTTAGTCTTATGACGTCCTCCGACTAACTTTGGCGCCAAACACAAGCAGCCAGTGAAAGCAAAGACGGTACCGCAATATTGCCAGTTTAACGTACTGTTTGAAAATGTAATTGGTGATTACTTATTCAATTCTAAATAAAATTATAAATTCATTCACATAGATTTTTTTTTACCTTAGTACGAAGAGAAAATTTTATTTGTACCTGTTTTAAAACTTCAATATTTAATTATTAAAAAAAAATCAGCAGAAATCGAATGTTAGGTTATATTATAGATTTATTCTATGTTGTTCTCGGAATTGACGATTGGAAACAAATATTAACTAATTATTATAATCATTCTTATTTATTTTTAACTTTCATCTGATTATGATGATTTTATTTAAATAGTATTGGAGATGCATTTTATTAAAAAATCGTAAAAAATATCACCGTTTTAAAAAGAATTTAAATTATAAACAATGAATAGCAATAGTAAATCAATAACAGAATCATTTTCTTCGCAATTCATAAGTGGAATATAAATCTGAATAAAAATGACCACAAAATATATATGTATATAAAATATACATTAAGTTCAAAAATACGTAAATACTTACCTTCTATTTTGTATCCAAATAAAAATAGTTTTGAAAATGTTTGACACAACACACAAATTAATGTACAAATTCACGAAATCGTTCAAAATCACAAATATTCTCAAAGACTTTTCAGCTACCAAAACAGTACTTAAATATGGCAACGCAGGTTCGGCCATATCACAGGGCGCATTATTTCATTAGTTGATTAATTGGCGGCAATTTCAAATTAATCCAAACTTTTATATATTTTTTTGTAGTTAATTTTTTTTTTTAAATCCTACCACTTGTGGATACTGATTACATAAATAGTGTAGACTCATATACAATAAAAGGAATTCTAATTCTTAGTGTAGTTGGATATCCACATTAAAAAAACATTAAACTATCAAATCAAGTGTTCAAATTGGTTCCCATTTACGCCTTGGCAGAAGGCAAGTCGATGGATGAATTCGCGTCTAACATTTTGGAACATCTCTGGGGCAATCGCCAGGATTTCATTTCGGATTCTCCCTTCTAAAGCTTCAATGGAATTTGGTCTGTTAAAATAGACCTAATCTTAAGGCAATCTCACAAAAAAAAATCTAAGCGAGTGAGGTTACGTGACTGTAGTGGACATTTAATTGCCCTCGCCTCCCAATTCATGTCGTTTTAGTAATCCTGAACAATAACACGGTAACCAGGGGGTGCTCTATTTTACCGGAACCACAAAGTATTAGGAACATCAACATCGTCGTACAGCATGGCTAGAGCAGGGACGAGATGGTCTTTGAATAGTTCCAAATGCTTTTCACCGTATTTCTTTAATGAAATAATGTCCCAAAATTCTATTCTTAACAATGTCAGCCCAAACATTAAACTTTTTTGATTATTGGGTATGGGCCTCCATTAATCAGTGTGGTTTGTAGGGAGCCCAATAGCGACAATTTAGTTTATTAACCATTGATAAAATCAGCATCAGTATCAGCATTGCATTTCTCCATCACGTTATCACAAAATTCCATCCTGCAATCAGGATGGTCTTCGTTCAACATGAACTAAAGTCATTTTGTACGGATGCCATTTACGTTTTTTCAAGTAATTTACAACAGAAGTAGTGGTGTTATGTGGATTTTCTTGCAACTGCAACAACGTATTTAATTGTATCTTTATAGGCACGTTTCGATTTTGTCGTACATCGCTCCTAGTATATCCAGTTACAGAAAAAAACTTTGAATTTTGATTCCTGATCGGGATATTATATAAAACAGACTTCTTCTCATGTACGCTGCCTGTTTCCATAAATCAACATTTTAATTCTTTGCTTTTCATTAAGTAACGAACCACTTGTCACTAGATCAGAGGCAATAAATAACAATTAAGCACTGCCAAATTGACTTACAGCACACTGTCAACTTATCATTCATTTCTTTCAAATAAATTAATAGAATTCCGTAGCTATCTCGATATTTGTTTTTTAGTTTTTCATAAATCAATTTTTAACAATAATGTACAACATACAAATCTTGCGTACACAACCGCTGTATGCAAGATTTTAAGGAGAATTAGAATACTTAAGAAAGTGGGAGGTGCCTTTTAAAAAAAATGAAGATGATGTAATTGCGGAAAGGAGTGGGGGTAAAGAATTAGATGACTGTCAGAAAATATGCACATTTAAAAAATAAGGTTGACTTCTTCCACAGTCAACGCATGCTCGCATTGAATAATGTTTGGTACCTACAGATTTGCTCGAGCTACAGTCAGAAATGGTTCGGAATATCATGTTCAGTATGAAAACTCTTAACAGGCTTTACTTATTCAGCACGCGCTTATTCAACTCGAAGAAGCGTTAAAGGAAAGCAAATTATGTACAGTTCGCCCATCCGTAATAGACACTCGAAAGAAATGCAAAGGAAACCTTTCCATATGAATAGAAAATTAAGCGAGAATGTTATAATTATATTGTTTGTATTGTTTTAATATACGAGTATTGATGACGGTTCTCATTACAGATGGAGAGGTCATAATCCATACACCTACGTCAATATTTGCTTTCTTTTTAACGCCTGTTCAACTTGAAACAGCGCTCGATGTGAACGTAATATATATGTAATATAATATTATGATTCCTCGAGCAACAGTCAGAAACGGTTTGAAACTTTATTGACTAGCGCAGGAACTTTTAACAAGCTTACAATTTTGTGACAGTTTCAAACCGGTCTTGACTGTTGCTGAAATAAACCTTATATTTGCTATAAAAGATTATTTGAATGTGAAATGAAATTTTAAAGATTATTACGAAATTTTCTGAAAATATAATCAATAAAAACTTAGTATAAAAATTATTTTGTTGAAATATATATATTTTATTTAATTAGTTACTATTTTATTATTTTGTTTTTCTAACAAACTTGATTTGAGTAAACACGTTACAAATATAAATTATGTTCAAATTTCAACACTCTCACATGAACATAAATTTAAATTTTTAAATAAACCAATATTTTCATTATAAAACTCGAATTTTTTCTTAAATAATGACTTAGTAAAAGAATCAGCCACTATGTTATCTGTGGGCACACTGAAAATTCAGCATTCTTTTTCTTCTCAGGTAAAAAATGGTGAAGAACATTAATGTTTCGTTCTCTGACTATAGCCACTATTCTGTTCCAGGTCAACAGCAGCCTTATTGTCACAACAGATATTTATAGCCTTCGTAACTGCACCTGAATCAATTTCATTAGCCAAAGCACGTAACCATAGTCTTTCGTGACATGTAGTAGATAATGCTTCCGCTCTTGATAATGCCACAGTGGTCTGCTTCTTACTTGACCAACTTATTGCATCACCTTGTTACTTAAACACATTTCCTGTCATTGAACGTCTGTCGTCTAGTTCATTTGCTCAATCAGCATCACCGTAACCTTCCAACGATGTGTTTCCTTGTTCATTAAAAACAAGTTTCATACTTGTAGTTCCCTTTAAATACCGAAAAATTCTCTTTACCGCCAATGACTGGGTTTTGATAAAATCTACTACAATGCCCGTTGCATAAAATATATCGGTCCTTGTACTTTGACATAAAAATAGTAAACTTCCCACGACTTCCTTATAAGGAATTTTCTTCATTTCTTCCAATTCCGTTTTGCTTTTTGGCTCCATGCTTCTGTTTAGTTTCTGATTTGAATCTGCAGACGTAACAACACTCATATTGTATTTCTCTAAATTTTCTTGAACATATTGACAACATATAACATTCTTTTATTAAAATCTCTGGTTATTTTGATTCATAGCAAATGAGCAGCAGTTCCTAAATCTTTCAATTTAAATTTATACTGTAGCTTCTCTTTTGCTGATGCCAGTACTTGTCTGTCACTAGACAATATAAGCAAATCGTCAATGCTTCTATGATTAATTTCTTACTTCGTATATCAAAATACACACACTGGTCCAAAACATTTTTAAATTACTAACATTTGGCTTCTCAATTGCCCATAACTCTTCTTGTATTCTTTCCGCAACTGAGGCTGGACACCTGTTGATTAAATACACAGCTGTCGAAACTGCTTCCGCCCAATATTCTAGCGTTTTTAACTATAGTTCGATTGATTCGCTCACCTTGCCCATTCTGTTGCGGAGTATCTGAAACAGTTGTCTGATGACGAATGCCAGATTTCTGCAAAATATTTTTCAGACCTTTGTTGACATATTCAGTGCCATTGACTGTACGAAAGCATTTGATAAATTTATTTATTTGTTTAATTTTCTATAAACCTCTTAAACTTGTCAAATGTTTCTGTTACTTGGTCTCTACTTTGAAGAAAATATACAAATACTTTTCTAGTACAGTCATCAATCGATGAGAAAAAATATTTGGCCCCTCCGATGGATTTAACTTCCATTGGCCCACATAAATCTGAGTGCACTACTAGCAATGGTTCTGAAGCTCGCTTCCAATTACATTTGAATGGCGCTCGATGATGTTTTCCTTCTATGGAGGCAACCATTGTTCGTCGCTGCAATCTGTTATATCAAACCTAATGGCAAGATCATTTTGCAGTATCCTCATACTTTTTCTATTTAAATGACCCAATCATTGATGCCACAAATTTTCATTTGACACTTGAGGAATGTACATTGCCCTTTCTTGTGGTTTTTCTAATTTAAAGATACCATTACTTTCAGTAGCTGTAGCTATAATAATTCACCATCTTTCGTAAATATTTTGCAACTTTTTGAATTAAAATGTACCGCATGTCCATGCTTTGCCATTTTACTAACAGACAAAATTATTTTTAGCTTCAATTTCAACGTTCATATGTATTTTATTTAATTAGTTACTATTTTATTATTTTGTTTTTCCAACAAACTTGATTTAAGTAAACACATTAAAATTAAAATTCCTTTCACATTTCAACACATTTGATCATTTACTGATGGAGTTACACTTATTTATATTTTGACATGATATAACATGTAACTAGTTTTGTGCACTGGCGGTTCTTCTATAGGGTCATTTGGTCAATGACCTCCCACATACAAATAAAAAAATAGAGCTATTAATTTTCTGAAGTTTAAAAATGTATAATATTATATATTTTTAATATTCTTAAATATATATATATATATATATATATATATATATATATATATATATATATATATATATATATATATATATATATATATATATATATACAGGATGAGTCAGTTTTTTGTAGACAAACTTTAACAGGAGATAGAACACATGTTTTTAAAAAGAAAAGTCCCTATAAACATATGTCGTAGAATGCTTCGTTTCTGAGATACAGGGTGTTGAATATAATTTTTTTTTTCTCGAATTTTCATTATAACTTATAAACGAATGCTTAGATTTTTTCCATGTTTGGGGGATAATACCTATTAATTAAGGGGCATAAAGCAAGCGATAAGAATATTCAAAAACTTGCACAGTGGCGGAGTGGAGGGGGTGCTCAACCTCTTTCTTAAACAGAACTTCTACACCAATGACTATTTTTAAAAAAAAACTGTTATTTTCATTATCTACATACAGTTTAACAAAAATAATGTCCCTTCTTCTGTTTCGAAATTCCTGTGCGTTTCCGAGTTATTTTGATTTTTAGTGTTTGATGTGGTACTAAATTAAGTAATTTATTCAGGGTGAGTCAGTTTTTTGTAAACAAACTTTAACAGGAGATAGAACACATGTTTTTAAAAAGAAAAGTTCCTATAAACATATGTCGTAGAACGCTTCGTTTCCGAGATACAGGGTGTTGAATATAATTTTTTTTTTCTCGAATTTTTTTGAGTAGTGTATTTGTATGTATTGTATTTGAGTATGGCTTGATATAACAAATATTTATTTTGACTACATTGGAAAGAGATAAAGAATAAGCGATTTCGGCTTTTTAGAATCCTTAACAAACCATATTTAGGTAGGTTTCGTTGAAAGAATTAAATATTTAGCCGACAATTGATAATAAATAAATAAATTATATATATATATATATATATATATATATATATATATATATATATATATATATATATATATATATATATATATATATATATATATATATATATATATATATATATATTGTGAGATTAGTAGTCGTTCAGAGTGGTGTTATCGATTAACGGTGGTAAATAAATGCAAGTATTTTCTAAAACAGTTCAAAATTAAAAGATGAATCTATGAAATTTAGTGGTATAAACAATTGTGCAAGTGAATAGTTAAAAAACTTTTCCCATTACAAAACATTAGAAACGATATTTTGATATCAATAGTCTGTAATAAAAACATCGTAAGTAAGGTCTAGTATTCTATAAAATTCCTTTGTATTAAGTAGGGATATTGATATCACTGAAGGACAATTGACACCTCGCAAGTGTATGAAATATTGTGTATCAGTATAGTAATACGCAGAGAAGGACCCGTATCGTTGTGGCTAGCATATAGTTATATTAAATACGCTAACTACCTCAAAACCACGAAGGAGAATGCCAGAAAGCGACGAAGGACTTGAAAATGTATCAATTAAGGACGTGTACAAACTATTGAAACATGTCATAAGGACAAATGAAGAATTGCATTCACAAAACATTAAATTAAAGGAAGATTTAACAAGTGAAATACGTAATATTAAATCCGATTTAACTAACGAACTGCAGCAATTAAAAATCCAAAATAGTGAATTGAAAAACCAGAATATAGAATTAAAAGATAAACTTACTATTTTAGAAAGGAAAGTTAAAAAATATAATATTATGATATATGGATTAACAGAAGAGGAAAATGAAATAGAATATTTTGTAAATCTAATTAATCAAAAATTAAAAGTTGATATAGATAAAAATGAAATAAGGGACTGGTATAGAGTAGGTGGAAATGTAGAAGGTAGAATACGGCCTGTCTCAGTAGAATTTATACAATACAAAACAAAGCAAATATTATTAGCAGGTGCAAGGAATCTCAAAGGTACAGGAATATTTTTATCTAAAGAGTACTCTTCTGAAGATTATGAAAAAAGACAAATATTATATAAGTATTTAAAAATTGCCGGAGAAAACAAGCAAGAAGCAACCATAAAAAACAACATTCTTATTGTAAATGATCGGCGTTTCACTTATGAATATCTAAAAAATAACACAGAAAAAAATCTATTTAATAACACAACCCATAAACAAATACCTAGTCCTCATCATATATTGGAAATTCAGAGTACAGCAAGTTGTTCAAAAAAAGAAGCATCTAGTACATCGCCAACCACGGATCTATTCGAAAAA
This sequence comes from Rhamnusium bicolor, assembly GCA_029963845.1. Classification (NCBI taxonomy): domain Eukaryota; kingdom Metazoa; phylum Arthropoda; class Insecta; order Coleoptera; family Cerambycidae; genus Rhamnusium; species Rhamnusium bicolor. The sequence continues at coordinate 728,511 of JANEYF010003153.1, forward strand.
CCGTCTCAATTCATTCAAACATACGTAGAGGAGAAAAATAAAGAAAAAGAGGCAAGAAAAGAACGGACAACTACCAGGAAATTACGAAAATAATATATTAAACATATTATCTAAAATTGTACTACTTATGATTACTTTGAAAATTGCCTATTTTGTTAATATTTATTACTAATAATAAGAAGAAAAAAAATGAATCCATACATTAGAAATTATAAAATAAAACAAATTGAAACAAACATATTACAAAATTTTACAGAATATAATGAACTTATAGACAAATACGAAAAACAATGCAATTTCAAAATATTACATAGTAACATAAGAAGTATCAATAGAAATCTGGATGAATTAAAAATAGAATTATCTCAAATGAAATTTAAATTTGACATTATAGTTCTCTCAGAAACATGGCAAATAAATGACACAACAATCTATAATATTCCTGGATATAACTTGCTATATAATGAAGGGGAAATAAATCAGAACGATGGGGTTGTTGTATATATTAAACATAATATTAATTATAGTGTAGATATTGTAAATATTGATAATGTTAAAATTCTGCAGGCACAGTTTAAATATAATAACAAAGCTATTTTAATTTCTGCAATATATAGGCCCCCATCTACATCAGAAAATGCTTTTATAAATGGCCTCCCCGAATATCTTAGAAGTAGCCCAAAAAATCAAGATATACATATCCTTGTTGGGGATATAAATATCGATATCCTAGGTGATTTTGCTTACGTAAATGATTATCTAAACATTCTGGCAGAGGAAGGTTTTATTTCAACAATAAATGAATTTACACGTATTCAAGGGCAAGCAAAAAGCTGCATAGATCATTTATTTGTCAAAACTAATAAAAACAGTTATAAAAATATTTCAGCTATTATAAAAACTAACATTAGTGACCATTTCTCAATCGCTAACCAAATTGTCTTTTCTGAAATAAAAAACAATATTAAATATGAGAAAACAAAAACATATATTGAACATGATAAATTAATAAGTACATTAAAAGAGGAAAATTGGACAGAAGTGTATTCAGCCAAAAATGCAGATGATGCTGCAAATTTATTTATTAATATATTAAAAAATAAGATATTAAAATCAACTAAAATTGTAAAAATTAAAAACAATGAAATCAAAAGAAAGTGTTGGATAACTTCAGGCTTAGTAAAATCTACCAATCATAAAAATGCCCTTTACGCAAAAATGAAAAACAATGAAACAATAGAAAATATTAATAACTTTAAAAAATATAGAAACAAATTAAATGATTTAATTAAAAATGCTAAGTCTAATTATTTTCAAGCAAAGATAGAAAAAAATAAAAATAACTCTTCAGCTTTGTGAAACTGTGTGAAAGAAATAACAGGTGATAATAAAACTCGAAATGGAATTAAAGAACTTAAAGTAGAATCCGGAAATATAACCGATGGAAAGCATATGTCAAATGTATTTTGCAATTACTTTACTAATATCGGAAAGCTTTTGGCAAACAAAATAAAAACAAAATTTGATAACACGCACACGAACATATCTAATTCAATTTTTCTTTCCCAAACAAATTCAAAAGAAGTTGTTCAAATAATTAATGAACTGAAAAATCATAAAGCACCAGGGCTAGATGGTTTGAAGTCTGAGACTTTGAAATATGTAGCGGTTGAAATATCCACCCCTTTAGCACATATTATAAATATGACATTCGATACCGGCGAGTGTCCAACGGCTTTCAAGGTTGCGGTTGTTAAACCTATCTACAAAAGTGGGGATAGGCTGGACGTGTCTAATTATCGGCCAATTTCCTTAATATCTAACGTGGCAAAAATTGTCGAGAAAATATTAAAAAAAAGAATTAATGATTATCTTGAAAAATATAATATTCTATCAGATAAACAGTATGGTTTCAGAGAAGAATTATCAACTAGTGATGCAATTTCTCAATTAACAGGAAAAATAAATAAATCAGTAAATGATAAAAAACCTTGCTTATGTGTTTTTGTAGATCTGAAAAAAGCGTTTGGCACGGTTAGCCACGTCCAGCTTATGCGCGTTTTACAGAATATTGGTTTCCGAGGAACCCCATATACGCTTATGTGTAATTACCTCTCAAATCGAACGCAATCTGTGAATGTTAATGATACTTACAGTGATTTTCACACTGTTGAATATGGAGTTCCTCAGGGAACCGTTTTAGGACCAATACTATTTAACATCTACATAAATGATTTGTATAAATTGGAAAGTGAAGGTAGCATACTAAGTTTCGCTGATGACACAGTGGTCCTTTATGAGGATGAGTCATGGATCACACTTAAACAAAAAGTAGAACGTGATTTTAAACAAATAATAAAATGGTTCAATAGTAGACTTTTAACAATAAACTTAACAAAAACCTACTATGTTCCCTTCACATCATATAAAAAATACCTACCAACGTACAACAAACTTACCATAGATGTAGATCCAGAAGAGGGTATAAAAGTAGATATTGCATCAGTCACCCACATAAAATACTTAGGAGTATATATAGACAGCCATCTAAAATGGGATATACATATTAATTATGTTATAAAAAAATTAGGTTTTTATTATACAAATTTAAATATTTTTCTAATATCCTAAAAATTAATCAGTTAAAAATCCTTTATTATTCCCTAATTGAAACTCACCTAACATATGGCATAGTTGGATGGGGAGGTGCTACAAATAATTTTATTGATAACCTGCAAATAGCACAAAAACACGTGTTGAAAATAATTTATAGAAAACCTTTTACTTACCCTACAGAAGATCTTTATAATGAAACCAAAATATTTGATTTGCGTCAATTTGTATTGCCAAATAATTTTAGTAAAGCAACATAAAAAAATAAAAAAAGAGTTAGTAAAAATTGAACATGAACATGACACTAGATATAAAATTAATTCTGCCAGATTGCCTAAAACTAATAAAAGCATAGCACAAAGATGCTTTACATACTTGGGACCGAAACTATATAATATTTTGCCAATTGAAATAAAACAAATTAATTCAAATAGTCTATTTAAAAAAGTAATAAAAAAATGGATACATAGCAAAAATAGATTAGATATACATAACATAATAGACATGAAAATACATACACTTTAAAGTCAAAATGTTAGTAAGTATAGTTGAGATTTGAAATGATTAAGTACCTATATTTAATTAATATGTACATATACTTATGTTATAAATTAAGATAGCAGCGGCTTAATTATTGTACCTCACTACTCAAGGCGCTGCCCTTTTCTCGAGAGGTATAATGAAAAGTCGCACGACAACACTTTTTATACATATATGTAGCGTATTATAATGCTAGTTAACTTCCACACACAGACGTATTGTCTTTCGTGGATTATTTTGTTTATTTACTTAAGGATTAAGTAGCTTGTACAATAAGTGTAAAATTTTTATATGAACTCTTTGGTGAATAAATTATTATTATTATTATTATTATTATTTATATATATATATATATATATATATATATATATATATATATATATATATATATATATATATATATATATATATATATATATATATATATATATATATATATATATATATATATATATATATATATATATATATATATATATATATATATATATATATATATATATATATATATATATATATATATATATATATATATGTTAAATTCGTTTTCCGGGTATACTCCCGCGTAGGTGATAGGCCCCGAGAGGGACCGTGGTTGTCCGAACGACGTTTCGGCAGAATCTCATCTGCCATCTTCAGGTTCTAACAGATAACTGCTTACTGCGGCTTCTGGTAACTCCGAACTGCCCCTCTCGGGGCCTATCACCTACGCGGGAGTATACCCGGAAAACGAATTTAACATTCACCACCCGCGAAAACCTGAAAAACAACATATATATATATATATATATATATATATATATATATATATATATATATATATATATATATATATATATACACAAGGTACTCCAGCCTCGCGTCGGCCAAATGTCCTGGCTTTCTTATAAAAGATATCGAAAAATTTCAAAAAACGGGATGATAGAGGGCGCAAAGGTGCATAGTTTAAAAATATTTTGGAAATATACAGGGTGATCCATTTAGGCGTGACGACATAAACTTATGTTTTTTTAAATGGAATACTAGGGTATATTATTACATATTTGAATTCTCCTTTTAAAGAAGACGCAAGCGATATGCTACTTGATGGGTCTGCGATGGGTCGGTACCATGATATGGGTGAGTTTGTACCAAAAACATGCCAACTTTGTGAGCTCACTGTGACGTAATGGAAAAACATTTTGAGATCTAGATTATGTCAAAAATTGTCAAGCACCCTGTAGTTTACGCTACTGTTATCGGATCTAACGAAATCGGTCATTTTATACCGGGTGAGTCGGGAAGTGCCAAAACTATTTTTTTTCTCATTTTTTTCAAATGGAACGCCCTGTATATTATGACACTAAATGAAAGACCTTTGAAAGAGATTTTCACTGATATAAAGGTTCAAGGGTCTATCTATCATGGGTGCCAAGAATTTGGTGGCAAAGTGGCAAGGTTTATTAAAGAATTACGCTCAATTTTCAATTGTTTTGTGAATTTTGCTGAAACGGCTCTTTTCAGTAAGACAATTTCGAAAATAATGACATCAACTTATCTGCACCATGATAGTTCTCTGCAGACAAAAAAAAATCAAGAAAGAGAGAAACGAAAACTTTATTTGGAAAGAAACTGGGTGGAAGCACTGGAAATTAAACTAAATGTTCAAAAATGTTCCCATTCTCCCTGATACACAGCCGTAAACGATTTTCAGTTGTTCTTCGAACATCGGCTAGTGTAGCTATTGAAACATTGCGAAATGTTGCAGCGATTCTTTCCTGCATATCCTACCTGGTTGTGGGCCTCACCCTGTAGACCTCCTGCTTCACATAACCCCATAGGAAACAATCCAAAGGAGTTAGGTCTGGAGACCGTGCCGGCCATCTTATGGGTCCTCCACGACCAATCTATTGTTCTCCTCTCTAATTAGTTAAAAAATCTTTTTACTATTCGATGGTTATGTGGGGCGCACTGTCGTGCTGGAATCACATGTTCTCTCTAACGTCTTCATCTACATCTTGAAGCAGCCCCTCTAAATTCAAACGCAAAAAATTGTGATATCTACGGCCATTTAATGCCCCATCCTCAAAAAACCACGGTCCAATGACATGGTTGTCTATTATACCACCCCATACATTAATTGACCATCGATTTTGGTGATCCACTTGCTTGACCCAGTGTGGGTTTTCAGTAGCATAATAATGCATGTTATAGCGATTTACTGTCCCATTACTGCGAAAAGTAGCTTTATCGGTAAATAAAACCTTTGATAAAAATTGGGCATCTTCGTTAATTTTATTTAGCATTATATTGCAGAAATTAATACGATTTTGAAAATCTTCCCCATAAAGGTCTTGGTGTAATTGAATGTGATAGGGGTGATATTTGTATTTATTGATGATACGATTTACAGAAGTTTTACTTACATCGGTTTGTTGTTCAATTTCACGACAACTTATGTGAGGATTCTTCTGCACATGAAGCAAAACTGTCAATTCGTGTTCTTCATTATTTACAACCATGTTCCTCAATTTTCTTTTGGTATAACACACATTACCAGTGTCCTCAAATCTTTCTCTTTCAAGTTTTTGAATGATTTGGGATCAGGAGTTCGTCTCTCGGGGTATTTCATTCTATAAATCCTTGATGCCAATAAGCAATTCCTATCAGCTTCTCCCAAACAATATATCATATCAGTTAACTCTTGTTGGGTGAATTTTATTGTTACTCGTTCGTTTATACTAAGAAAAATATCAACACTCGAAATTTTACAACAATAAAGTAAACTATTGACAAGACTGGTACTTTTATGACAGGTACCTACTTGATTTTTTTTTGAATTTATTTCGATAAATTGAAAGTTAGAAGCAATTTGAAATTCTCTACATTTTTTTTTATTTATTCTTTCGATGATAGTACGTGGAACAACAGCTTCCCAAACTTAACAAAAAATTTTACTATCTTTCATTGAATTGAAAATAAAAGTATTTTTTGGTCTTATTTTAGAAGAATTAATTACACCATTTTAAAGCTGAGAAAAAAATACTACGAAAAGCTACGTTTTATTAAGCACCGTTCTAAAATAATAAATCATTTCGCGACAAAATTACGTCGGGCTAGAAAAGACTTGTCATGACATGAATTTATACACGCATTTCAGAAAAAAAAATTAAATTTATCAGGCGTTGACTATTTTATACTTATGTATTTTTCTGCACTGAAGTACGGTATTTTTCTCCGAGTATAAGAATAATTATTTTTGAAATTTTCTTACTGAAAAGCGCCGATTTCAGCGAAAATTCACAAAACAATTGAAAATTGAGCGTAATTTTTTAATAAACCTCGAATTGTGCCAATTTGCCATCAAATTCTTGGCACCCATGATAGATAGACCCTTGAACCTTTATATCAGTGGAAAACTCTTTCAAGGGGCTTCCTTTTGTGTCATAATATACAGGCGTTCTATTTGAAAAAAATGAGAAAAAAGTAGTTTTGGCACTTCCCGACTCACTCGGTATAAAATGACCGATTTTTTAGATCCGATAACAGTAGCGTAAACTACAGGGTGTTTGACAATTTTTGACATAATCTAGATCTCAAAATGTTCTTCCATTACGTCACAGTGAGCTCACAAAGTTGGCATGTTTTTGGTACAAATTCACCCATATCATGGTACCGACCCATCGCAGATCCATCAAGTGGCATATCGTTTGAGTCGTCTTTAAAAGGAGAATTCAAATATGTAATAATATACCTAGTGTTCCATTTAAAAAACATAAGTTTATGTCGTCACGCCTAAATGGATCACCCTGTATACTTCAAAATATTTTTAGACTATGTACCTTTTGCGCCCCCTATCACCCCGTTTTTGGAATTTTTCAATATCTCTTATAAGAGAGCCAGGACATTTGGCCGACGCGAGGTTGGGACACCCTGTATATATATATATTATATATTTTTAAACTTCAGAAAATAATAGCTCTATTTTTTTTATTTGTATGTGGGAGGTCATTGACCAAATGACCCTATAGAAGAACCGCCAGTGGTTTTGTGGTGAGTAAAAATAACATCAATACGAAATAATGTCTTATGTGTCACAAGTACATAAAATACACAACCTTTTTACATGTAAAATTTAGAAATATGAGGTAACGATTAGGTAGCGGACCCTTAGCAGTAGACATAACATTATAGTAGAAGATGCCCTAATCGCAGGCTCTTTGCCTGCCATTAAGTTCACTCGAGATCCTTTTTCGTGAAATTTGCCATTACGGGGCAAGTTCTGGTATAATTATGTCACATAAATTAACTTTTATAATGTACTCTACTCACATATAGCTGACCCTCATGATTACACCTAATAGACGAGTTTAGCGAGAAAGGAGAAGTCGCGAATTCAACTTATTTTAATTTTATAAAATTTTATAACACAACATCATTTCAATTAAACTGGAAATACTTAATCTCCCTGTGTGAGCCATTCATGAAGGATTGACAATTATTTACATAACATCCAAAAGTACTGAAACTTTGTTGACACGCAACTAATTATTTTGATTTACAACCTAGCCAGAGTAGAGGTCTGAAATATATTGAAAATTGTGGTTCGTATTATGATTTCCTGAAGTCGTATTTTAACCTGTGTTTAAATACTTTATGGTTACTTAATAGCTAGTTACTAAATAAGTTACTAAATAAGCTATAGTTACTTAATAAGCGTTAATGACGACATTAGTTACGATGAGAATAGATTTTTAATACGGAAATTTAAATCAGTGGCTCTCTAATCGAACCAATCGACACGGCGTGAAATAACTAACAAATATGAAATTTTTTTCTGCAATTGCAATTATTAAAATAGGGGTAGATTTACAATTTACATATTTTTAACATGAGTTTGGAAGAAAGCAGATATACTGGAATCCCACGAAATGTAACAACCGGCTTTTTCGCCCTGTCTTTTTTAAAAGTAAAACTAAGACCAATAAAAGAAACGAAAATTATTATACACATACATTTATTTAATCAAAGCAAATTTGGACTCCGGGTGGGAAGCTAGAGATTAATTAGAACAATTTTTAAATGGTACCTAAAACTAAACAAATTCATAAACAGTTGGCAATCGCCAACACAACTATTAATTATGGTCCAATATACTTAAGGAATTTTGTTATGCGCCACCCTTTTTTAAATGTGATTTTAACAAAGTTCAGGCTAATCTTAATTCACTGTCACCGTTAAAAAGGGGGAAAAGCGGGTAACTACTTACGCTCATCGCTCATGACGTTAATCATATATTTTGAAAAAAAGTCAAATATATTTTATTTAAAGTTCAGAAACGTGGACAGACTTGCAAATCTTTAAAGTAAAATTAGTTACTTTGCACTAGAGAGCACTTTCAGCTGACACAGGTGAGTGCATCATCGTTGCTAGATATCTAGTTTTATAATTTATGTAGGTGGGCATTGCTCAAATATACTTTATTTTCTTACTCCCAAAACTGCTGACACACTTGGGCATCACCTCATATCCGGTGTGCCAAGCAAAACTCATCTTCAGTTGAAATAACCTCAACTACATACTCGTACTCACAAAAATTATCAAAAAGCAAGGTAACGTATCTTCTCTCTGCCGTGGCTCAGCATTTTCTCTCAAACGTAACTTAAAGGTAAGGCAACATATCATCCAGCCTACACCACAGATCCACACTCGACCGTGGCTACCGAGTATTCTAGACACACAATTTACTCTGTAGCGCCATGCTACAGGGGCAATACAATAATGTTTAACGAAATTATTTTAATCGAATCTAGAATTTAATGTATAACTCGAACCATTCTATTTAATTTATAACGAATGTGGTCCAAATTATTTGTCTTCCAAAAACGGACCGTTACAGTAAACGGGCCTTGGTACTTTTAATTTACGCCAACACTAAAGAGTAAGCATGTGTTTTTAATTGAATTTGTTACAAAAAATATTTTTTTGTGTCGGTGTAAATTAAAAGTACCAAGGCCCGTTTACACAAATGTTCACCAAATCTTTATACGAATCGAACCGATAAGGGGTGAACATGAAAAATTTATGACCAATTATTGAGTGGCCGACAGCGTTTACTGTTAAAACTTTCAAGGTTGAGTCAGCGAGTAAGTGGCCGTACTCCGCAGTCTAGACTACGGGAAAAATTATTAACGCATATCTGAAGAAATGCTCCAAAATTTTTCTAATTTCATCCATGATAAGGTTAAATACATATTGAAATTTCAAGAAAAATATCAGTACTTCTAAAGAAATCAAATTTCTTGTTCCGTTCAAAAACGTCACTGTCCGGAATATAATGATAAATAAACACTAACCTCCAAATATCTATCTGGTTCCCAATTATTTATAATAGAGTATTTTTAGTAGGTGAAGAATTTCTGTTTAACCTTTGGTCGATCTCATATTTATTAAGGAATTATTATGTTTACCATCTAAGTTAATAGTATCTTGTACATATTTACGTTATCCAATATTGTTGTTTATTATTTAAGTACTTTTGTTGTAATAACAGTCCCCAAAGTTAACTCTTTCACACTGAAAGAAAATATTACTAGAAATATGTGTCACATAAAATATGCAATCATTTATTACTTTATTAGATAAATATTCAATATTTACGTCGATAATAATTAAATCGCAACAAGTTGGAAACAGCCGTTTCATACTTTTCCTTTCAGAAGGGTTGCGACTGCCTTTGGTTGGTTTGACCGTCGGCTACTATTGTTAAAGTTTTCTGTCTCATCCCTGCTGCCAACCAGTAGGAGACAACTTATCATACCGCTCATAGATGGCGCTATGATCTACTTTTGGGAATAATTAATTTAAATCCCATTGTGTAATTCATGTGTTATGTGGTACTATTAGACTATTCTTATAGTAGATTTTAATAATTAAATATTATTTGTGATATAATATGAATTTATTTTAGTTACTTTCATATCTTATTTTATAAAGTTTGATTTTTTTATATCAAACTAGTTTACCTCCTTGATAGAGACAGGATGATAGGCCATTTTAATAATCAACTTTGTACCGGCAACACCTATTGGCAGACAATCGATAACATCAATCAGAAACAACTTTTGAAATGTTATCTTAATTTACTAGTGTTGTGAATAACCATCAGGTAATACTAATAGTTTTAAATGATTTATTTTTCTTGCAAATTCTCTTCAAGATGTATATTTTTAAGGAAAAGTTAATAATTAATTTTTCTAATTTTTTTGTGAAGATGTGACATGTTCTAATAATATATTTCTATTTATTCCTTTCTTAAATACATAGTCTGAAGCCGGCTAAAATTAATATAATTCAGCGTTAACGTAATATTCATCGTTAACAATTATTCATCGCTAAAATTAAACTAAAATTCACATATATTCAGCATTAGCTAATATTAATTAGGAACTCTAGAATTCATCAGGAATTTTAATATTCATCATTAACTTAAATATTCAACATTAACTTACAAATTCATCATTAACATCAAATTCATCAGGACTCTTTTGTGAATTTATATTTCACACTCTTCCAATTTCATTTGGATATTAATATTTGCAAGGTGGCAAATTAAAAAGTCACGATTCTTGGATACAGAGGATTAGTTCCGTGGATGTTTTATTTGGATGACCAGAATTCATCTGTAACTAAAACATGATATGCGCTCCACAATTTTGAGCAACGATTCATTTTATCGGTAGACTATGTATTAAGAAACTAGGTGTCCATACCAGACGAGAAAACGTTAACTTCAAGACTCACGCCACCATTTCCATCTCAGGTCAGCCTTCGCTGGAGTGTGGCAAGTTATTTTCTTTTCGATTGTGTTCGGTGAACGAGTTTCACCCACTCGTAATAAATTCTTGTATATATATTTGTCGGTAATTCTAAATTACCATTTTGTGCAAAGTATACTTTGCTGTTGATTTAATAAATACTTAATTTTATTAATTAATTTTTTTTATTCTGTCTCTACCTTAGACAGAAATTCTGTAGGTTCTGAGTTGGGGGGATGAAAAAGTAATCACTGGTAAAACTGCAGATGGCGCCCTTAAAATAAAAATAATTTTTTATATTACTTATTCATCCTCGCCTACTACTCGTTGATAAAATTACTTGAAGTGAATAATAGTGAACCAAGGTCTCAGGGAACAAGAAACGCACGGCCCTTGCCTCCCAAAAAAATCAGCTAGCCGCAGGCACAGGAAATTTCTTCGCTTTCCTTGTCAATAAGAATAGTTCTTATTGACAGGTAAAGTGTAGGCTTTTCCATAAATACCTGATTTGGTTTCCTCTTGTATTAAGAGTCATCCTAATACAGGGCGAAACTAAAATCACGGTACCACAGGGGTTCCCCGGTTACATTTGGCGACCAACGTAACCAGATGTAACAGTATAATGAACCAAAATGTAAAAATAAATGAATCAGCACTTATACCATTTACAGAAGACAATCCACATAAAGTTTATGTACATAATTTAGATATTGACGCTGATGAACTGTTAGGTACAGATTTTTTAGAACACTACGAATGTCAAGTAGATATAAAAAATAAAAAACTAATAACGAACTTTAAAACTGTACCGTTAGTTAAGGTTACTGACGATTCGTGCATACAATCACCTGTTAGTTGTAAAAATGTAATTCAAAATCAACCTCAAAAACCCCATCCAGAAAATCAAAACTTAGATAATACCAATAACCAAAATTTAATATCTATTGAGCCGCGTATAGAAAAGATTTTTTAAACTTAAATGTAATTTACGAAATACTGATGCTATACTGTTAGCTCAGGAATCAGACAAAATACGTTTGCCAAATGCCCTGGTCAAAATTGACAGTAATGGAGAATTTTTAACATCAGTTATAAATCCCAATACAATACCTAAAATAATAGATCTTTCAAATCTTAAACTAGAGCCCGTTGAGAAATTTAGAGAAATATTTAATTTGAATCCCCAAAATCCCGATTCCCAACAGACAGACAGACATTTCGAAAATTAGAAAACAACTACGCTTAGAACATTTTAACAACAAAGAGAGTGCCTTAGTTACTCAACTCTGTTTAAACTTTTCTCATATTTTCTACCTAGAAGGAGATAACTTGACTTTTACGAATGAAACAAAATATTCGATTGACACAAATAATACAAGGCCAGTTTTTACAAAATCATACCGATATCCCCATATTCATAAAGAAGAAGTCAAAACACAAGTTTCTAAAATGTTAAACCAAGGTATCATTCGACCATCAATCTCGCCCTGGTCTTCTCCTGTTTGGGTCGTCCCAAAAAACTCGACGCGTCCGGAAAACAAAAAATGGCAAGTCGTGGTAGACTAGAAAATTAAACGAACTGACAGTTGATGACAAATATCCACTCCCAAATATGTCTGACTTAATAGATCAACTTGGCAAATGCCAGTGTTTTACGACACTGGAATCTGATTTTCACCAGATCGAAATAAATACAGAAGATATTCAAAAGACTGTTTTCACCGTCGAAAATGGTCATTTTGAATTTGTGCGAATGCCATTCGGATTTAAAAATGCCCCATCAACATTTCAGAGAGTGTTGGACAACATTTTGTTAGGTATCCAGAATGAACGCTGTTTGGTTCATATGGATGATATTATCATGTATTCATTCACCAACCATTCACGAACACATCTCCCATTTAACCGAAGTATTTCAACGTTTACGAAAAGCAAATCTCAAAATTCAACCGGACAAGTGCGAATTCTTGCACAAAGAAGTCGCCTATCTTGGTCACCTTATCACTAAAGATGGTGTAAAGCCAAACCCAACTAAAGTTGACGTCATTCTAAATTTTCCTCAGCCTAAAATTCCAAAGAAATACACGCATTCTGGTTACTAGCTGGTTACTACAGGAGATTCATTCCTAATTTCTCTAAGACATCCAAACCATTTACAAAACTACTGCAAAAATACATCCCCCCTTTAATTTCGACAATGACTGTACAAATTCCTTCGAAAATTTAAAACAAGCTTTAATAACTATACCGATTCTAATATACTCGAATTTTAACGATACTTTCATACTAACCACGGATGCTAGTGTATTCGCGATAGGTGCAGTGCTATCCCAGGGCCCTATAGGCAAGGACTTACCTATTGCATATGCATGTAGAACGTTATGTAGGTAGTAAACAAAGTACTCTACCATAGAGCGTGAGCTCTTAGCAATAGTCTGGTCAATTAAACATTTTAGACCATATCAGTTACTGATCACAGGCCACTTACCTGGCTGTTCTCTATAGAGGACTCAGGAAGCAGGCTAGCTCATAGGCGCTTAAAACTGGAAGAATATGATTACGAAGTCATATACAAACTAGGTAAGATAATTAAAAATGCCGACGCGTTATCTAGAATCAAACTAAACCATGTTAAAGATTGTCTCACCTTTCAAACATCTATTATATCCGCAAATTCGGATGACGAACAAAATTCCGACAATGAAGATTCCGATGATAAAATCACAGACGAACAGTTTTTTCAAAAGAAATAAAAAATATTTTATCATTCCATTACATTTTGATTTAGAATCTGTCAACGAAACATTATTTTATACATTATTCAAACATCTCGATCTTCCACGTACGTATAACATAGAAAACAATTTAGATTTATCTACATTGAAAATGCTATCATTTATCTTTGCGGAAAAAGATTTAAAACTAGTAATTTGCCAAATCATCGTTGAAACTCCAGATAATGACCAAATTCCTATTATTATAGACCAAAATCACACAGGTAAGAACAACTTACACTATGGGTTAAACGAAACTATTTGGAGAATAAAGGTAAAATATAATTGACAAGGTTTAACTAAAGACGTTTAAAACTACATACAAAATTGCGAAATACTCTTTAACAGTCCGAGATGAATTAACAGAATTCACTCAAGCACACGCCACAAAACGGCGAAATCGGTTGTCAATACCTTATTGATATATTTTCAACATTTTGACACACCATTACGAGTACACTGTGACTATGGCCGTGAATTTGAGAACAGCCTACTCAAAGACCTATGAACTCTATATGACATAAAACTGACATATTCTAGCGTAGGACACCCGCAATCGAACGGTTTACTCGAAAGATCCTACGCCACGTTAGCAAAAATGATAAGAGTTCATAAGACGGAAAACCCCTAACGAATATCCACGCACTATACTGTCTTATGCCGTTATTTGCTATAACAACTCAGTAAAACACACGGATTTACACCGTATGAGTTAATTTTCAAAGTCTACGTCAAAGAATCACAAATCAAAGATAAATTACACAACAAGTTTAACGGTCCTTTCGAAATAATCGAAATTTTCCGAAATTCTGCCATTTTACTTAACCCAGACATTAACAAAATTATTACAGTAAATTTTGATCGAATGAAACCCTATTTTGAATATTAACCTTTTTCAGGTTACTCCTGCTGTTCGGATTAGTAGCCCTAGCAGTTTCCCAATACAAAATTACACCAATAAATAACACCATTGGAATTTACTACCATGAGAAATCCGAAATAATTATGACAAACGAGAAATGGACATTATTAGTTCATAGTTCATATCCGCACTAAAAACAGTTTTTGACAAAAACTACAAAATCCTAGACACCATCCTAAACACCCTTGACCCTGGGTATCATAACATGAATACTTTCATGAGCGAAGTTAAGACTCATCTTAGCCTTCTAAAACAGATTTCTAAATCTATTCAATCTCAGTTTGATGAAGTTTACCTAGATACAAAACGATACAAACGAGGAATTTTAAACTGTATCGGGACAGTATTTAAATCAATTATAGGAAATTTAGATGCTGAAGACGGTCAATATTATTCCGATTGTGTTAATAAACTAAATAATGACGAGCATCAATTAGAAAACTTAATTAAAAACCAAATATTCGTGACAACATCGGTTATAAAAAATTTCAATTCAACTATTCAAAAATTACAAATTGACGAGGAAGCGTTTAATAAAGATATTAAAGATATCGAAGGAGCGATCTTACGTACCGAACATGATATACAAATAGTTAAAACAAAACTAAAGTTTCTTGAAATATGTGAACAATTAATGGCAAACTATTTATACGTTGAGGACAACTTAAACGATATTCTAAATTCAATAACATTTGCACGATTAAAAATCATTCATACCTTTATAATTACCCCTGAGGATTAATTAAGCTCTTTACAAGAAATTTCACAAAATTTGCAAAGGAACAACTTGCCACTTAAAATAAAATTATCAAGAGTTGCTCAGTACCTAGATATTATTGAACTACAAGTTTTTCAAACCGATTCGTTTAATTTTTGCTTTAAAGATACCTCTAGTAGATCCTCAAACTTACACAACCTATCAATTATAGAACCTAAGTTGTGCCTATCTCCTTACAAATTATAGCCGTCATGATTACGGGTAGCGACTCAGAAACACATGTCGGCGGATTCGTTCTTTTTTGCGGGCGTTACTCATGAACCTTTTTTGTTTTTTTTTATATATATATATATATATATATATATATATATATATATATATATATATATATATATATATGTATTACTTTTCTTGACCGTTATTATCAATTAATATTGATAGTTTTTTTTTTGGGGATTTCGGTCAGGTAAAACTAATTAAATTTTTTTTTCTAACGTTTCGGTTTATTACACCATCATCAGAGAACTACAATTAATATAATATTTTAAACACATAGTTATGGTTATTATACATTAAAATTTACTTACACTATTATTTATTAGGAATTTATTTTCAAATTTTTTTATTACATGTTGTTTGGTTGTCTGTTTTAACGCAACTGAGATATTTTAACATAGTTTGTGTGCTCTTAAAGTTTTGTTTATGTTACAGAGATAACGTTGGAATGTATATGGTTTACTGTGGGTGTTTTGCTTAAATAGTGAATATATAATAAGATATTTTATTTCAAGAATTATTATTTTGTATCGGTCAGATGTAAAAATTGATTTCATGTTGTAATGTACCCCAATTATTTAATTAAGTTAAAGTAGGTTTCGCTTAAATTTTCTATATCAGTGCGATTATTTATGGCGTTGGTATGTCTTTTTATACTTTTTATAAATATAGCATAAAAACTCAAAACCAAAACACGACAGCACTAGCCAAACACGCCATAGAACAAAACCACCAATTTAATTTTAACAACATACAAATATTAGAAAAAGAACCTAATTATAACCGAAGAAACATACATGAAATGCTACAAATAAAAAAGACATACCAACGCCATAAATAATCGCACTGATATAGAAAATTTAAGCGAAACCTACTTTAACTTAATTAAATAATTGGGGTACATTACAACATGAAATCAATTTTTACATCTGACCGATACAAAATAATAATTCTTGAAATAAAATATCTTATTATATATTCACTATTTAAGCAAAACACCCACAGTAAATCATATACATTCCAACGTTATCTCTGTAACATAAACAAAACTTTAAGAGCACACAAACTATGTTAAAATATCTCAGTTGCGTTAAAACAGACAACCAAACAACATGTAATAAAAAAATTTTAAACAAATTTCTAATAAATAATAGTGTAAGTAAATTTTAATGTATAATAACCATAACTATGTGTTTAAAATATTGTATTAATTGTAGTTCTCTGATGATGGTGTAATAAACCGAAACGTTAGAAAAAAAATTTAATTAGTTTTACCTGACCGAAATCCCCACAAAAAAAAAACTATCAATATAAAATATATATATATATATATATATATATATATATATATATATATATATATATATATATATATATATATATATATATATATATATATATATATATATATATATATATATATATATATATATATATATATATATATATATATATATATATATATATATATATATATATATATATATATATATATATATATATATATATATATATATATATATATATATATATATATATATATATATATATATATATATATATATATATATATATACATATATTTAATGCGTTGTAGTTAACATTTTATTAATAAATTGTATAAATTTTAATTCGTACCCTAATAATTCTTATCTCGTTTTTATCTTAAAAAAAGAAGCAGCTTTATACCTAATAAATAATATTATTATTATGTGGACTATAGTTATTTGATCTAAAATGTGGATAATATTTATTTTAGCAATGCCTATACTGTGACAATTGCACTATCGTAAAAGGAATGGCGAAATTGTAAAATGCGGAAAAATAACCATTCTCAAATTAATTCATTTCATGACGAAATTAATAATTAATTTAATAAATGTAGAACAGAGAATAGAATAAATGTTGGCAAGAGTAGAGTTACCAATCTATAGATTTATAGAGAACAATTATTCAAACGCAGCATGTTTCATTCGTTCTCCTTTGTTTGAAAATATGATCCCTAATGTATTTTTGACACGTCATTAATCATATATTCTGGAAACATTTATGTTACCGTTCAAAGATGGATATAAAATTTATAAGAGGAAGAAAAACTTCCTAAAGCCTCTTCAGTAAGATTTGTGCATGGGTATTGAAAGTCGAATATGAAATTATATATTAACATAAGAATATCGTTGAAATGACGTATCTACCTAGTGGTTCAAAATAAAAACAGTTTTTTTTATTAATTATAACTTTCTTAATATTTATAACTGCAAATTGATACAAACTAAGAAAACTACACGCATTATAAAAAATTTCAGACTTTTCTACCATCCGGTATATATTTCGTTAGTTTATTAGTTTCAAATTAAAACTGTAATCTATAATAACACATTTCATGCTTTTTTATGTACAAGGTGATTCTAAAGTCACAGAGGGTGCTGCTTTTATAAAAACTTTTTGTTAACGTTTTCAAATTGGCTTTGAGTGAAAGTTATCGAGTTTTACCTTGCTAGTGGAACCACAATTATTATTGAAGAACAGTGAAAATATCGATATTTTAATAACGCATTATACTAACATCTATAAGCGAAAATATGAATTTGGTACCTAGTTTTTTCATAAAAGCAACTGAACTGGTGCATAATGTTTTTTTTACTTCGTGGCTATACCATCAAGTTATAGACGATGAACAAACGTTTAGTAGAAATTGAAGATATATACAAAATTGCAAAAATATACAAAGAATTCCATTTTAAAAAATTAAAAGTTGATTTAAATCTTTTATAATTGACATTCAATTGTTTTTCTCTTTTTGTATTTAGAATCCCCATTAAAATATTACATTTCATATAAACATTTTTTGTATAACTTTAAAAATAGACCTCAAACTCTAGTGTAATAACCCTGTACACAAGTTTTTTATTCATGAAACATAGTAATGCTACATATACCTCCCATGCGATTCCCATAAAGAATAAAAACGTATACTTTTTTACGGCTCTACATGATCGTGTAATACATTTTAAACATGTTTCAAGACAATATTGTGCCGTTAAACGAATATTATTTAGATATTTTAGCAATGACATCTTCCATACTTTTAAAATTTAATGTAAGAAATTACATAGTTTATTATATGTGCAAATTGATGGTTTTTCTGATCATGTTAACGTACAAATGTTAGGTAAAATTAATTAATCTATACTTCAAAACTCAAATAATTGTAGAATCTACTAAAACAACTGTTTCATCCTGGCTAATATTAGAAGAAATAGGATTAAATAGTAGAATTCACATCGTGTTTCAAGGCAAAAAAATAATATTGACGTTAAATTATAAAAAAGTTTATTGACACCAAAAAACCTAATTATTATTTTTAAATTAAAACATTTACTCTGGTTAGAAATTACGATGAGCAAGGATTTCATTAAAAAAAAATGAAGTTTTCTAGTAAGTCAATAAACTGTTTTATAATTTATCGTCAATATTAATTTTTTGCTTTAAACATCATGTACTCTACCATTTAATCCAATTTTTCTTAGTATTAGCTAGGCTGACGTAGTTGCTTTAGTAGAATAGAATAGAATAGAATAGAATAGAATAGAATAGAATAGAATAGAATAGAATAGAATCGAATAGAATAGAATAGAATAGAATAGAATAGAATAGAATAGAATAGAATAGAATAGAATAGAATAGAATAGAATAGAATAGAATAGAATAGAATAGAATAGAATAGAATAGAATAGAATAGAATAGAATAGATGGAATGGAATTAAAAGTAGAATCGAAAAAGAATAGAATAGAATAGAATAGAATAGAATAGAATAGAATAGAATAGATGGAATGGAATTAAAAGTAGAATCGAAAACAATTATTTTGCATTATAAATATTTGGCAAACATATGATATTATCCGTAAGCAGATTACAAACTATGTTTAATGACGAATTTTCATATTACCCCATTTCAGGGAATACATATTAATCTGGTAATTAAATATACAGGTATAGGCAGACAGGTTTTCTGGAAATTTGTGCTATGAAAAGGTATAAAAGAAGATTTGAAATCAATTATTTAGCATTATCAATATTTGGCAAATATATGCCATATTATCCATAAGCAGTAATATGTTTAAAGATGATTTTTCATATTTCCCCACTTTAGGGGTTGCGTATTAATCCGGTAATTAAGTATATATGTACAAGGGGCAGGTTTTGCTTGAAATTTGTACTACAAAGATGTATAAAAGAAGCTTTGAAATCAATATTTCCAAGGTGGCCAATACCCGCTATTGAAAAATATTAATCGCAGAAAAGTACACTCATTTTATTTTAGAAAGGCAATTACAACATTGAACAAAATTTTATGTGCACTTGCAGAAGACAAAGATTTACCATAAATCAGCAAAACAAGCTCTGGGAAGTTCTGCGACAGTTGAATTTTTATTGGAAAAAGCAAAACAGAAACTCAGTTCTATCGACAAAAACGAAATAATTGGAAAAGAGCCTACCTAAGATTAATTCGAAAATTTTGTGCGGAAGGAAATAACATATACAATATGATAATGAGAATTAGCAATTAATACCTGCGCCTTACCTCAGTATTAGTAAATTAAATAAAACTTCTGTCGTGTACTAGTAAGCCAGCTAATTGTCTATATTATCAAAATGTTAATAGTATGAGGGGAAAGTAAAGAAAGTTTTTCTGAATACTATTGCTTGCGCCTTTGATATCATTGCACTTACAGAAATTTGTTTAGACAGTTCTATCAGTAGCCTAGAATGTTTTCACGAAAAATGTATTATTGTCTTTTGGTGTGATCGTAGTCAACTGTCTTCCAATAAATCGAGGGGGAGGAATCTTGATTGTAACTAACATGGATTATGTAGCTGAACAAATTGATCTTTTCCCAAACAATGTCGAAGGCATTTGTGTAAAATTGAAAGTAAAATACAAGGTATGTTACATATACTGTATTTATATTCCCCCCTGGTAGTCTATATTTAATCTATGAATCTGTATGTCAATCTTTAGAAGAACTTGTATTAGTGGACGATATTATAGTAGTAGGAGATTTCAACCTTCCTGAGTTTAATAATGTTGACATCTTGAACCTTAAAAAAACGGTTGTTAATGCAGTTAATGTTGCTTGGCAACTTAACTCAATATAATGTAGTTTTAAATAATAAGTTCATAATTCTACCTAGTTTTAGGAAATCTGCTATTGCAAATGAAAAAATGTACTGATCTTTTGTCTAAAGAAGATATTCATCATCCTAGTATTGTCGTAAAATTTGAGGGTAAACTGGAGAGTAAAAAAATTAATAGAGCTCCTAAACTAACCCATAACTTTAAAAGGGCGTGCTTTTTAGGCATGTATAACTTATTCTTGGATATTGACTAGTCATTACTTAATACATTTACCTCACTGGATGA
Organism: Rhamnusium bicolor; assembly: GCA_029963845.1. Taxonomy (NCBI): domain Eukaryota; kingdom Metazoa; phylum Arthropoda; class Insecta; order Coleoptera; family Cerambycidae; genus Rhamnusium; species Rhamnusium bicolor. Next base: position 749,576 of record JANEYF010003153.1, read on the forward strand.
TCTTATGACGAATTTTTATGATAAAATTATATGGTCTTGGACTCTTGTGTTCCTAACCAATCGTTAAAACCTTCTAAATATCCGGCTTAGTACAATGGTCGTACTATAATGTTAATAAAAGAGAAAGAATGATGCAGAAACGAATTAGTAAACGCAATAACTTGTTAATTCCACATATCGTAGAAGTTAAAAATGAATTAAAAAAACAAATTAGATTAGCTTATCAACATTATGTCACTCACGTTTTGATTAACTTAATCGAAGATCCAAGATAGTTTTGGACATTTATTAAAACAAAAAACAGCAACTCAACATTTCTAACGAAATGATTTGCAATGATTGTACCTTGAAGTGTGGTTAAATCATAGTAGAGGGTTATTCTAGTTTCTTTGGGTCAATATACTTACCTGAGCCGCTCGATTGCCCTGTAGGAAATTCAAATACACTTTCTAGCATAGTTATAACGAGCGAAGATATAAGAATGGCTGCGAAAAATTAAAACCCAAAAGGGCTGCAGGATCCCATGGTATCCTAGCATACCTAGTAAAGGCATATGTTTAACTTCTCTTAGAACCGTTGAGGATTCTGTTTAATTTGGCTGTAAAAAATGGCTCTTATCCATCAAATTGGAAACTGGGGCGTCTATTGCCTGTTCACAACTCGGATGATAAAAAAATAATAACAAATTACCGACCCATTGTTGTTCTATGTGCCTTTTCAAAATTATTTGAGTGTGTTCTTTACGAAAATATCTACACTTCAGTTAAATCTGTACTCTCCATTTCTCAACATGCGAAATCTACTAATACTAATCTATTGAATATTGTTCAAAATGTTAAAAACCCCATAGAAGGTAATATACAGTTGGATATGATTCACACGTATATAGCTAAAGCATTCGACAAATTGGACCATCAGATTTTGATTACTAAATTAAATAAATATGAAATAAACCCTAATTATTAATTTATTACGCTTCTATTTTTATAGGAGACAAGTTTATATCAAATTAAATGGTTATTAATCATCATGCTTGAAGCTAGTTCTGGCGTGCTGCAGGAAAGTAATTTGAGTCCACTGCATTTTCTCATATTTATTAATAATCTGCCTGACGTACTCAATAACTCTACTTGCCTTCTCTTCGCAGATAACTGTAAGCTATATCGCAGAATAGAAAATTTAAATGATTGTATGCTGTTGCAGGAAGACATTTATAATGTTTCTGTGTGGTGCAATGACTTCAAGGTGGAGCTGAATATTAAAAAGTGTGTAGCTATGATATTCTCAAATAATAATCTGACAATAAATTTTTCTTATACTGTTAATAATACTGTGCTTTGCCGTGTTAAAGAATACAAAGATATTGGTGTTCTTCTTGACCAAACGTTATCATTTAATAGTCATATAAAGTAAATTAGTAATGCCAGTTGGAAAAGAATTGAGATTTTTCATTAGGAACACGAAAGATTTTACTAATATAAAGTATCTCTAAAAATATTATATAATAACCTTGTTAGGTCTAACCTTGATTATTGTTAAATCATTTGGTCATCTCTCTATCGCAACTTTATCAACCTCATAGAAAGTAAGCAAAAAAAAATCCTCAAATATATCTTATTCAAGAAAGCACTTCCATATGATCACTTAGCCCACTATAATATATTGCTACTTAAGTATGAGTATGAAGCACTTGAGCTTACATGTGCTCATGCTTCTATAATATATGTATATAAAAACTTGATTTATCTTTCAGACAACTCCTTGTTTTTATTTAAATTTCCAATTAATGTACTTAATCGAATAAGTAGAAATTATGACTTATTCTATATTCCGCCGTAATCTGTACTTGGCTAGCCCTTTGGTGAGACTATGTATATTGGGGAATCTTGCATACTCGAGACTTGACTTATTTATTTCCAACTTTTCCAAATTTGTTAAAAATGTTAAAGCTATCTCCCTAAACAAAGTTCTAGTAAGGTTGCAACTTTGTAATTAGGCTCTGCCTGTAAAGTTGCCGTAAATAAATAAAATAAATAAATATCTATTATTTGGATGAAACTTGGATAAACGAGGGGTATGGCAAGAAGAATGTGAAAAGTTTTAGATAAGAATTTTTGGATCGACTGTCAGGGTTGAATGCATCCTCAGGCGTCATAGTCGAAAATGTGGGAGGTTGAAAATCTTATTGATCGAAATATAGACCCTATTAATATTACTATAGGAGACGAAGTTCGTCAGAATATTCAGAGGAAAAAGTTTATAACATCGGTCGATCTACAGTTAGTAATTTGATGACCTACCAACAAGTTTTACTGAATGCCTTGGAAAAAGATGAACAAGTCGATTCCATTTATACTGACTCCTCCAAGGCATTCGACGGAGTCAATACTATGCTTTGTACACTGTAAAATTAAAGGCAATCGGATTTGCAGATAATGTTGTAACTTAGCTGTTTAGTTTTCTTACAGAGTGCATTCAACGTGTCAGAATCAACAATATATATCAATACATATGCGCGTCTAGACAGGCTCGATGAGTGATTTGTTATTATTTTTTTGTGGTGTGAGAGTATTTCTGTTATATTTTGCTATTTTAAAATAAGTGTTCTTCGTTCTTCTTGAATATTATGGATAGAAAGAAAAAATCTGGTGTGGAAATCGCAAGATGCGAAAAGAGAAAATAATCAAAGTTGCGACTGCATTTCATAAAAATTTAACAGAATATTTTATTTTTTGTTGGGAACTTTTTTATACCGCCCTGTAATCCGCTGCCTCCTCTCAAACAGCTGGCTACGCCACTAGTCACATAGAAATGTAACATATGAAAATTTGTTTTTTTTTTTAAGTGTTCTATACATTTTGTGAATGTCTAGTGGGGAATATATATCAATACCGCTTTAGATGTCTGAGATGACCAGTAGTGACGTCCTCATAATTTCTGTTTTTTATAAAATTACTGACAGTATTTTTTACATTTCAGAATTAACTGGACAAACTTAAAATCTTAATTCAGGACCTCAAGATAAGAAAAATGTTGCTTATGGAGGTATGTACGGACATACTTTATAAAAAAGTTACGCCCCTCCAAATATGGAGGTTAAAATCAGGTTTTTAATTTTTTTTCTTAAATTCGGAAAAAAGATAAGAAAATTAATTTTGGTTGAAATTTTCTACTAATAGAAAAGCTTTAAGGGATACTTTTTCTTCAATCATCCCTTATCGGTGAAATGGGAGAAATCAGCAACCTCCATTTTATTATTTTATGCGAACATCTTAACGGACCTGAATTGTATCATATGCCTTGGAAAGCTTGATTCATTTAGAAACTTTTGGTCTCTTATTTTTTCCCTCGAGCAGATAGTTTTTGAGGAAAAAAATTAAATTATACCTACTAGAGTAAAAAAATAAAACATTCTCGGTCTATACGGTTATTTGGAAAATTGCATTTGGAAAATGTCTAGTAAGCTTTAATCGTTCTGGGCTCAAGCTAAATATATTTTTTTTTAGCCTACTAGGCATTTTTCATTTTTCATTTTATTAAATTACACAATTTTCCAAATAACCGTGTGAATCGAGAATATTTCATTTTTTTACTCAAAAACTATCAGCTCGATGAAAAAATTTAGTTCGAATAAAAATAAAATAGGGGTTGCTGACCTCACCCATTTTACCGATAAGAGATGATATAAAACATTATCAAGAGTTTCCAGATTAATCATATTCATTAATAATAAAACATAAAAAACAGCACATAAATGAGTACAACCCCAAATCAAAAGCCGGACGAGGTTACACTATTGAGAAATCGCGTTGGTAACTACTCCCTTCGACATTATCAGGGTCAAAACCAGGATTTGAACCCTAAAATCGGCAGGCAGTGAAACCGGTTACGTTTGTCACTTAACGCTCTACTGCACTACCGAGCTCGGTATTGATACAGTTATTTAGCGCATATTTGTTGTGGCTCTTATGTATCTCAACACTTGCTTGTCGCTTTTCCACGTATAAAAATATAAACTGTCAAGTATTTATCACATAAATCGCCATTCATTTATTCGTAGAGGTTTTTTTTTGACAGCAGAGCTCAATGGGAGGTTTTTTTAACAGCAGGGCTCAACACTATAAAATAAATCAAGTGAGCTCCCAAAATTGATAAAAATTATATTTCTTAAATAAAGATTTGCCACTTGCCAATTTTTCTATAGTGTTTTCGTAAACTCTGTAGAGTAGAACAAAAAATGTGTCGGCTATTTATCAAAGTGAAAGAGCATTTATTTAAATACTGGAAGGGGCACATGCATTATATAAAATCTGTACACGTGTCTCAAGCAATTTATATACACCCGTCTCTTTCATTTGAGCGATTAGGCTGCCTTGTATAAAAATAAAAGCTTGCCGGAAATCGCTGCAGTGGACCATATAATTAAAATAGTTGAAACGTATACGAGACGAATGTTAAGACCGTTGGGCCACTTGGCGACCCTTCTCGAGAACAGGTAGAAAAAAGTTAATTGCATAAACCTGAGTGAAGTGCTGCAGTCAGGGGCATAACGTAACGCTGGACATAGTATAGATAGATCTGAAAATTAATTTGTTTTTTAAAATTGCATTAAGTATTTTGAAACATTTAAAAGTTTTATTTAAATGAAATTTGAATTACTGTAATTAGTAATCAGCGCAGAATAATTAAATTTAATTCTTTAAAATATGAAACTGCAATTGAAAATATTTTAGAATATATGTTGCTTTATTTAGCCAGTAACAATTTAATGAAATAAAACTGTTATTCATAGCAAAAAAATACGATCTCATAAGAAAATTGTTATTGCCCAGAAAGGACCACGGCGAAGTAAAAGCATCCCTTGCCAGGAGGAAATTGGGTAGAGAGACATATTAGTATAGGTAGGACAGTTAGTAAAATCAACAATAAACTCTGAATGAAAAAGTAATTGACCAAAACAGACCAGCGAGTAAGAAAGATATTCATTGTTTTTATTTGGGTGTTGTAAATACAATTTTTTATAAGGAAAATCATACTTCATCACACTTTTTTTTATTATAACTTTAATCAGTACCTATATTTGTAAATAATAAATAATATATTGTTTAATGTTTATAAAATTCAGATCATATAAATAAATGTATTTAATTACAACATAACTTTCCCTAATCATTGTTTTTCATACCTAAAATAAAATGTATCGATTTATAACAGAAAATATTAATCATCATCAATATGAGTTCATAGGTATTCTTAATCCAATTATTTCATCTTTATTATTGTATTATTATTTCCTACGCATGCACGCCATTAAATCCGCATTCCTTTACTTTATAGAATTTGCAAAAATTCTGCATTATTAATGGAGTTTGTTTACTATATTTTACTTATACTTTATTTATTTAAGTATAAAGTTCAAATTTGATTAAGTGTTTGATATAAAAAAATAGGAAAAATTTATTTTTCTGTTTTACATCGTTTTATTTTTTAGACGTAATCGTAATTGTACTATTATTGTTTTCATTATCATAACTGAAATCGTTTAATCACTGACCAAAACAGACCTGTAGAAAACATAAAAAAAATTCTTAAAATTTGCAATAATCATTCTACTTTAGGAAGTAACACAAAATTTTCCAAATCATATTTTACTACTTCATAATGTGTTGAATCTAATTACTAAAGATTCCAGGTCTGTACATACATCGTATCATACACAGCTATATAACGTGGTGAAATATAGATGTTTTTGCAGAAGCACAATTCACTGTGACGCTTGATTTCGCTATACGAATCGTCAGAGCGGCTGCGTGATGTTTGTAATTTTTCGTTCTAAGAAAAATATTGAACGCCGACTTGGAGAACAATAATGCACGTGTGTTACTTTATGTAGCCGATGCATCTTCCTATCCGCAGTGCGCTTAAAGAACACATACAAGGATGTAAATATGTGTAAAAAATATGTAACATGTTTAGCACGCGGACTCAATCGCATTCCAGAAACTGTTAGAGACTGCCATCCCACAATACTGATTAATAGTCAGTGTGAAGAAGACATTTTCAAAAGCGCCGCCTCGAAGAAAAATTTTTTAAAACGAACTTTCTGAATACGCCATTACCACCACAGCAAGTTGTGATGCGTTGGGCACATCGTTAGAGGCGGCAAGCTATTAGTATGTTTATTTTGACGATGTGAAGAGCAGCCACTAGTTATTAAAGCGCCAGTGACCAGCCAATAAAAATCTATTCCATCTTTTAAAGATTTTTTCAAAACTTTTGTTTTTCGTCCAAAGGGATTGAGACTTTTGCACAGGATAGTAGGCTGACAAAGTCGACAGGGGTTATGTGAGAGTGTTTTTTCATTTATTTTTTTTCATATCTACATCGCTTCACGAAATATAAGAACTTTTTGGTTTTGTCAATTCATACTTCACATATTTAATATCTATTCTATCTTTTAAAGATGTTTTCTCGAAACTTTTTTGTTTTTCGTCTAATGGGACTGAAATTTTTGCACAGGATTTTATGTTGAGTGAAGTATTTATTGGCCCTGTTATTTTGGATACTACAAAATCGCCAATTAAAAGGTAATATATGATTTATCATATCTTTATGTGTATGTCAGCGCAAAGTCCTGAATCGGCCCCTGGTTTTTACGTAATCTACTATTTACTCACGGACCTTACTAATTCTATTAATCAGAGGTAGGATTTACCAATCGGATATGACGTAAAACCAGGGTTAGCTTTAGATGTTTATGTGTCAGATTTGCATGCATATATGAAACGGTATCTTACCTTGAAATTTGTTTAGCAAATTTCGTATTATCCAAAGTTGATATTATATATTATATATTGTAAATACTCACTCAAAGAGAACTGGAGATATAGAGGAATGTACTTAACAATAAACTATACACACAAATATTTTTCATTGCCGGTTACAAGAATAAATGTATATTATTAATATCTGTTCTAAATGTTTTGTAGTTAAACTTTGGCGCCTTTCGTAGAAAATCCATTTATATTGCGAGAGAGACCGCTCGGCGTCACCAGATATAACTGGAGCATACTTAAAATATGTAAACTTTCGCAAAGTCACCACATTTATGACCAGTGTAGCACAGTCTACGTCTTTGCCGTTTAAAAGGTCTACTACACCTGTCATCGTAACAAATCTGGGATTTTTTTAAACAGTTTGGAATTTTGTTTATACCCTCGCAGAAATTTCTCCCTATAATTGAAAAATATATTGTCGAAGATCGAACACAACGTTTATTGCATCAAATCTAGTAAATTCTGATGTTGGCTGAAATTGAAGGTCCCGTATGGCTAGAAGAATTCGTGAAAAACTTCCGTGCATGGTCTCTATATTTTCTTGAACAGTTGGATCCATAAATGCCTCTTGCGCCTGTGAAATAGCAACTGCGTCATTTGGATTTAACTGCTGTATTAGAGATTTCACATTTTCAAAATGACAGTAATAGTACGATGCTGCCTCTAACCAAGTTCCCCATCGTGTTATAATGGCTGTGGAGGTAATGAAGTATTTGGCAGAACTCAATGAAATAACCGTACACGACTTGGTGTTTAAAGAAAAACTTTCTTTAGACTAGATATCAAATTATCAACATTGGGGTAGCACCCCCTAATAGCTCTAGCAATCCTATGAAGCCCATGTGCTAAACATGTTACGTGAAGTATATTCCGATATGTTTCCTTCAAAATTCTTCCAGCAGCTTTCATATAATTTCCTCCATCGCGATCGGTAAGAAATAATAAAAACGTGTCCTTATTTTCTGCATATTTGTCAACCCAAAACTCTTATAGACTTGAATTCACTACCTCTGCTAAAGTTCGAGAATTTGCATCTTGTAAAACTTTAGAGGCTCATTGAACAATTTTCCTCCAATGCATCCACTAAAACATTCGCTACCTTAAACCCATAAATATTAGTGGTTTCGTCCACGCTAAGCCAGATGTACTTCCCATTAAGCTCAGAGGAAATTTTCTGTCTAATATTTTCACACTCCGTTGATAAATAGTTCCTTCGTGAAGACCCCGAAGGCACTTTAACATTGCTATATTTGCCACTAATACAGTTTTCTAAAAATTCTCTAAAAAAGTGGATTGTCTAGTTTCGACCACGATATCCTATCATAAATTCCACTAAATCTAAGTTAAAATTACGTTGCAAGTCATTGTAAGTAAAGTCATCTATGCTCCGTTTATGGTTTTCTGAGGAAATATGTATATTAATATTTGTGTTGCATGACCACGAAATTGCTTTGTTACATCCAAGAATTAACTGTAGCATCCATCGGTTTAGTATGTTGTGACATTTTAACTGCGCATTTTTAGTACCTACGTCCAAATGAATTCACATTTTGCAACATACTATTTGACCATGTTATATGTTTTCTCCCCTCCACGCTAGGGCCGGCCGTTGGCTTTTAGTAATGCACATTACCAATATACTGTAATTTAAAAGAATCTATTATGCATTACATTTTTATATAATATAGTGCATTCCCCGACAAAACTAAGTTACCATGAACATTGTAAAATTAAATAAAATGCACTTAATTTTTTTTGTAGTTTAGGAGTGTTTCAGTAGATGTTTGCAATATATCATATCTGTAAAAGCCATCCCCGGCAAAGTTTGAATGGGTTTATAATAATGGCAGTACTGTTGTTCGTTATAAATGATACCAAGATGGTGAACAAAATATGTTTATTCTACTTTACTATAAAACTGCAAAAATAATATATCTTCCTTATACCACAGAACTACACACTTGCCATCCATTACCAGAAGTACGCAATTGCAGCTTTTACTAACATTCATGGGAAAAGTAACAAATCAAATACAGTGACAAATCATAGATATTACAAATAACAGAATTGTCTAACAACACCCCCGAGCAATTCTGTGAACTTTGTACTTCCACCATAACAAAAACTAATCAAATATATTCCTTAATATACTCAGTAATACAAGTTCAGTAAATCATGTTACTCTAAAACAACATTTAATAATTCTCTGAAGTAAACAAATTTCTTAGCACTTAATGCTTTTGTAAACATGTCGGCTAATTGCTGACCTGTATTGACATACTCAATTTTAATTTTACTGTCTTTTACACAGTCTCTTACAAAATGAAATTTGACATCTATGTGTTTAGATCTTTTTGTTTCCAAAGTAGATGCCACTCTGATACATGATTTATTGTCCTCATAAATACAGATAGGATACAAGTTAATATACAATATCTCATTTAACATTTGACCAACAAACAAAACTTCAGCAACACAATATGATAAAGCAACATATTCCGCTTCACAACTAGATAATGCGACTACATTTTGTTTTTTTGTTTTCCAATTAATTACATTATTATTTATTTTAACTACAAATCCTGTTACACTTTTTCTATCTAATGGACAGTTTGCAAAATCTGCATCAACATATGATTTTAATTCAAGTATCTTATTTTCACTTTTTGTATATTTTAGTACATAATTTTCTGTTAACTTAAGATAGCGTAAAACATTTTTCAAATAATTCCAATGTTCCACTGAGTAACAATTTTGATATTGGCTAAAATATGTAATTGCAAAGCATAAGTCCGGCCTACTGCCTAACATAATATACATAAGCGATCCAATTAACTCTTTATACGGTAAATTTTCATCATTATTACAATTTCCAGAACTTAAATCTAATTTTGGCTGCATAGGTACATTTTGTGTTTTACATTCGCTCATATCAAATTTTTCCAAAATTTTCTTAATTAAACCTTTCTGACTTATTAACAAATCATTATTAATTTTTTCTATTTCCAAACCAAGAAACAAAATTTTTCTATCGTTATTAAATTCTTTCATTTTGAAATTTTTCATCAAATTAAATTTAACATCATTTAAATCATCTAAACTTTTCGCCAATACAATAACATCATCTACATAGATTAATATAAAAATATCCCTTTTAAAATACAAGCAAGGATCTTTCTTAGATTTATTAAACCCTAAACTTAACATAAAATCGTCAAAATGAGAATTCCAGCATTTAGGTGACTGCCTGAGTCCATATAATGCCTTATTTACTTTACATATCAGTTCCGGTGATTCACTAATTAAACCCTTTGGTTGATACATGTATACTGGTTCCTCTAAAGTTCCATATAGAAATGCCGATTGCACATCCAGCTGCAATACTACGAGGTCAAATTCCACACGTAAACATAATAGCATTCTAATCGTTGTCATCTTAGCTACTGGAGCATACACCTCATCGTTTAAATCACTTTGTTGATAGCCACGCGCTACTAACCTTGCTTTTTTCACTCTTTTATTATTCACGATTTTTTCACAAAACACCCATTTAGAGTCGATAATTTTTAAATCTGGTTTTGCACTCACCAATTCCCAAGTGTTGTTTTCATTTAACGAATTGTACTCTCTATCTATAGCTTCTTTCCATCCATTATCTAACTTTACTGCTTCTTCATATGTTTCCGGTACTTCCGTTGGTAAACAGCCTGTTGAGAGAGCTGCTATAAAATTCATTTCATAATCGTCATATTTTGCAGGAATTTTTGTACTTCTCTTTTTTCTTGACATTTAATTCATGTTCCACTTCTTGATTTATGTTCAAATCTTCCTTTTCCACGTTGCTTTCAATCGATTCAGCCTTTTTTATTTTCTATACCTTCTTTTCCTACATCATTTCCATTCCTATATTCAATTTCCACAATTTCTTGTCTCGTGTCTTTATAGCTTGATGTTTCATCGAAAATTACATTTCTACCAACTACAACACATTTATTTCCTGTATCCCATAACCTATAACCATTAGGACAATATCCAATCATTATAAGTTTCAAACTTTTCGGATCTAATTTTGTGCGTTTTTCATCTGGTATATGTAGAAAAGCATAACAACCAAATAATTTTAACTTTTTCACATCAGGTTTTCTCTTGTACCACATTTCTGCCGGTGTTTTTCCTTTGAACTGAAGAGCTCTAGTCGGGCAACGATTGTTTATATATGCAGCTGCTCTAACTGCTTCTCCCCATAGATATTTTGGTAAACCTGCATCTATAATCATAGCTCTCGATTTTTCCAAAAGAGTTCTATTAAACCTCTCAGACACACCGTTCTGTTCAGGATTGTATGGCATAGTATATTCCAAGTGTATTCCTTTGCGACGAACAATATTTTTGAAATTCTTTCGATGTATATTCACCCCCATTATCCACTCTCATTCTACTTATTTTTCTTTCAAAATGAGCTTCTGCTGCTACCTTGTACTTCTTAAACAAATCAAAAACTTCACTTTTGTTTTTCATCAAGTAAACTGTCACAAAGTGGGTATAATCATCAATAAAGGACACAAAGTATTTATATTCATCATAAGTCGCAGGTGTTATCGGCCCACAGACATCTGAATGTATTAATTCCAATGGCCTTCGTGATCTTTCTTGGGTATATCTAGCGTGTGGTAGGACAGTTTGCTTTGCCTTTGCACATACTTCACAGAAACCTATTTCCTTATTGATTCTTCTCGGTGCACCTTCCACCATTTCTTTATTAAATAGCTCCAACAAATAGTTCTTACTTAAATGACCAAACCTTCTGTGCCACATCATCAATTCATTTCCATCTACATTTAAATTTGCAGATTCAGGACACTGAAATTTAAAAATAAGTTCATAAAGTTTTCCTTTTCGAACAGCTACAGCATGTGTTGTGTTATTTTTACTTATTACCGCTTGTCCATCCTCAAATGTTACTTTAAATCCATTTTCTTCTAACTTACATACAGACATTAGATTACATCTTAAGTTTGGAACTAATAAAACATTTTTTACGTGAATTATTTTGCTGTTATTTACAAGTCTAACATAACCTTTCTTTACTGCTGTCAAGTCTTCGCCGTTCTTTGCTACAGCTATATGAACCGGGGTTGCCAGATCTTCCATATGATAAAAATATTTATCGCAATTTGCCATATGTTCTGTGGCACCTGAGTCAAGATACCACTTCATTAGACTTTCATTATTACAAATTTTATCATCAATTAAAACTTCCTCAGCTGATATAAAAGTTATTCCCGTGTTATTGTCATCGTCTGCACAAACATTCGCTGAATTTGAGATTGTACTGTTTCTAACCTTATTTTTTTCCCAAGGCTTTGCTTTCTGCTTACATTCCGAACGTTTATGACCGACCTTACCACAACCATAACATTTAAATTTAAACGTAGAAAATGCTGTCGGGGTTACATTTCGATGAGTTTCCGTTACATTTTTTTCTTTTGTTGTATTCATCTAATAAACGAGTCTTTACAAATTCCACTTTTAAATTTTCTTGTTCCATTGTTTCTATAGCAACAACAACTGCATCATAGGACTTTGGTAAGCTAAGTAGTAAATGACAAACTATATCTAATTCCTCTACATGCGCCCCAGATTCGCGTAACTGCCTTATGCACTTATCAAAATTCAACAAGTAGGCATTCATGTCATCCCGTTCATCATATCTTGTCGATAATAACTTCTTTCTTATGTACAGCTGGTTTGCAATACTTTTCCTTTCAAAGATTGACTTTAACGTATCATAAATTTCCTTTGCCCTATTCTTTTCCTGAATGTGTTCTAATTGACTATCAGCAATGTAACTAATTATTATTGACTTACATTTCTTCTCCGACTTTTTCAATTGTTCCTTTGCTTCTCCTGCTGTTTCAGCTCCTACCAATATTTCCAGATTCTTTTCCACGAACTTTTTAAGATCATGCTGATCCAAAATGGCTTCCAACCTGAACTTCCAACTTGAAAAATTATTTCCATCGAACAATGGTAATCTGTACCGTTCTTCCTCCATCATGATACCTGGGCCCATAACCTGTTGTTCGTTATAAATGATACCAAGATGGTGAACAAAATATGTTTATTCTACTTTACTATAAAACTGCAAAAATAATATATCTTCCTTATACCACAGAACTACACACTTGCCATCCATTACCAGAAGTACGCAATTGCAGCTTTTACTAACATTCATGGGAAAAGTAACAAATCAAATACAGTGACAAATCATAGATATTACAAATAACAGAATTGTCTAACAACAAGTACTGCCATTACTATAAACGCATTCAAACTTTGTAAAGATTTCGAAATTGTTAATTTTACTGGAAGAAAATGTATATATAAATATTATGTATTTTGTATTTTAATAAATTTTCTGAGGATGGAGAAGATCTTCTCCGAAACGTAAAATAATATTTTTTTCTCTAATAACCTATAACAACCATAAAACTCAAGAAAACAGAAGAGTAATCTTCAACCTATATTCAATTTCATGGTTAAGAAACATATAATTATTTGTAAATTGTCATCACAAAACGTAATATAACCTTACACACTGTCACTAAGTACTAATATCTTTTGTTTGGAAAATTTTCAGTGTGTAACGCCACTTTTCGGGTCCATTGATCAGGCACTTTATTCTCATTGTAAGCCATAAAGATGAGTCCCCAACCAAACAATTTGCCTTTTGCTTATTCTATTTTCAACTTTGTTAAAAGTTGCATATCAGAATTTTTTTTCCTAGAAAATGCTACTAACCATTTTACAAAAAACTGTTTACAGATAAATATAAACAAATTTTTCTTTAAATAACTACTTATCCTGCTATACAGAGTGTTCAAATTTAACTCTGCATCACTGCCATCTTCGTTATTTTTGGAGTTACGAAGTCGGTTAAATTAGCAAACTAGTGGGATTTTTCCGCTGATTACGATGGTGAAAACAGAAAAACCAATTGAATGTAGCATTTCTGAGTTATTCGCAAAAACATGATTTAAGCCTTTAAATTATTTTTCAAATGAAGGGTAATAGATGATATGATTAATCAAAACAATCACATTGGCTTTGTAAACAAAAAACCTGTAAAATTATTTTATAGTGTTTGTTTTGTGACTTAAATCATTTAATAACAATAAGTACTCGAAGCTAATATTTTCTTTTTAAATGTAATTTACTTATTTAGAAAAATGTGACATGCTAGAAGCATATTTAATTTGCCGAAGAAATGAAGTCAGAGCACGGGAACATTACCGGCTTACAATATTCTCTAATATTATTTTTATATATATATATATATATATATATATATATATATATATATATATATATATATATATATATATATATATATATATATATATATATATATATATATATATATATATATATATATATATATATATATATTATTGTGATAATAAGGTTTATTGTATTTTTATTTATTTATATATTTTGTAAAAATTTTGAATTGTTTTTTATTAAACAGTTATAGAATTGAAAATTTTGTGTTTTATTAAAATCTATGAAACTTGGCGCCTTTATTTTAAATTTGTATTTATTTTATATTTATGCCCTTGTATACCCAGACTAGCTCATATTTCAATTTACAAATTTCCACTTACTTTTATTCTCCTTTACTCTCTCTCAGGATGCAGGTTCAATTTTTTTCCCTCTATAGTACAATTTCAAAACTTAAATTCACAAAACCAGTACACATAAAAAACTAAACACTTTCAGAAAACAATAAAGGAGATTGTTTTTAATGAAATATTTTAAAATTTTTTTACAAATATATTTACAATTTTTAGCTTAAATTACCCCAACAAATTTTAAAATCTCGAGATTTTACCTTATATTTTTATCCTTGCGGTTGGCCGAACTGTCGTTTCTTGGTTCTCACTTCTCAGCAGTTACCACGCTTTAACGTTTGGATATGGCCCCTCCAATTTCCTGATATGCTTGTGTAGTTTATTTACTTTAATTTTGTGTTTTGTCTAATTGGATTTTTATAACTGGTAAGTACTTACAAACTTTTTTTTACGGTTTCTTTATTTTCTTGGCTTGAAATCTGATTATACAACCTTCTATTTACTATAAATTACTCCTAACCTTGATTTTATTAATCTTTTCCTATTTAATTTCATTCGATTCCTTTCCAATTTTCTAAAACTTTCCTCCTTTTTTATCAATAACAACCCACTATCCATTGTTTTCTCTGCTTACTTTAATTTTGTATATAGTAAAATCACCAAATTTCAAAATTGACTAGTTGTCACAAATTATTTTTTAATGTCAAATATTTTTAATTTTGAAAATAAAAACTTTTATACTACTTTTTTGTTGCTTTTTTAAAACAATATTCTTTTCTTGATACTTTCCTGAGAATTTTCTGTAAATTTGCATGTGTTACGTTCAGTATAAAAATTTTTATCTTTCACATCTCATTTTCAAAATTTTCTTAACAAATGCCCTATCATTTTAAACAAACTCCTTTTTATATAACTAGAACTAAATAACTACTGATAACAAATCTTTTTATATCTAGGTTAACATATCTTTACTCAAAAACTAATATTTTTGTTTCTACTTTTTGTAGGCTGTCGAAATTGGTTTCACCCCTTTACACACACTTTAACACTGTGTCTTGAGCTACCCCCACTCACATACGAAGCACTGAGTTTCTCCTTTGTCCTCATGGCATATCTTTGCACATCAATGGATTTCCTGTTTAGTTTTTTATGAAAATATAGTTCAACTATGCTGTCACACATACAAAAATCAAGAAATGTTTATGTTTCAACCCCAATATTGGAAAAATTATTATGGCATTGATCTAAACACATTACTGCACCCCTGTTTGGTAAGTTTTATTTCAGTTTATATTCACTTTTACAGACCATGCAATTTTTATGTTTCGTTATGAAAGTTTTAAGATAATTTACAATATTTTCCCCTGTTTATTGATTGTTGCTTATTTAACTTTTGTATAAAGTTCAATTACATTGACTCTACACTAGATTTTCATAAATTTCCCCTTTTAAAAGTTTATACTATAACAATTGTCTCTTTTATAGGTGAAATCTTTCCCCTGAAATTATGCAACTTTTAATACTACTGGAGTTAATTGAAGTGAAATTTTTATATAGGACTACATTGGTGACACCTTTTCGATGGCAGGAAATACACAATAGGTCTCTCGTCAGCTCTGCCAGTGGAGATCCAGGACTTCGACTTGACACCTTTTTCTGTTTTTTTTTTTTTTATTTGTTTTTCATTAAATTTTTATGGCCAATTTGGCTTTGCAAATACCTTACAACTAACTACATTTTTATATGAACAATGAATACTTAATTATTCTACACATATGTTAACAACTAAATTAAAATTGTTTCCTGAAATTGTTCATTTTTAATGTATGTATGCTACTATATTTATTAAATCTTTTATAATAATTTATAATATTGCTAAATGTGATATAATTCCCCCCAAATTTTTAAATTTACTGATTTTATAAAGTGAATTTTCAAAATTTAATAGTTCACATTAGCAATTTTATTTTATGATAAATATGGGTATAAAAGTTCTATATGAAATCTACCTCTAATGGCATCTGAATCCACAAATTTTAACTCATACACATTTTCATTTACAACTTCATTAATCTGATAAGGTCCTTCATATGGCGTTTGTAGTTTCGCACATATTTTATTTTTCTTATTTGAAACTCGTAACCTTTTTACCACAACCATATCGCCTTTTTTAAATTTTACTCGTTTAGTTATATTTTTGTTTGCCCTTTTTAAAGATCTTTCCGCATTATTTTTAATTCTTTTTATGGCCTTTTGCCTTAATTTTTGAAAGTCTACCTGTTCATCTCTCCTCCATGGGCGTTCAGGTAATGTTCCAAACATTAAAATCACGGGTGGTATTTCCGTTACCGTGTTTTGTACATTATTTAAATAATTTTCTACTCGTGACAATTCTCCATCCCATTTTTCATGCTTTCCATCCACTAGCAATCTCAAAAATCTTAATACCTCTTGAATGTACCCCCTTACAAACCTTGGTTCAAAATTTATTAACGATTTATATTTTTCGATTAATTCTTCAACGTCATCTTTGTGTTCGTGCACACAATTGATTATTACCCCTACTCTTTTCGCGTTTGCGATATTTTTATCAATTATGGAACTCGTTCGTTCCCTATTAATTATTACCCCTACTTTATTCGCGTTTGCGATATTTTTATCAATTATGGAACTCGTTTGTTCCTTATTAATTATTACCCCTACATTATTCGCGTTTGCGATATTTTTTCCAATTATGGAACTCGTTTGTTCCTTATAAACATTATTTGGACCCGTTTTGTCCTTAACACCTATCAATAGTACGTTTGTACCCCCCCAAAATTATTTGACGTTCTTTCAAATCAATCTTTGCTTTTATATCTGTTAATAAATTTTCCCCCAATATTACATCGTAACTCATTCCACTTACAACAATAAACTCACCACTCACTCTTATTTCCCCAATATAAAAATCAGTTTGTAATACTTTTGTACTTTCCGCAATCTTTTTACCCGTTACATTAATCAAATTTACCTTCATCGCTTTCATTACCCGCTTATTAAACTCAGTAGAATCTTTTTGAATGACCTTTTCATTTATAATGCTTACTTCAGCCCCCGTATCTATTAATGCTGTTAAATTGTAATTTAATATTTTTATCTGAATACATGGTAATGAACAAATTTATCCTGACTCGTTTCCTTGATCGTTTTCCATTGTTATAAATTCTCTCATATGTTGATATGATAGAGAATTTATTGTTTTGCCAGCCTCACCTCCCCTTACTGAAAATCCGGTCGGAGTTTACCCTGATTTTCCGGTTTTATAGCTTCCAAATCATTTGCCGATCTGTGTACTTGTACATTTGCCACCTGCGCATATGTACGTCTGTCAGTCTCATTATTTCTGTTTTCCGTCCGATTATAATTTTGATTCCTATTGTTACCGTCTCCCCTATCATTCCTAAAATTCCCATTTCTATTTTCCGTTCTATAATTTTGATTTTGGTATTGATTTGCCCTGTTATCTCCCTGATATCTAAAATTTTGGTTTTGGTTCCCCTGATAATTTCGATTCCATTCCCGTTTGTCATAATTTTGATTATTGTTACCGTATGTCTGTCTGTTATTCAGTCTTCTCCATTCCGTTCGATCATCGTCAATTACCCTAATATATTCGATTAACCCTTCGATTGTTCCGATTCTTTGAGTAACTATGACCCTTCGAATATCATCATCAAAATGCCTGCTAAGATGTTTCACGATTTCTCCCTCATCCATTTTTGGTTCCAAATGTTTCGCGTTGTAATATTTTCTCATGATATATGCTTCCCTTGATAAACCCCCATTGTCTTTATATTTCCCATTAAATAAATTTGTTTTAACTCTATTCTGGTTATGTTCCCCCAGTATTTTTGGCAAAATAAACCCTCAAATTCATCAATAGTTTCATATCTATCCTCAATTAACTGATACCAAAATTGTGCTTCGCCTCTCAATTTAGAATGAATGCAACTTTTAATGTCAATGCCTAGCGGTAATGTTTCAAAATATTTCTTAAGGCGTGACATAAATATTTTTGGATGAATTCTCGCATCCCCTGCAAAATATAAGTCACTGTTTTGTGCCTTTTGACACTGTGCATACGCTATTGCACTAGGAGAACTATCCCCTTGAATATAATTACCCCTCTGACATAATTTAATCCTTTCACTCATCACTTTCATTCGTTCCTCATATTCTTCGTCCCGTCTGTCTGTTATCCTTGTCAAATTTTCAAAATTTTTCTCTATTTCCCCTGTTACTTTGCTATTTATATTTAAATTTAGATTATTTACTTGTTGTTTAATATCTCTTGTCTCATTTTCTAAATTTGCAATCCTAACATTTGACTGCTTAATTTGACCTCTTACCTCATTTACCTTTACCTCTACTTTTTCTTCTGTCCTTTCAAACCTATCCGCTATCTGTGCAAACCTTATTGTCATCTCTTCTTCTTGCTTTTCCTGAAAACTTCTAAAAATTTCCTTCACATTTTCCGTAATTTCCATCTTAATCGTCTCTTGAATTCCATCTATTCTTTTTGTAATTTTGTCCTGATTTTCTTTCAGTAGCTTTTCTATGTTTTCCTTCGTTTCCTTTGCCGCTTCTATCCTGTTCTTTTCCATGGTTTCCATTAATTTTTCATCTCTTTCTATCCTGTTCTTTTCCATGGTTTCCATTAATTTTTCATCTCTTTCTATCCTGTTCTTTTCCATTAATTTTGCGCATTCTTTGTTTTCTTCCATCATCTTCCTCATCATTTCCATTATACTTTGATTTTGTTCAGCATCTCCCGATTGTTGTTGGCTTGTTTCTTCCGTTATATTTGTCGACATTTTGTCTTGTGACCTAAGTTTCATGTGCTTTTATATGTACGTAGGTTGCCAATTTTTGTTATAGAGCAGCCCCACGTTGGTTCGACACTTTATTGTGATAATAAGGTTTATTGTATTTTTATTTATTTATATATTTTGTAAAAATTTTGAATTGTTTTTTTATTAAACAGTTATAGAATTGAAAATTTTGTGTTTTATTAAAATCTATGAAACTTGGCGCCTTTATTTTAAATTTGTATTTATTTTATATTTATGCCCTTGTATACCCAGACTAGCTCATATTTCAATTTACAAATTTCCACTTACTTTTATTCTCCTTTACTCTCTCTCAGGATGCAGGTTCAATTTTTTTCCCTCTATAGTACAATTTCAAAACTTAAATTCACAAAACCAGTACACATAAAAAACTAAACACTTTCAGAAAACAATAAAGGAGATTGTTTTTAATGAAATATTTTAAAATTTTTTTACAAATATATTTACAATTTTTAGCTTAAATTACCCCAACAAATTTTAAAATCTCGAGATTTTACCTTATATTTTTATCCTTGCGGTTGGCCGAACTGTCGTTTCTTGGTTCTCACTTCTCAGCAGTTACCACGCTTTAACGTTTGGATATGGCCCCTCCAATTTCCTGATATGCTTGTGTAGTTTATTTACTTTAATTTTGTGTTTTGTCTAATTGGATTTTTATAACTGGTAAGTACTTACAAACTTTTTTTTTACGGTTTCTTTATTTTCTTGGCTTGAAATCTGATTATACAACCTTCTATTTACTATAAATTACTCCTAACCTTGATTTTATTAATCTTTTCCTATTTAATTTCATTCGATTCCTTTCCAATTTTCTAAAACTTTCCTCCTTTTTTATCAATAACAACCCACTATCCATTGTTTTCTCTGCTTACTTTAATTTTGTATATAGTAAAATCACCAAATTTCAAAATTGACTAGTTGTCACAAATTATTTTTTAATGTCAAATATTTTTTAATTTTGAAAATAAAAACTTTTATACTACTTTTTTTGTTGCTTTTTTAAAACAATATTCTTTTCTTGATACTTTCCTGAGAATTTTCTGTAAATTTGCATGTGTTACGTTCAGTATAAAAATTTTTATCTTTCACATCTCATTTTCAAAATTTTCTTAACAAATGCCCTATCATTTTAAACAAACTCCTTTTTATATAACTAGAACTAAATAACTACTGATAACAAATCTTTTTATATCTAGGTTAACATATCTTTACTCAAAAACTAATATTTTTGTTTCTACTTTTTGTAGGCTGTCGAAATTGGTTTCACCCCTTTACACACACTTTAACACTGTGTCTTGAGCTACCCCCACTCACATACGAAGCACTGAGTTTCTCCTTTGTCCTCATGGCATATCTTTGCACATCAATGGATTTCCTGTTTAGTTTTTTATGAAAATATAGTTCAACTATGCTGTCACACATACAAAAATCAAGAAATGTTTATGTTTCAACCCCAATATTGGAAAAATTATTATGGCATTGATCTAAACACATTACTGCACCCCTGTTTGGTAAGTTTTATTTCAGTTTATATTCACTTTTACAGACCATGCAATTTTTATGTTTCGTTATGAAAGTTTTAAGATAATTTACAATATTTTCCCCTGTTTATTGATTGTTGCTTATTTAACTTTTGTATAAAGTTCAATTACATTGACTCTACACTAGATTTTCATAAATTTCCCCTTTTTAAAAGTTTATACTATAACAATTGTCTCTTTTATAGGTGAAATCTTTCCCCTGAAATTATGCAACTTTTAATACTACTGGAGTTAATTGAAGTGAAATTTTTATATAGGACTACATTGGTGACACCTTTTCGATGGCAGGAAATACACAATAGGTCTCTCGTCAGCTCTGCCAGTGGAGATCCAGGACTTCGACTTGACACCTTTTTCTTGTTTTTTTTTTTTATTTGTTTTTCATTAAATTTTTATGGCCAATTTGGCTTTGCAAATACCTTACAACTAACTACATTTTTATATGAACAATGAATACTTAATTATTCTACACATATGTTAACAACTAAATTAAAATTGTTTCCTGAAATTGTTCATTTTTAATGTATGTATGCTACTATATTTATTAAATCTTTTATAATAATTTATAATATTGCTAAATGTGATAATATATATATATATATATATATATATATATATATATATATATATATATATATATATATATATATATATATATATATATATATATATATATATATATATATATATATATAATATTATTATTAATATAATATAATATTCTTTCGAAATACCAGAAAATATACAGGATGTTTTATTTAAA
This sequence comes from Rhamnusium bicolor, assembly GCA_029963845.1. Lineage (NCBI taxonomy): Eukaryota > Metazoa > Arthropoda > Insecta > Coleoptera > Cerambycidae > Rhamnusium > Rhamnusium bicolor. The sequence continues at coordinate 771,239 of JANEYF010003153.1, forward strand.
AAAAATCATGTTTTACAAGTAATTCGGAATTGCTGCATCCAACTGTTTTTCTGTTTCCACCATTGTAATCAGCGGAAAAATCCTACTAGTTTGCTAATTTGACCGACTTCGTAACTCCAGAAATACGAGTTAGCAATGATGCAGAGTTAACTTGTGACACCCTGTATACTACAATCAATATTGGATTATAAAAAATAAGAAAGAACAATACAGTACGTTATTTTTAATGAAAACTAATCCTATTCACCAAAAGCAAAAATAAATAGAGCAAAGCACTTACCAATACAGCAGTTATACTAAAACTAAAATTTTAAAAATATTCTCAAACTGCTTGTTTCGTCAGTGTGACAACGCTGAAAGCTTTAGATAAAATGGAAAATTATTTTAGCAGACCCCTGAAATAGCTATTTATACCTGCAAAGACTAAGGGGTCTGTGGTAGGGGTCGAGCAGGACTATTGCTCTACCTGATGCATCTCTTTGTAGACCCGGACCAAGCCTTGTTATTAATAAACTTAATGCCTTCCGTGAACAGGTAATTAACATTTGATTAGGAAGTATCCATACAAAGATAATAAACAAAATTATAAATACATATAAATTTCTTTCCTATGCTAAAAAATATACAAAAGGTGTCACAAAAAGTGCCCGACACCCTTATAAATGGACAAATATTAACTTTAGAAGAAAGTTATAGGAAAGAAAATGTTTATTTTTACCATTTCTTAGTCTTTAAATTTATTATGTTCAATTCAGGTATATGAGTGTGCAAAAATATTTTATCGCCTAGATAAACTGTGCGTTTCCCACATCCTAGCAAAACGTAGCAAAGGAAAAATATTCTTAGATTTCAATTTCATAACAGCAAGTCCAAAATCGTATCGTTATTCGTATGTTTATCGTTCTTCAAAATAACGTCTCAAAAGGTTTGCAAAAAAACCGTTCACTTTAGAAAAAATGCAAAAGAAAAAAAAGTTCATATTGACTTATTCTGGGTTCAGATTTCTTCAATTTTAACTCAAATATACAGGGCGTGCAACAATTAAGAAATAAGAATATTTTTGTCTATAGGTAAACTACCTCACATGTTCTATTAAAACTTGTTAGAAGAAAAAGTTCCTTAAAACTCAATTTTATAATGACGCGACATGCCGAAAATTGAATTGTTAGTTGTTTTTATCGTTTTTCAAAATGTCATTCCAAAAAGTATACAACAACCTATAAAATGGAAACCATTCATGTTAGAAAAAATGCGTATGAACAAAATATTTAGAAACTATTTTACAAAAAACTGTTCACAGATAAATATAATTAAACTTAAAATAACTACGTTTCCGGCTATATATCACAATGAATATTGAATTATAAAAAGATAAGTAAGCACAATCCTGTAATACGTTGTTTTTAATTTAAACTAATCCAGTTCACCAAAAACAAAAATAAATAGAACAAAAGCACTTACCAATACAGCAGAGATACTAAAATGAAAACTTTAAAAATATTCACAAACAGCTTGTTCCACTTAAGTCTCGTCAGTGAGACATCATTGAAAGCTTTAGATAAACTAGAAAATTTTTAGCAATTACCCCTCCAATATCTATTAATATATTCGCGCCAATATTTTAATTGGCTTTGATGAAGGCCTAGGTGGGGCTGAGCAGGACTATTGCTCTACCTGATGCATCCTTTAGTAAACCCCTATATGGGCAATCTTGTTTCGTCTCGCATAAACCAAGTAAAGCCTTTCTCATGGATAGGAGTCGATTTTTGTGCGCCAGTCTTGACTACCTTATCAAAAGCCTGTGGTGTACAATTCCGAAGAGCGTATATGTGCGTTTTTATTTGCTACGCCACAAAGGCTATACATTTGAGCATGTATCGGATTGTTCATTGCACGTCGCGGTCGATGTACTCGAATACACAGCGACAGAGGGACAAACTTTGTAGGTGCTGAAAAATATATCGTACAGATATTTGAGAATGTTGTGAAAACAAAACGTATTGAGTGGTGGTTTAATCCACCTACCGGACCTCATTTTGGAGGCTTATGGGAAGCGGGGTCAAATCCGTAAAGACACATTTATTTCAGGTAATCAGGGAACAGGTTATCTTATATGAAGAAGTTAATATTGTATTACTTCAGATTGAAGCACAATTAAATTCAAGGCCCTTATGCCCTTTAAGCTCGGATCCCATATATTTATCGGTACTGTCACTTCTTAACTTTAGAGCCGCTCCTGACTATGATCTTACTCACCTTAAACTAAACCATCTGTCTCGGTAGCAACTGCTCATACATCTCCATCAAGATTTTTGGGAAAGTGAATGTTTGCACACTTCAGCAGCGAAGTAAATGATTAAATAACAGTAAAAATATTAAAATTGACAGTTATAGTAATATAGGACAACTTGTCACCGTATTTACAATGGCGTTTAGCTCGTATCATTCAAACCCATCCTGGACTGGAGGGTGTCATTCGAGTAGCCACTGTCGTTACTGCCGATGATTCACAGTTCCAAAGGCCAGTTGTCCAACTGTGTCTCTACCTTGTTAAAACTACATAGCATTTTAGGTGGGCTAAAAGTCAAAGTACTAGTTTTATGTTTAATATAATATTAGAATTTAAGTAGATTTAATAGGAATCATTTATTAGTTGCCTTTTGTTCGCGTATTTGAATTTGAATATTCTTTTCCCTGGCCAAAAGATATGAGAGCGCATGCGCACAAAACAAGAAGCATTGAAGAATCATTAAATTTTAGTAAGACATATCTATACTTGTTAGCATTTCATATCCAATATCGTGTATGGCTCAAATATTACATACATAATCATATTAAAACCCCGAACAAAGCATCACTGGCGTCGGTAGTTAAAAATTGAGTGAATCGGTCAACAGTGTCTTCAAAACTACCAGAAACCATTGGAGGATGCGGAAAACCTTATTTTTTTTGAGTAAGCAGCAACTAATTAAAAACAGTCCTCTTATTGCAAAATATATTTGCCTTGTAATTAATAGACCTAATGCCTTCCGTGAACAGGTACAGTTTATTTCAAACTTATTTGCAACATAAAAAATGTCGACTTCTTTAATCCCTTTACGGCCGATGTTTTTTATGTTGCAGATAAGTTTGAAATAAACTATAATTGACATGGACATATCTGTACAAAGGTAATAAACAAAATTATTGCAGTTCTTTTGAGCAAATTCTCTTACTTATGTAACAATATCAAGTTTATTAAAATCGGTTGAGAAATAGCAGACCGATTATTTAAAGTTTGTTTTTTTGTTTCTAATTTTAAAATTAGCAAGTAGGCCTTTTTTGAACTCGCTATAAATTAGAAATCAATGAATCGATTTAACTCATCGTAGTGCTAAAATATAGAGAGAAGTTCACTCTTTCGAAATTTGTCTTTCTGTCATTTTGACAACTTTCAAATTAAAAGAACCAGCACAAAAGAAGGGTTATTTTAAATTGCGCCCGCTATCTTGAATTTTAACATTTTAACCAAGGTGACATTTGGTCTTTGTAGCCCATTTAACTAGCTAACTATTGAAACTAAAATCGTCAAAAAGTGATGGAGAAACAATAAAGTGGCAAGAATCTGTGTATTTTAACTCAAATATGGGCCTCAGTCTCAGGTACGGTTTATTTGATTTCACTGTTCGATGTTTTTTCTTATATCATTTGTGATATACTATAAAATTTTAAATGTCAAACTTCTATTTAAATTAAATAATAATGGATCTTAAACACGGCAGACGGTTTAGCGTAACCCCAGTTTGCAAAAGTTTTGTTGCCACTTTATTCAAACTTCCCTTGTTGACAATAAAAGTTAAGTGTCAAACTAATGAAGAGCAGACATATTACAAACAGTTTCTCTCTACGCCATAAAAATAAACTTTTGGCAATCAAAATTATATTACAACGTTTATAAAAGGGCAACATTAAGAGTTCAGTAACTTTTATTAACTTCTCCAAATTGAAAATACTAGAGAGAATAGATAGAAAAAAATCATATCACGCAGGCCGTAGCTACTGATTAAGAAAACAGTATAAAATACGAATCTGATTTAATACATATTGTTTCTATTTGTTTCTTATATTGCAATGTTATGTAATCTGAATCAAATCAAGCTAAATTACAGCACAATAAGTACAATTAATTATTTACCTCTTAGCGCCAGCAGTTCCTCGGTTTAAAACAATTACAACCTACCACTTGAGATTTACCAAAAAGGGTAGTCTGTACATCTAAGGAAGTGGAAGGGTCTACGACTAAAATGAGTTAATTTTGTTTAATATTGTTTAGTTATTGTCTAGCAAAATATATAATAATTTTCTTAGACTCTCAATAGAGACTTAACGAAGCAGTCTTGGATAGAAATAAATTTGGTTCAATGGTATTGTTTTGGTCTCGAAAATATGTGGTAGCTTTTTGTACAGACCTTTCATCCAGATATCACTCTGAAAATAGTAGCAAACGCTACGAGGATATGTCAAAAACTTTAGCATGTAAAAAATTCGTATTTTCGGGTACGCAATTTCATAGTGAGGAATCTTAAATAAAAATATTAACTATTTCAAGTGCGTCTTAGTTCTACAGACTGCAGATTAAATCTATTCAGTATTAGATGTTGGTTGGTTCCTTGTTGTGGGTATATGCCATATATTTTAAAACAAATTAATTTAAGGTATTTTCGCAGTATTTTTTTCAGGGCATCTTTGTGAATTTGATAAAAAGCGTACCATTTTAAGGATACATATTCCAGTTTGGTCCGAACGTATGAGAAGTATAGGATTTTAAAAAAATTTATATTGGAGAAAAATCTAGTATTACGTATAATAAAACCTAGCATGGAATAAGCTGATTTAGTAGTCGGTGTAACATGATCTACGAAAGTAAGTTTGACGTCAAAAATAATGCCTAGATCTTTAGTAGAGTAGACACGTGTTAATATAACATCATTTAGTAGGTAGTCAAAAATTATTGGACGTGCTTTTCTATTAAAGGACATTACTTTGCATTTTTTTATATTAAAGTAAAGTTTGTTTTTTACGCACTAATTTTCTAAGTGATGGACTGGCTCCTGGAGAAAAGTACAATCTCTATTAACGTTTATTTTAGAGTACAATTTTAAGTCGTAAGCATACAACAACTTTTCACAAAATATATTATTATATAAATCGTTAGTAAATAATAAGAAGAGCAAAGGACTCAAATTTGAGCCCTGGGGTACCCCAGATGTAGCGATTGTGCAAATAGACTTGTAGCCATTGTACATCACATACTGAACTCTAGTATCAAGACAGAAAATTAACAAGAATATAAGATAATCTAAAAATTCATTACTTTTTGGTTTTTCAATAATTATCGAGTGATCGAATTTATCAAAAGCCTTCGAAAAATCTGTATATATAACATCAACCTGGCTTTGGTCATCTAAAGATTCTACAATATACTGAGTGAAATATGTGAGGTCTGTCACAGTTGAGTGGTTTTCTGTAAAGCAATGTTGATAGGGATGTATAATATTTTTAACTTGAGGATATAATTGAGAGTAGATGGAAATTTCGAAGACCTTTGATAAATTCGAGATGATGGCAATGGGTCTATAGTTGCTTAAAATAGAGGCGTCTCCAGTTTGCAAAGTGGGGCATAATCTTGCTATCTTTCATCTGCTGGGAAATGAACAAGTTTCGAGGGAGAGATTAAATATAATAGAAAGAGGTCTAGCTAAGGCATACGCACAGTCCTTCACTAAGAAACTTGGTATTTGGTCATCATCAGCAGTCAATTTTTTCTTAAGTTTTTTACTTGCCTGAATGATATCGTTTTCATTAATATGTTTTACACCAATACTTGGAAAGTTATTGAAACCATTATTAAAGATAATTTGAGATTTAGGCAGATATACACTACTGAAATAATTACTGAAACCATTAACAATGTGTTGAGGTGTTTCTAGAAGTTCATTATTATTACCATTTAATTTGCCAGGAATTCTTGTGGATTTTTTTACTTTGGATATATGACCAAAAATGTTTAAAGTCATTAGTTATGCTTTGTTCTATGGCCGAAATGTAATTTTTATACTACATATTTATTCGAGATTTAATAGATTTTCTTAGGTTTTATGTTTTTCTAAATCAGTAGGTGATTTATATTTTTTGTAATTATTATGAAACTTATATTTTAGTTTAATATCATTGATAATTTCGAAAGTGTACCATGCGGGATATTTAGATTTACTTAAATTATTTCTATCAACTGGTACATATAAGTCAAAAAGCTCATACAGTTTTTGATAAAGTTTTTCGCATGCGTCATCGACATTACATTTAGTGACTTCATAGCAATTTTGGATAAGCTTTTTTCTGTTTGTTTCTGTTTTTTCTGTTTTCCCTTTTTTAGATAAAGAGGTTCATACACAACTTTTTTAAATGTTTGAATAATTTTAGTTAGCCAATTTTTTTTATCTGTTCTCTTTTATTTATTATATCAACATGTCTTCTTTTTGTGTATTTACGCACCATACTCATCAGCTTAAAGTCACCACCTTCTCATATGCTCCCTTTCTAGCACTATTTGTAGTGATGTGTGTCAGAACGAGAGCAGAGAGGAAAGTGGTGATTTTAAGCTGATGAGTATTGAACATTGTATATGTTATTATGTTATATTGGTTCTTACAGTTCTGAAGATGGTAGTAATCAAATATCGAAATATTGGCTTTTAAATTAAATGTTAAGTCAGTAATAAAAAGTTTTGTCCTAATTGCTTGTGAATTCTTCCATCCAATTAATCTCACCTCTCTATTGGAATATTTTGGTATTTAAATTTTTATTATACCTTGATTATTAAAGAAATTTAATATTATTTTTAATTTTTGAGGCGGGACCAAATTTGACTTCTAAAATTTGTGATTAAACTGTGTATTTCATTTGTTTTAATATACACTATTGGAATCGATTTCATTCACAACATGAGCCGAATGCGATAAAAAGTAAAAGCATTAAAGTTTAAATATGAGAGGGAGATTTTACTGTATGCTTCGCTGCCACTAAGGGCGCCAATTGCCCGTGCAGTACTACCACCATTCGAGTATAGCGGTGTTGTCTTCGTAAGGCTAAATATAAGGGGCGGTAAATTTAGACAAAACCCTACGCAGTACAGTGCTTTTTCTGGTTTTGTATATACACTGCTCAAACAATTTTTATTTCGATTCCGTCAGAAAATTTCTAATAAAAAATTTCTTTTTGGTTTTACAACATTCATTATTAAAAAAAGTTGTGAAGTCTTGCGCGACCTTTTAGGCAGGCTAGTGGTTTCCGAGTTGTAGGTCAACTTCATCTAAAGGATACCAATTTTATTTTGGTCTTAACGAAGTCAAATAAATTTTACACTTTCACAAATCACCTATCTCGTTAGTAAAATTCAACTTTGTAAGAAACCCCTCTGTTCAAATTATTTTTGGCCTTCAGCGACTTTGAAAAATAAATTTCATAGTTCTAAAAGCATTCGCAGGGAAGTAAAAAGACATTTTTGCATTTTATTTTTTCACAAACACACTGAAAAAAATATTTTTAGTATTTTATAAAGTCATTTTCAAGCTAGAAAAAAGCCAAATTGCCAGGGTCCCCTGTGCAAAATTTTTTTTGCCCTGATAAATAAAAAGCACGCCGCTTGATTAAATCCTTCATCTATAAAGTCTGAGGTAGAAACAGGTCCCTCAAGTCAGGACCGCTGAAGAGGAGTTGCTGAAGTCTTGCTCAGCTCTGCTAGCATAGCCAAAGGCACACCGAAAATTTAACTAGGCTAAGAACAGGTTACCTAACCTCTCTGTATTATCAAAATCGACCTTGAGAAAATTCCATGCCTACGATTAAATAACAAGGTAACAAACTAAAATTATTTTCGTAGCAGCAAGTCACGTAGCGCCCAACTTAATTATAAAGAGTAATAACCCAGCTAGGGAGAAATTAAAGAAAGAAGTCTTCCACAAAACACAAATAAAAAAGAAAACAATCTTGTTGTATTGGTGACAAACCAACGGAACACAGCAGTCTCGCCCAGTCTTCTAATGGATTGTATACCAGCTTAAAACGCAGAAGCTTCCTATGCAATTTTAGGCGTAGATTGTGTAGTGGATACGCCATCCCTCGGAGGGGGTGTAAAACAGACTGTTTTTTAATTGTGGTTTCGGCTATAAAAATAATTTAAGACAACTTTTTTCTAGAAGTTTATTGAAGAAATTTTACAATAAGTTGCAAAATCCAACAATAATAACAATAATTTTACTTTTCACAAGCTACCGTTAAGAAATGATAGAAATAAAATTTATATTTTTAGAAGTGGTTTTTTACTTTATATAACTCTTTTGACTAATCAACGAATTCATTTACTGAATCCAGTTAGTTTGTTTACTATTCTCGGTTGATAATAAAGTATATTCTATATTTTTCGTAATCGACAAGTCCAGCTTCACAAGGCCCTCTTCAAGTTATGTTAGTAAATTCCCTGTCAGGTTATCATCTATCAATGTAATATATTGTCCAATGAATGACACCATGTATCATAATAATCATATCTGCTAATAGTCGAGGATCAATCTACATCAGTCAATGTGCATTGTGCACATCCCTCAAGGAAGGTTTTTGTTTAACCTAAACAGTATAACAGGAATATATAATTAATATATTGGAAAAAGCAAAATCAAGCCAGAAAACCTATATTTTAGATAATGGGCCATCTTCAAGTTTGTCTAAGTGCCACCTAAGCACCTGGAGCTATATTTACGTTATAGGATAGTGGTGTATTTAGCATCTCATAAATTGTAAGCTAGGGTTCTTTGACTACGAGGAAGTCAACGGACATGTACAATTAAGTAATGGCACCAATGCAACCATGCCATTTTACGATGAAAATATTGGTATGTTGCATTTTGCGATGTCTACTGCTATTTAAATAATTTTAAAAAGTAGATATATACCGGACTAGGGGTTTTCGTTTTTTGTATTGTAACTGGAGTAAATCATTTCTTGAGTCTGAAAATTTTCCTTTTTGGTGAGTTAATATTTTTTCAATCTCAATATGTTTTTGATTCTGATACTGAATACACTGTTATTTAATTCAACGTAGTTCTTGCTCCCAAACTAGTAGTTGTTTTAATAGTTTCTATGATAAAATGTATTGGAAGTGTTGTTTTTGATTCATTATATGCCTAATTCATTAAATGCATAAATACGAAGCAATACTATATCAGATTTTTTGAAATTTACTTTCTATCTCCCACAGTTTTCGAGATATTGATCTAAAATTTGGTACATTTATATCTTCTAGTGAGACCAGCTATGCTATTACTGTATATCTACAAATGATTTACAGGGTAACATATTTTAGAGAGACGTCATCCGTTTCCTCTCCCAAAGTTCTTTGTAGTAAGACATTGCTCTTTGCAATTGGTTGTTGTAGACTCGCTGATTTGTTGCGAAACGTTGTTACAACAATTTACAGAGATTGTGTACTAAATCATTAGACATAGTAAACTGAAGAAAGACTGAAAATTGGCATCGTATAGCAGGTAGTGTGTATTGCTGATTGCACAACAGCTAGATGGAAAATGAATTCTCTGCTATCCTAATGCTTATGTTGACGAGCGACGGCTCTGGTTTACATTATAACGTTGCCATTGAAGATACCATTGTCAGTACACAATCTGTATATACCTACATATGTATCTGTAACTTGTTTGATACTTTTTCCATTTATAAGTTATTAGATAAAATTCAGATGAATATTTATTAAGTATTAAATTTGGTATACATGCATGTTTGACAAAGTCAACAATACTTTTCTATAAAATATTTGTAATGTGCCACTGGTAAACGAGATTTAAGGTCGATTCACATTATACAACACGACACGGCAAGACATGGGCCGGCAGTTTGAACAGTATTGTATGTGTTGTGCCGATTAAGTCGGTGTATGTACAACTATTACAATTGTATTATGTAATAGATTGTATTGTTGTAGCGGATTCGCGAATTGTCCTGTCATGCCGTATAATTTGACCAACCTTTAGTTGTTTTTTGTTTTTCTTTGGTCTGTTGAATATTTTCGGTTTTCTTCAGTTGATAGACGAAATTTTATGTAAAAAGCTTTTGAATTTTCAGTCTTGACAGTTTGGACAGAATTATTGTTATATGATCATATTGGCTGCTTTTATGAATGTTTAAATTGCTAATACGCATTTTTTGTTTACTAACAAATTAGTGTTCAAATAAATATCTAACAAAAACGAAGAATAGTGGGTAGGTGTAAAAAAATAAAACACATATATTTCAATTGACCGGTTTCTAGGAATATATTCTTCTTCATCAGAATCTACAAAACACATTACATTAAAATCTTTCGTTTCCAAAACGCACATAATAATATTGTAAAAGTGTAAAATGTTTATCATCTAAAATCAAAGCAACCGATTTTAATAACACATTTGGTTAGCTTTTGGATGATAAACATTTTAAACTTTGGCAAAATTATTGACTGTGTTTTGAAATGTAAGATTTTATTGTAACGTGTCTTGTAGATACTGATGAAGAACATAGTCCCAGAAACTAATCAATTGAAATAAATAATAAATATGTTTTATTTTTGTTCGCTGTACTATCCAGAGAAAATTTGTCCTGTTTTAGGACTTACCTACATATTCAGCTGCAATAAACTTGTACTTTTGTCAAATCTAAGGACATTGCCGAAAACCATCAACTATCAGAGGTCAATTGGAAGAAGAAATTCTTGAAGCTATTGATGATTCTTGAAAACTAATATCAGAAAAGTTGCTGCCCAAATGAGAATTAGTCTTAAAACACTATAGATGGGAAAATCTGTTGGATCTCTATCTTTTCCAATGAGTTACCAAATGATTATCCTTGTCGCGTTAATTGGTGTTAATGGTTTTCAGATGTGATTGTAGGTGTAGATAATCTCAATTTCCCTGCTAATGTCTTATTCATGGAAGAAGCCAGCTTCTCCAGAGAAGATATTATGAATTTTCATGTTAACCACGTATGAGTAAAAAAAACCGTATGCCATAATTTTCTTCCTGAATATCTGATTAGCGATTTGCAGTCGATTTATTAATCTTCAAGGCCTTTTTAGGAAAAGTGTAATAATAGGACAGAGACGGTTCATGCACGATGGTGGTCCTGTCCATTTATCCTTAAATATTCATGAGTTTCTGATTGCTATAAATCAAGGCTGTTGAATTGCGTAGCCTTCTAAATCACCAGACCATAACCTCTTAGATATTTTCCTATGGAGTTTACCAAAATACTCGTTTATACTACCCAATTCAAAACGTCTCCGAAATCGCATAATCCAAACATGTGATATAATTGACCACAGTCTTGGCATTTTCGAAAGTTTTCAGTAGACAATGAGACGACGAAAAAATTGATATATCTACTTTAGAAACTGACGACGTTGATAAGGATGAAGAAACATTTAAAAATGCAGTGACGGATAAGAAAAGAAATAAGGAACAGCAGGCGCAAATAACTTATATTTTTTTTCGACAATCTGCTCCTCCAGGGCGAGGTAAGCTTAGGTGAGTGGAGACGCATTGAAAGAGCTTGCCAGGCATAAACTACTAAGGCCGGTGTGAGTTCCGGAACACAGCGGAATCCAGAGAACGAGATTGTAGACTTGCTTGAAAGACTTGAAACTGAGGAGTCACGAGTGCTGCCTTGAATCTGAGCCTATTTTAGGAAGCAAAAGAAGAGATCACGATGCGACGGTCATTATCGAGTGGGCTTACGAGACACTGAGAAGATACTGTCTACCCAAGAAGACGAATTAATGCGAATTAACATCCTCCCATTTCTTGACGCAGTGTGACGAGTTGGAGCGGCTGAGGCGAGAAACCGTCGGCGCTGGGGTGCTTCAAAGAGGTGAGTGAGTTCCCTCTTATATAATGATATCCTGACCTTCATCAGAAGATCTATAAAATTTATAGAGGAAACAGGCAGGGGTTGGGGGATAAAATAAACATATTTTTGGCCTACTTGCCAAATTTAACAACTCAAGATTTCGTGGTGTTCTCATTGATATTAAAAAATATATATGTCAGTGTTTTATAATAATTGATTGACCATTTTTATTAAATTTTGAAATATGGAGGTATTAATTTAATTATATATTTAATTTGGATGAAAAATTTTAAGCGCAATATATTTAAAAAAATTATCATATAGATATGAAGTCATATGCAGAACAGAAGAAGACAAACAAGTTGACAATAAACGAACTAATCTCATCTTTTTTCTGTCAAAATTAAGTGGACTACTTCATAGACATGTCTATGGTAGATGTTTAACTAGAGGTATGCCGTTTATTTGTATTGGAGCAGATGATCTGATTTTGTTCATTTATTGAACAATTTGCTTAAAAATCAGTAAAATCACTGAATTTCTGCTCGAACTCAAGAGGACGAGTAATAAAATCAGAGCACTCATTAGGACAACAAAATCGTCTCAAAAATATCAAGATATTATTTTAAATGTGACTGTGGGGAATGTAACATCTGCAATCTGAAGGTAGTTGAAAATACATTTAGTTTACATTTCTATTTTATTTTATTTCATTTTATTAATTTTTATTTTATAAATATGCATTGCCTATTGACAGTAATTTATGATTTTCTTTAAGTAATTTATGTTTTTTTTATCCATAAAAATTTTTTCAAAAGTTCAAAATAAAAATTTCCTCTATAAAAAAACACCTTTTCCTTGTTCGTTTGTGTCTAAAGGACCATTGGATTTATCTGCTTGCAAGTCAACTTTCAAAACGACCTGCTCATATGATTTTTAAAACTGATTCAGCAACACCAATGAACAAACCTTAGTAATGTTTAGTATTTGGTGTTAACGTTTTCTTATAATTGTTCTGTGGTTTTCTTGTTACTGTTTATTAGTGAAAATCTAATAAATGAATAACACAGAGATTTACCTTGGACATCAACAAAATTCATGTGTGGCAAAAACCTCAAGTTGTCAAAGTTGACACTTTTATCCATATTTTCTGTCATCACCTTCACATACTGGTAAATTTTGAGTTATTCATTTCGATGATTTTCAGGGAATCATTTTTTTTCTTCTTCCAACGGTGGCAGATGAGTTTCTAACCTCGCAGTCGTCTTTCGTTTGTTTTATGATTAACTGATCTGCCAAACTGCCGATGTGATGTCATCAGCGTTTGAAATGCATGTATTTTATTAATTCATATTGTAATATTATAAGATTTTATTTTTAACTTTTACATGTTTCTAATGATTTTTTTAAGATGAAATGCTATTGTTTAGCACAGCAAAAATTTTGACTCAGTGTAACAACCGAATTAACTATGTTATATTCGAAACAGGTTTTTCTCTCCTTAAGGGGCCACAGATCTCGTTCTTTTTACTCGGTTTTACCTAGACGAGTAAGAATGAAGAACACGTACATCCACACACTATGAGCTAGTTTCACAGTTTTTGTTAAACCATTTCCATGTAAAACACTGCAACAAAATAATGAATCAATATTGGTCCAATGTTGTGAAAAATTTGGCTCAATATTAAATGTGAACAATTCGCTAGATTGACTGAATATTGATTTAACTATATTGGGATGATATGGAAAAAATACATCGTACATATACAATAGTGGATTAATATAGGCCCAAATCGTGGAAAGGTGGCTCAGTAAAATTAGTAAAATAATAACTTTAACAAGTTAATTGCCTTATTTGCAGAATTTAAAATTTGGTCAATCAATATTTTTAAAAATTTATTGGAGAAACACCTTAAACGCAGCATCAAATATTATGGCATTATTTTATACAACGGATCATTGAGTTTTTAAACATTTCTAACATTTACCAAAAAATGATACAGAGGCTGATGATATCAATACTGAGAGCAACATTGTAAAAATTGAGTCGCGGAATTTTTCCAAAATAAATTATGATTTTTATTGAACTAAAAGTGTACCATATTTGTACCAAATTTTATCTAAATATTTAGAATCGTTTCAGAAATATGGCCGACTACACTAGTCAAAAACCAAAAAACGCCCTATATCTCAAAAACGGTTAACATTCAACCATAAATTTGGGGTAGCCCAGTCACATTAGAGGTTTCACCTCGGAATGAGAGATAATAAGCTGTAAACTAGTATAAACCTTTATTTTGTCGTTATAAAAGTTGTCTCAAAAGTCTCATAAAATCTCGTGTCCGCGTCTTAAGATATTCAAGGTCAAAGGTCACAAAAATCGTTTTTTTTTTTTGCAAATATCTCGCTTCATATGGTTTTAATGGCATTTGCATTTATTATAGAAATTTTAGAGAATAAAATTCTCTACAACTTTGGTCTCAAAAATTTTTTTATATACTCAACCGTTTTTGAGATAGACGGCGGAGAGCGCGCCGCGCTTACCTATTCACAGCATAATGCAAGGTCAACCGTAAGTCCCGGTAAATAATACGCCGTTAAAGTCTATAAATCATTAAAAAATATATAATTATGAATAATTTGCATTGTTTATTAATTAATACATTATATTTAATAATATTTTTCATTTATCGAATATATATTTGTTTAATATTACTTACCTTTCCTTGTTGTTATCAAAAAAATTGTTGAGTGGAATACTTTAAGTATATTTTAATTATATTCTAATATATATATGTTAATTATATTTTAAGTAGAAAAAGAATAGAGTAAATACATTTTAATCATATCTTTATTTAGAAATACTTTTTCACATATTTATTACAGGTGAAGTTCAAATGTGGGGAGCTTTTTCAAAAACTTTTATATTAGAAGGACTTGATGAAAATGATCGTTCTCGTATCGTAGCCATTATTACATGACATTGATGTGCATTTCGTTTTTAAATTATCTATTTTTCCTTTTCTATTTTTCATTATGACTTCTTGTAAAAAATGCATTAAAGTTTTTGGTATTTCTTCATTAATATCATCTAACATTTTAATTGGAGGTGGATAAGACTTGGTTTCAACTACATATGATCGAATATCTTCCCTAATAATAGCTAATAATAGCTTCGACAATCCGTAACCGTTCTTCTTCGGGATCCCTTTTTTTATTATCGTACCAAGCTTTTGATAGTATATTAGCTTGTGTATCACGAAAAGATATGATAGTAAATGATCCTACTTTTCTCGTAATTATTATTATGTCGGTCAAATATTTTTGTTGAAGTTTTGTAATGATAGTCTTATCATCTGGTACATACTCCGTCAGGACATCTTTGAGCTCTTTCAATGTAAATTGTGATCCGTCATGATTTTCTATATAACTAAAATTCTCTATCATTGCTTGTGTGACTTGATTATCTTGGCGAGGCTTCTTATCAGTAGTAGATGGTACTCGACTTAATGATTTATAGACTTTATACGGCGTATTATTTACCGGGAATTACGGTTGATCTTGCATTATGCCGTGAATAGGTAAGCGCGGCGCGCTCTCCGCCCTCTATCTCAAAATCGGTTGAGTATATAAAAAAATGTTTGGGACAAAAAGTTGTAGAGAATTTTATTCTCTACAATTTTTATAATAAATGCAAATGGCATTAAAACCATAGGAAGCGAGAAATTTGCAAAAAACCGATTTTTGTGACTTTTGACCTTGAATATCTTAAGACGCGGACACGAGATTTTATGAGACTTTTGAGACAACTTTTAGAACGCCAAAATAAAGGTTTATACAAGTTTACAGCTTATTATCTCTCATTCCGAGGTTGACCCTCTTTTTTTGGCTTAAGTGACTGGGTTAGGGGTGTTTTAAACTCAGCTAAATGTAATCTATCTCCCATTATACTATGTCACTTTAAATCTTAAATACCCTGTATACTTTTCAATACGGAAAATTCGATTTTAATGGCCCTCAAGATGATACAATAAACGTATCTAAACGTCAGTTCTTTGAAAAAGCTGTTTTCTTAATAAAAATTCCATAACAAACGTCAAAAACGATAATTATAAACTTTTTTTTTCTTAGGTTAAGTTGGCTCTTTTACTTGTAGTTTTAGTTTGTGTACACATGATTAATTCTTTCTTAGTATTGTTATTAAATGTGCACCCTTATAATTGGTAATAGCAATCATATTGTAGGGCTGCCAATGTTATTAAATAAATAAAATAAAGGAGAAAAGGATTTTTCTTTCTTTGGTCTATTCATATCATATCACCATATATGCTTTCCTAGAAAAAAAATAATAAAATAATTATTGGGTATTACAAAAGCATTCTTTCACACTTATGGTTTTTATATTTTATAACATCATTCTTATCTGAATGTGCTAGTATACAAGTTTTAGGCATATAATAAATCAAAAACAACACTTCCAATACATTTTATTACAGAAACTATTAAAACAACTACTCAGTCTATGAGCAAAAACTACATTGAATTAAATACTTGAGATTAAAAAAATATTAACTCACCAAAAAAGGATTTTGGTGAGTTAATGCCCCTCATCAGCGCTACGCTGATGAGGGGCAATAACTCCGAAACACGTGTCCGTAGCTGCATAATTGTTTCTTTTTGGGGAATATGGCACTAAACCTTCTTTGTTTTATTTTGAACCCCAATAAATCTATCTTGTTTTATTTGTATGTGCCAGGTGGAAATGAGCAGTACACATAGAGCTCTCTGTGTTGACTGTGCTCATCGAGGCCCCAAATGTGGCACATGGGACCATGAAGACACTAATTGAGTACTGTGTACTTTCCAGCCTTATTTTAGTTCTTGTTCCTGATCTATCCCATCGTAGATCCAATTCCTTAGCTACGCTACGATGATGAGGGGCAATAACTCCGAAACACGTGTCCGTAGCTGCATAATTGTTTCTTTTTGGGGAATATGGCACTAAACCTTCTTTGAATAATTATTTTATTTCTTTTTCTAGAAATGCATAAATACGAAGCAATAATGTCAGATTTTTTTGAAACCATATATGCTTATATAAATTCACACAGTATTTGAGTTAAGTATTAAATAAAAATAATTATCACTTTTAAATTTTAAAATAAATCTAAAACATCTAGAACAGTGGGGATATTCCACTAGACTGCAATTTACTTTGTTTTATGCATATTATTCTGAATTTAATATGTAATCGATATCTATACGCGGTTGTCATTTTAAACTTTTTGCCTCTATGAAATTAAATTATAAAATTTCAGATTAATTTATAGTTGTCGCCAGTTAAACAACCAATGTACAGGGTGTGCAAATTTCGATGTGTGTATAGGGTAACTCGGTAACTGTAAGAGATACAAAAAAATGTAATACACATTCTCGATCTCTTTTTTTGACAAATTCACTGGCGAAAACAAAAATTTGCCATCGTCTTTTGTTTTCGAGTTATAAACAAAAATTCGATTTTTCGACTTTTAGACACGTCAATATCTTGGTTGTTTGTAAAGTTATGAAAAAACAGCTTTTATATTCATGAGGCACTTTTATCTGTGTAATACAGTGGCGTCGAGAAAATTAAAAAAAAGGTGTAATTCAGAGTTATGGCATAAAGTTGTATTTTTTTTAGGAAATAATAGTTGGCTGGTTTAATTAAAAAGGAAATTTTTTTCTCTTTCAAACTATATATCATATGTGGGGTCGCTTTTGCTGCGTAAGTATTTAATAGCGAAAATAATCTTTAGTAGATTCCTTTTTTTCGTTTTTACTTTCTTATCCCTAATATAAGGAAGTATAGTAATGGGGATTTTTTTCGACATAGAAATTTTGCTCTCACGATGCCGACTAAGGCGGACGATGATTCCGAGTCTGCTGAGAAAAAGGGCAAAAATTGCAGTATTTGTAATAATAAAGTTTCTAGAGGTGGTATCAGATGTAATAATAGTGAATGTGACATAGTTATACATACATTATGTTTTGAAGCTGTGGCAAAAGTAGTAAAGGTGATTAAAAAAAGATTGGATGTGCAGGGGTTGTTGTGATAAAATAAATAATGACGTTCTTTCCGGTGCTAGCGGACAGTGTAGTGGTGAAGGTAGCAGTACTGATTCTAAGTTACTTTTACAAAGTGAAAACAATTGTCTTCTTCGTGAGAAAGAATTATTAATTAAAAGAGTAGATGACCTGGAATATATTGTGGCCTTACAAAAAGCAAGGTTGTCCGATAGAGAACAAAACATTGTAAGTACGATTAATTCTGTATCATACGATAAGCCTAGCATTTCTTATAGCAATGTTGTAAGAAAAAATGAACATCTAAAAAAAGCATCACCTGTTTTATTTGTCAAATCAACTGATAACGCTATTTCGAATATTCAAGTTGAAAACGATATCAAATCTAAAATAAATCCTAGCCAAATAAACGCCAATGTAATTAGTACAAGACTAATTAAAGATGGGATGCTCATTAAATGTGGTGATAATGCTTCTTTAAATAAATTAAGAGATCGTTTAACTCAAACTATAGGCAATGTTTATAATATAAGCGAGAAAAAAAAGTTTAATCCACGAGTAATAGTATACAGTGTGGAACCTAACTCTGTCACTGATCCAGACCTTATAAAAAATATTATTTCTGATAACAATCTCAACTGCATCGAAAATGACATTAAGCTGGTTACCAAATTGAAGTTTAATAACTTGTATAATATTGTATTAGAATTGCCACCGTCAGTATTCACCTTAGCTATGAAAAAAGAAGCTCTATATATTGGTTGGAGAAGATGTCCTGTTAAGGAACACTTTAGTCTTCGTCGCTGTTACAAGTGTAATAAGTATGGTCACATAAAAAACATTTGCCGTGCTGATTCACCAGTTTGTCCAAAATGTTCCGGATCCCATGAAAAACGTGATTGCGTGTCTGAAACTTCATCTTGTGTAAATTGTAAAGAATATAATATCAAATTCAAAACCAATTTGTTAGTAGACCATACTGTGGACGATCCGTTGTGCAATTATCGTAAGATTAAAATAGATCAATTAAGAGCTAAGATTAATTATGAACAACTCGCTTAGAATAGGTCACTTAAATGCTCGTTCACTATTTACGGGATTTGATGCTTTTTGTAACTTATTAATTGAAAATAAATTTTCCTTATTTTGTGTTACGGAAACATGGTTGAATGATAACATCTCTTCCGATATTATTAATGTTCCCAGCTTTCGTTTTTTTAGGAAAGATCATATTGGCAGGGGAGGGGGAGTAGGCATTTATGTAAACGATTTATTTTCAGCAAATGAAGTTTTAAATGATTTTGTTAGTATAGATGGTTTAGAATATTTATTTTTAAATGTAAGAATCGGTAAGCTTAACTTACTCGTTGGAGTTATTTACAGAGTGCCTGCAAATAATTTAACTGCGTCTATAAAACATTTCGATGATATTCTGTCACATGCTACAACTCAATATGACAATATAATTATTTTAGGAGATGTAAATGTCGATCATTATTATGATAATCCTGTTTTAGAATGCTTTTCTGCTTACGATTTCACTCAGCTAATTAATGATTCAACCAGAATTACGAACACCTCTGAAAAAATAATAGATGTTATCTACTTTAACCAACCCTGTATGTATATAAATGCTGGAATTCTAAATGCAGACCTGATTTCGGATCACAATGCTATCTATTGCGACATAAAATGTACGGTTCCAAGAAACAAAACTATAATGCTAACATATAGAAATTTCAGTCATTTTTCATTAGAACACTTTTTGGTGGATTTAAAAAAGTATTCCCTGGGATGATATCTTTTATTTAAATAATATAGATGATAAAATATGTTATCTAACTGATAATATTGTATTGTTATTTAATAAACACGCACCGTTTATAACATCTCGTATAACAAAACCATATGCACCTTGGCTTACAAATGGTATAAAGCAAATGATGGTAGAACGCGATAAATCATTAAGCAAATATAAAAAATCGAACAGTCCGCATGATCGTAACATATATAAGCAATTTAGAAATTTAATTGTTTCTTCCATTCGACGTGAAAAGGCAGCCTATTTATCACAAAATCAAGAAAGTAATAATAAAAAAAGATCTTTGGAAAGCCTTAAAAAATTTGAATATAAAACCCAAACAGAATTTTGATATACCGCAGACATTAAAAAATCCCGAAGCCATAAATGATTATTTCACATCTGTATATAGTCCTCCAAATAACTGTGCAAATGCTGTGTCTTGTTTTGAAAACAAAAAATTTGATAATGACTTAACTTTTTCTTTTAAATTTGCTACAATTGATGAAATAAAACATATCATTCTGGAACTTCATTCAAATGCTCAAGGTTGTGATAATATTAGCGCCAAGATGCTACAATATTGCACATCCGTAATTGCGTTACATATTACACATATCATTAATTGTTGTTTAGAAATTGGCTATTTTCCAGACCAGTGGAAGCTATCGTTAGTAAAACCTCTACCAAAAACAAATAGTCCTGAAAATTATTCTGATCTAAGACCAATAAGCATAATACCTGCAATAGCAAAAGTTCTAGAAAAATTTATTCAGCCCCAAATATACGACTATGCGTCAAAAAATAATATTATCTCTCATTTACAGTCGGGTTTTAGAAAAGGTCATAGCACTACCTCTGTGTTACTAAATATTTGTGATGACATTTTTAAATCATTGGATAAAGGTAAAGCCTCGGCACTTGTTTTATTAGATTTCTCTAAAGCCTTTGACACTTTGGATCATAGCCTCCTTTGTGCTAAATTAAAATATTATGGATTTGACAACATTTCAGCTAATTTCTTTAGGACATATTTAAATTCTCGGACTCAAAGAGTGGTTCTTGGGGATTCTTTTTCAAACATTTCCACCATCACATCTGGTGTTCCTCAAGGATCAGTGTTGGGTCCAGTTCTCTTTTTTACTATATACAGCAGATTTATTTAAATGTGTCAATTCAACAAAAATGCAAGGGTATGCTGACGACACCCAACTTCTCTACTCATTTGATCCCAAGTCTATCAATACAGCTTGTAATAACATAAATGCAGATCTTCGTTCTATTACAAACTATTCAAAAGGAAATAATTTAAAGCTTAATCCATCTAAATGCTCGGTTATTTGCTTTTCTCAAAAAAAAGTTAGGGCCTTCGTAAAATCAAATTTGATCCTGAACATAAATAATGAACCTTTGAAAATAATGAGTAAGGTAAAAAATTTAGGTTTAATATTCGACGATAGCATGCGTTTCTCTGATCATGTTACGCAATTGATAAAAAAATCGTATGTTGCATTAAAATTACTTTATTGTAATATTAGCTTAATAAACTACAAACTACGTAAAAAACTTTGTGAGTCACTAGTTTTACCAATATTAAACTATTGTAATATATGTTACATTCCATGCTTAGACAAATTAAATTTGTATCGATTGCAAAAAGTTCAAAACAGTTGTTGTCGGTATGTCTTTCGTTTAAGAAAGTATGACCATGTTTCTAACAGAATTAAAGAACTTAAATGGCACAATATTGAAAATCTGTTCAAATATTCTATGTCAATATTTGTTCATCGTCTGCTTCTCTCTTCCACGCCATCGTATCTCCGTGATAAATTAAATTTTAGATACAACCTTCATAATGTGAATGTAAGACATGTTCAAAAATTGGCATTACCTAAATTCCAAACAACCATATTTCAGAGATCTTTCTGCTACAACGCCGTCAAAATTTATAACTTTGTTGATGATCAACATAAAACACTACCCGTAAATAGTTTTCGAAGAAAAGTAAAAAAATCTTTTTTTAACATCTTAACTGTTCGAATAAGAACATCTTCATAATGAACAACCTATCGTCTACTGTATGGTTCTCTTATGTTTCAACTTTTGTCTCATGTTTAGTTGGTGTATTAATTTAGAATTTATATTATCCTCGTATATTTGTTATATTCAATATCACTTGTTTATTTCTGTTTTTTTTATGTATATATTTATATAATAAGTGATAAGGTTAAGTGGAGTAGCCGTGGCTAGACTTCGCCTTGTATTGCTAATTGTAAAATTATATTTACAATTACTTTAATAAAGACATTATTATTATTATTATTATTATTAAATTTTGATTGATATATACGTTTTGAACCCTTCTGTATCCATTTTGACTATTTTCCGAATGATTTGGTGAATGTGGTACCACCAGAAGAGACATAATGAATGAAAAAAGAAAAAAGGTACATACATACAATTTCGGGAAAAATTTAAAAATTTTTATTGCATTTCTGGACGAATCTCGACGAATTGTAATGAGAAAACATAACTTTATGAAAAAAAATCTATCTGCATGTTTGTAGTATCGCGATAGCAGCCACAGTTTTTGAGATAAAGCTTTCAAATTTAGTACACATGTTCTAAAGGCCAAAGACAATGCAAAATTCAGTGATGAGCAAAATTGGCCAGCTGAAAAGGGGTCCACGGGACCGAAACTTTTTTTTATTTGACTACAAAAAAATATATTCTTGATGAAAGGTTATAAATCATGTCTAATATATCAAGCGAATAAAATATATTTTCCAAGTACTTAATAAACCTGATGTAAACTGAAATACTTTACACATTTGTTCTCATAAAATGG
Organism: Rhamnusium bicolor; assembly: GCA_029963845.1. Classification (NCBI taxonomy): domain Eukaryota; kingdom Metazoa; phylum Arthropoda; class Insecta; order Coleoptera; family Cerambycidae; genus Rhamnusium; species Rhamnusium bicolor. The sequence continues at coordinate 793,882 of JANEYF010003153.1, forward strand.
GGTTAGGACAAATTTAACAGTTTGACGTTTGAAAGGTCTAATTTAGTTACAAAAATGTCAATGTCAGCAACAAAAAATTATTAAAGTATATGACATTAACTGTTATTGACAGTATCGAATGACGCTGATAATTAATTATTTAAAAAATTTTAATGAAACATTTCATGGTACACTATTAAAATTTAATTGCGATAAGAGAAGAATTAAATAGAATGATTTATTTAGATCAGGATGATATATACTGGTATAAGAAAGTTATGTGCTGGCCACATCAGATATTTTATATTTATTCCAGGTAGGTGTGTGTCATCTATGACAATGTTTATCCGTTTGTCAATAAATTGCATATTAATAATTTTGTTTCCGTCATAATTACACCCCATTTACGAAAATTACAGGAAATATGATTTGCTAGAATGCTTTATTCAAAATAACAATTGTGATATTGCATCCGAAATATATTTCAATTGTTATCCAGAAAGAAGATAACCTAATAAAGCTATTTTTAAGAGGTTAAAAGAAATCTCATTAATTGTGGGTCCTTCAACATGAATGTAAAAGTTAGAAACAATCCAGTTACTGACATTTCTAAAAGTCGAAAAATCGAACTTTTGTTTATAACTCGAAAACAAAAGACGATGGCAAATTTTTGTTTTCGCCAGTGAAGATGGCTCAAAAAAAAAAGATCTCTTACAGTTACCGAGTTACCCTATACGAACATCGAAATTTGCCCAGCCTGTACGATATTCTTTGGTCAAGCCGGTGTTATGTTTCCTGCTTTATTATGTTGTAAAATATTAGTGTATGAAAAATATTTGTGATTTTTAACTATTTCGCCAATTTACATTAATTTTGTTACACATACTTTTCAGCAATATGTCAACTTGTATACAATACAAAATGTAAATACTAAGGCATTTTTTTTGCAATTTGCCCTAATAGGAACTAAGTGTAATTCTCGCAGCCATAGTACTAATAACTTTTTCTGGTGCGTGATATGAATTTCTAAAAGTCATAATTCTAAAATGCTTCACAATTTTTTAATGTAAAACATTAAAGTTTAGTAATGAAATAAATATGATATAACTAGAGAAACGCTGACAGGTAAATCCGGTAACACAATAGTACCGTCTTCGGTATCACTTTATTGTACCAAAAAAATTTAAAAACAATTTTGCGACATATTTTCAAATACTATTGGGTAAGCAAAAAAACAATTGTGGGAAATGATCATTTTGGTTAGTGTATACCAGCAGAAATATAATAAATATTTTAAACTTAGATACGCACAGACAAACTTTATATTATTCTGTGTTTCATTTAAGGTTTTTTTGAGATATTTTCAGCGTAACTTTTCCGGGTTAGGTACCTTGTCAAAGTCTAATGAATAACAAACAAGAAACAAAAACAATGCAATATTATTAACAATTATTTATTTTAAGTACCAAAACATGGTTGTTCAATTAATATAAAACAATACTATTTGTCAATATTTTTTATTTCAATATTTATTGATCACAATATTTATTGCTTGAAAAATTATTTATATGCATATATTTGAAAACCACTGATACGAGTATAAAACGTGCTCATCTACATACATGTATGAAATTTTGATAGTAAATTATCCACCCAATCCATTAATATGAACACAATCTCCATTATAATCGTGAGCTGTCCCAAGTGGGCAACGTGGTGGAACATCTACAATATTTCTGTGCGCGGCTGTAAGTTTATTCTCTTTATCGTCAGCCGTTTCTAAAGAAGACATGTTGGGTGATATATTTTTTTTGGACACAACTGCAACATTGGCAAATTCTTCTTTGTTAGCCTCAATTTCACTTTGAAACACAAACACCATTAGCACCATAAACAGAATACCCATGAACATGTACATATTGATCCACTAAATAACTGTTCACAAATGAAAATTTCTGTAATAAGCAGAATTATTTGGTACAACTTATTTAAATTGTTGTGTGAAAATTATGGGAGTGGGGGAGTCATGTGTTATAATTTTAATTTTTGTTACTTCCAATTGTTGTAAACGTAATTTAGTTAACCAGCAAATGCGTTCGCTTTTATTTTTTATAAACATTGCAAACATTTAGACGTACTTGATCAATTACAACACACAGACAAATTTGTGTGACATTTTATCGCAATTGTAAATAATTACACTCCAAATTGGCATTAAAAAAGTGAGGGGAAAAAGTTTTGCGAATAAGTTATATATTTTTGGAGTAATTATATCTTGTACAGTTTTGCATTAACATTATTTGAAATTTGTACAAAGTTAGAAATCACAATTAAATTGTGGGACAGCTGGCATTTTTTCCTCTTAAATGACACAGTGTTTCTGGTTTTTTAGGAGAACAGGTTTTTAGTTTTCCACAATTTCTAAATGTGAAATCCACAAATTGCATTTTTTTTGTCAGTTTTGTAATTCATTTTGCAAAATATGTACAGGGTCATCACGCGAAAATATTTGAAAACAGAATAGCATTTCTGCATTTCTGAAATAAAGATTTAGTTTATTCGTCAAAGCAAAAATCCTCAAAAAATCAGTATCTGTCATTGTTAATTCTTTTTCTTTTCGAAGGCAACTACATTTAACAAAATCATTAACGATATTTTAATACCAAAATCTAAATATTTCAAAAAACTTTTTGAGATAACATGACACGTTAGTATTTTTGAAATCAGAAAAATGAGAAAAATCAAAACATTTTAAAATATATAAGGTGTTTCATTTAAAGAAACAAAGTAAAATGTCATATTTCTTATACGCGATGCGCAATTGGTTTTTTTTTATTCAAAATTTGGATTCTGCAAAAAAATAGTTAATGAACGTCTTTACACATTTTTTATAACTTTAAAATAACCAAGTTATTTCAAAAATGGACACTTTTATATGATGACCCTGTACTGGGCAAATTTTGGTGTTTGTATAGGGTAACTCGGTAACTACAAGAGATACAAAAAAAATGGAAGTTACATTCTCGATCTCTTTTTTTTTAGACAAATTCACTGGCGAAAACAAAAATTTGCTATCATCTGTAGTTTTCAAGTTATAAATGAAAGTTCGATTTTTCGACTTTTATATGTCAATATTGTTTGTTAAAGTTATGAAAAAACAACTTTTACATTCTTCAGGCACTTTTTCTGTATAATACAGTGGCTTCGAGAAAAATTTAAAAAATGTGCAGTTTCGAGTTATGGCAATAAAGTAGTATTTTTTTAAATGGGAATCATAGTCGGCTATGGTTTAGTTAAAAAGAAATTTTTTTCTCCTTCAAAGTGTATATCATATATGGGGTCACTTTTGATGTGTAAGTATTTAATAGCGAAAATAATCTTTTTAGTAGATTACTTTTGCGTTTTTTTATATGTATCCAAGTAGGCGTGTCATCTATGCCAGTATTTATTCGTTTGTCAGTAAATTGCATATTAATATTTTTTTCCACTATAATTGCACCCCATTTAATCGAAAAAGTGTAGATATCTTACGAAAATTACGAGAAATATGATATGTTAGAATGTTTTATTCAAACTAATAACAATTGTGATACTGCATTCAATGTATATTTCAATCGCTATCCACAAAGAAGATAACCTAATAAAGCTATTTTTAAGAGATTAAAAGAAAATCTCATTAACTGTGAGTCCTTCAACAAGCCAAGACCAAAAAATTACAACATTAAAGATGCTGAAGAAACTTCTATAAATGTAATTGGGATGACGGTTGCAAATCCTTCAATTTCAAGTCGTCAAATTAAAGCTGATTCTGGGATTTCAAGACGTTGAGCTTTGGGTAATTTGAAGATACACAAATTCAGGCCTTATACAATAAGGAAACAACATCACCTGCAACCAAGTGATCTTCAGGGATGATTGGAGTTTTGCATATGGTATCATCAAAAAAGTCAACATGATCCATTCTTCCCTAGAAATGTAGTTTGGATAGATGAAGCCTACATTAGCAGTGTAGGAATTTTCAACAGGCATAACGAGCATCATTGGTCTGACATGAACCATCGTCGTACCGTTGACGTGCGACCTCAGGGACTCTTTGGTTTTAGTGTTTGGTGTGCTCTATGTGCCAATCGTGTTTTAACATATCACATATATGAAGAAAATCAACGGTACTACAAAATCTTAAACCTGAAAATTATTAAGGAATTTATGGACAATCTACCCTTAATTGAGGCAAGAAATCAGTTATTCCAACAAGATAGTGCATCACCTCATAATATCAGGACCGTTTCAGAATTATTAAATACCAATTTTGGACATAATTGGATGAAAGATAACGGACCAGTGATGTGGCCACCACGATGACCTGACTTAACTCAACTGGATTTTTTCTTTTGGGGCCACATTAAAGACAAATTACACAAGAAAACCAGTACTGACATAAATGAACTCAGACAAAATATTATAGCCCGTGTGAATTCCATTTCAATTCTTAGTCTTGGCTTGTTGAAGTACCCACAATTAATGATATTTTCTTTTAATCTCTTAAAAATAGCTTTATTAGGTTGTCTTCTTTCTGGATAGCGATTGAAATATATTTCGATTGCATTATCCCAATTGTTATTACTTTGGTTAAAGCAATCTAGCATATCATATTTCTCGTAATTTTCGTTAGACATCTTCAATTTTACGATCAAATAGGCTGTAATTATGACGGAAATAAAATTATTAATATGCAATTTACAGACAAACGGATAAACACTGTCATAGATGACACACGCCTACTTGGAATAAATATAAAAAACGCAAAAAGTAATCTACTAAAAGATTATTTTCGCTATTAAATACTTACACATCAAAAGCGACCCCACATATGATATACAGTTTGAAAGAGAAAAAAATGTCCTTTTTAACTAAACCACAGCCGACTGTGATTCCCATTTAAAAAAATACAACTTTATGCCATAACTCGAAATTGCAACTTTTTCTTTAAATTTTCTCTACGCCACTGTATTATACAGAAAAAAGTGCCTTAAAAGTTGTTTTTTCATATCTTTAGAAACAACCAAGATATTGACATGTGTCTAAAAGTCGAAAAATCGAACTTCTGTTTATAATTCGAAAACAAAAGACGATAGAACATTTTTGTTTTCGCCAGTGAATTTGTCTCAAAAAAAAGAGATCGAGAATGTGTCTTTCATTTTCTTGTATCTCTTGCAGTTAACGAGTTATCCTATACAAACATCAAAGTTTACCCACCCTGTACGCTATTCTTTGGTCAAGCCGGTGTTGTCATGTCTCCTGTTTTATTATGTTGCAAAATATTAGTGTGTGAAAAATATTTGTGATTTTTAACTATTTCGTGAATTTACATTAATTTTGTTACACATACTTTTCAGAAGTATGTCAACTTGTATACAGTATAAAATGTAAATACTTAGGCATTTTTCTGCAATGCAAACTAAGTTTAATTCTCGCGACGATAGTACTTTTTTTAGCGCGTGATATTGATTTCTTAAAGTTATAATTGAAAAAATGCTTCACAATTTTTGAATGTAAAGCATTAAAGTATAGTAATGAAATAAATATGATATAACTAGAGACACGCTGACAGGTAAATCCGGTAACTCAACAGTACCGTCCTCGGGTTCAATTTATTGCACTCAAAAAAATTTAAATACAATTTTGCGACATATTTTCAAATACTAACGGGTAAGCAAAAAAAATTGTGGGAAATGCCCATTTTGGTTGATGAATGCCAACAGAAATATAATAAATATTTTAAAATTAGATGTGAAATTCTAATGAATAACAAACAAGAAACAAAAACAATGCAATATTATTAACAATTATTTATTTTAAGTACCAAAACATGGTTGTTCAATTAATATAAAACAATACTATTTGTCACTATTTTTTATTTCAATATTTTTTATTGATCACAATATTTAATGTTTGAAAAATTACTTATATGCATATATTTGAAAACCACTGATATAAAACGTGCTCATCTACATACATGCATGAAATTTTGATAGTAAATTATCCACCCAATCCTTGAATTTGACGACAATTTCCATTATAATCGGGAGCTGTCCCAGATGGGCAATATGGTGGAACCTATATAATGTTTCTGTGTACGGCTGTAAGTTTATTCTTTTTATCGTCAGCCGTTTCTAAAGAAGACATATTGGGTGATATTTCCTTTTTGGACACAACTGCAACATTGGCAAATTCTTCTTTGTTAGCTTCAATTTCACTTTGAAACACAAACACCATTAGCACCATAAACAGAATACCCATGAACATGTACATATTGATCCACTAAATAACTGTTCACAAATGAAAATATCTGCAATAAGCAGAATTATTTGGTGCAACTTATTTAAATTGTTGTGTGAAAATTATGGGAGTGGGGGAATCATGTGTTATAAGTTTAATTTTTGTTACTTACAATTGTTGTAAACGTAATTTAGTTAACCAGCAAATGCGTTTGCTTTTATTTTTTATAAACATTGCAAACATTTAGACGTACTTGATCAGTTACAACACACAGACAAATTTGTGTGGCATTTTATCGAAATTGTAAATAATTACACTCCAAATTGGCATTAAAAAAGTGAGGGGAACAAGTTTTGCGAATAAGTTATATATTTTTGGAGTAATTATATCTTGTACAGTTTTGCATTAACATTATTTGAAATTTGTACAAAGTTAGAAATCACAATTAAATTGTGGGACAGCTGGCATTTTTTCCTCTTAAATGACATAGTGTTTCTGGTTTTTTAGAAGAACAGGTTTTTAGTTTTCCACAATTTCTAAATGTGAAATCCACAAATTGCATTTTTTTTGTCAGTTTTGTAATTCATTTTGCAAAATATGTACAGGGTCATCACGCGAAAATATTTGAAAACAGAATAGCATTTCTGCATTTCTGAAATAAAGATTTAGTTTATTCGTCAAAGCAAAAATCCTCAAAAAATCAGTATCTGTCATTGTTAATTCTTTTTCTTTTCGAAGGCAACTACATTTAACAAAATCATTAACGATATTTTAATACCAAAATCTAAATATTTCAAAAAACTTTTTGAGATAACATGACACGTTAGTATTTTTGAAATCAGAAAAATGAGAAAAATCAAAACATTTTAAAATATATAAGGTGTTTCATTTAAAGAAACAAAGTAAAATGTCATATTTCTTATACATGATGCGCAATTGGTTTTTTTTATTCAAAATTTGGATTCTGCAAAAAAATAGTTAATGAACGTTTTTACACATTTTTTTATAACTTTAAAATAACCAAGTTATTTCAAAAATGGACACTTTTATATGATGACCCTGTACTGGGCAAATTTTGGTGTTTGTATAGGGTAACTCGGTAACTACAAGAGATACAAAAAAATGGAAGTTACATTCTCGATCTCTTTTTTTTGAGACAAATTCATTGGCAAAACAAAAATTTGCTATCATCTGTAGTTTTCAAGTTATAAATGAAAGTTCGATTTTTCGACTTTTATATGTCAATATCTTGGTTGTTTGTTAAAGTTATGAAAAAAACAATTTTTACATTCTTCAGGCACTTTTTCTGTATAATACAGTGGCTTCGAGAAAAATTTAAAAAATGTGCAGTTTCGAATTATGGCAATAAAGTAGTATTTTTTTAAATGGGAATCATAGTCGGCTATGGTTTAGTTAAAAAGAAAATTTTTTTCTCCTTCAAACTGTATATCATATATGGGGTCGCTTTTGATGTGTAAGTATTTAATAGCGAAAATAATCTTTTAGATTACTTTTGCGTTTTTTTATATGTATCCAAGTAGGCGTGTGTCATCTATGCCAGTGTTTATTCGTTTGTCAGTAAATTGCATATTAATATTTTTTTTCTACTATAATTGCACCCCATTTAATCGAAAAAGTGTAGATATCTTACGGAAATTACGAGAAATATGATATGTTAGAATGCTTTATTCAAACTAATAACAATTGTGATATTGCATTCAAAATATATTTCAATCGCTATCCACAAAGAAGACAACCTAATAAAGCTATTTTTAAGAGATTAAAAGAAAATCTCATGAATTGTGAGTCCTTCAACAAGCCAAGACCAAAAAATTACAACATTAAAGATGCTGAAAAACTTCTATAACTGTAATTGGAATGGCGGTTGCAAATCCTTCAATTTCAAGTCGTCAAATTGAGGCTGATTCTGGGATTTCAAGACGTCGAGCTTTGGGTAATTTGGAGACACAAATTTAGGCCTTATACAATAAGGAAACAACATCACCTGCAACAAACTGATCTTCAGGGATGATTGGAGTTTTGCATATGGTATCGTCAAAAAAGTCAACATGATCCATTCCTCTTTAGAAATGTAGTTTGGATAGATGAAGCCTACATTAGCAGTGTAGAAATTTTCAACAGGCATAACGAGCACCATTGGTCTGACATGAACCAACGTCACCCTTGACGTGCGACCTCAGGGACTCTTTGGTTTTAGTGTTTGGTGTGCTCTATGTGCCAATCATGTTTTAACATATCACATATATCAAGAAAATCAATGGTACTACAAAATTTTAAACCTGAAAATCATTAAATAATTTATGGACAATCTACCCTTAATTGAGGCAAGAAATCAGTTCTTCCAACAATAGTGCACCACCTCATAATATCAGGACCGTTTCAGAATTATTAAATACCAATTTTGGACATAATTGGATGAAAGATAACGGACCAGTGATGTGGCCACCACGATCACCTGACTTAACTCAACTGGATTTTTTCTTTTGGGGCCACATTAAAGACAAATTACACAAGAAAACCAGTACTGACATAAATGAACTCAGACAAAATTTTATAGTCCGTGTGAATTCCATTTCAAATCTTAGTCTTGGCTTGTTGAAGTACCCACAATTAATGAGATTTTCTTTTAATTTCTTAAAAATAGCTATATTAAGTTGTCTTCTTTCTGGATAGCGATTGAAATATATTTTGAATGCATTATCCCAATTGTTATTACTTTGGTTAAAGCATTCTAGCATATCACATTTCTCGTAATTTTCGTAAGACATCTTCAATTTTACGATCAAATAGGGTGTAATTATGACGGAAACAAAATTATATTGTGCAATTTACGGACAAACGGATAAACACTGTCATAGATGACACACGCCTACTTGGAATAAATATAAAAAAACGCAAAAAGTAATCTACTAAAAGATTATTTTCGCTATTAAATACTTACACATCAAAAGCGACCCCACATATGATATACAGTTTGAAAGAGAAAAAAATGTCCTTTTTAACTAAACCACAGCCGACTGTGATTCCCATTTAAAAAAATACAACTTTATGCCATAACTCGAAATTGCAACTTTTTCTTTAAATTTTCTCTACGCCACTGTATTATACAGAAAAAAGTGCCTTAAAAGTTGTTTTTTCATATCTTTAGAAACAACCAAGATATTGACATGTGTCTAAAAGTCGAAAAATCGAACTTCTGTTTATAATTCGAAAACAAAAGACGATAGAACATTTTTGTTTTCGCCAGTGAATTTGTCTCAAAAAAAAGAGATCGAGAATGTGTCTTTCATTTTCTTGTATCTCTTGCAGTTAACGAGTTATCCTATACAAACATCAAAGTTTACCCACCCTGTACGCTATTCTTTGGTCAAGCCGGTGTTGTCATGTCTCCTGTTTTATTATGTTGCAAAATATTAGTGTGTGAAAAATATTTGTGATTTTTAACTATTTCTCCAATTTACATTAATTTTGTTACACATACTTTTCAGGAATATATCAACTTGTATACAGTATAAAATGTAAATACTTAGGCATTTTTCTGCAATGCAAACTAAGTTTAATTCTCGTGGCGATAGTACTAACTTTTTTGGCGCGTGATATTGATTTCTTAAAGTTATAATTGAAAAATGCTTCACAATTTTTGAATGTAAAGCATTAAAGTATAGTAATGAAATAAATATAACTAGATACACGCTAGTAGGTAAATCCGGTAACTCAACAGTACCGTCTTCGGTTTCACTTTATTGCACTCAAAAAAATTTAAAAACAATTTTGCGACATATTTTCAAATACTAACGGGTAAGCAAACAAAAATTGTGGGAATTGCCCATTTTGGTTAATGCATGCCAAGAGAAATATAATAAATATTTTAAACTTAGATACGCACAGACAAACTTTATATTATTCGGTGTTTCAATTAAGGTTTTCTGAGATATTTTCAGTGTAACTTTTCCAGGTTAGGTAGGTACCTTGTCAAATTCTTATGAATAACAAACAGGAAACAAAACCAAAGCAACATCATTAACAATTATTTATTTTAAGTACCAAAATATTCAATTAACATAAAACAGTACTGTTTGTCAATATTTTTTATTTCAATATTTATTGATCACAATATTTAATTTTTGAAAAATTATTTAGATGCATATATTTGAAAACCACTGATATAAAACGTGCTCATCTACATACATGCATAAAATTTTGAAAGTAAATTATCCAAACAATCCTTGAATATGAGCACAATTTCCATTATAATCGGGAGCTGTCCCAGGTGGGCAATTTGGTGGAACCTGTACAATATTTCTATGTACGGCTGTAAGTTTATTCTTTTTATCGTCAGCCGTTTCTAAAGAAGACATATTGGGTGATATATTTTTTTTGGACACAACTGCACCATTGGCAAATTCTTCTTTGTTAGCTTCAATTTCACTTTGAAACACAAACACCATTAGCACCATAAACAGAATACCCATGAACATGTACATATTGATCCACTAAATAACTGTTCACAAATGAAAATATCTGCAATAATCAGAATTATTTGGTGCAACTTATTTAAATTGTTGTGTGAAAATTATGGGAGTGGGGGGAGTCATGTGTTATAAGTTTAATTTTTGTTACTTCCAATTGTTGTAAACGTAATTTAGTTAACCAGCAAATGCGTTCGCTTTTATTTTTTGTCAACATTGCAAACATTTAGACATCCTACTTGATCAATTACAACACACAGACAAATTTGTGTGGCATTTTATCGCAATTGTAAATAATTACACTCCAAATTGGCATTAAAAAAGTGAGGGGAACAATTCTTGCGAATAAGTTATATATTTTTGGAGTAATTATATCATGTACAGTTTTACACTAACATTATTTGAAATTTTTGTACAAAGTGAGAAATCTCAACTGAATTGTGCGACAGCTGGCATTTTTTCCTCTTAAATGACTCAGTGTTTCTGGTTTTTTAGGAGAACAGGTTTTTAGTTTTCCATAATTTCTAAATGTGAAATCCACATATTGCATTTTTTTTGTCAATTTTGTAATTCATTTTGCACAATATGTACAGGGTCATCACGCGAAAATATTTGAAAACAGAATAGCTGCATTTTTGAAATAAAGATTTAGTTTATTCGTCAAAGCAAAATTCCTCAAAAATAAGAATCTGTCATGGTTAATTCTTCTTCTTTTCGAAGGCAACTACATTTAACAAAATCATTAACGAATTTTAATACCAAAATCCAAATATTTTAAAATCTTTATGAGATAACATGAGACTTTAATATTTTTGAAATCAGAAAAATGGGAAAAATCAAAATATTTTAAAATATATAAGGTGTTTCATTTAAAGAAACAAAGTAAAATGTCATATTTCTTATATGCGATGCACAATTGTTTTTGTATTCAAAATTTGGATTCTGCGAAAAAAAGTAATTAATGAATGTCTTTACACATTTTTTATAACTTGAAAATAACCAAGTTATTTCAAAAATGGACACTTTCGCATGATGACCTTGTACACTTAATTCTAAGAAACTCTTATTCAGTAATAATGTCCTTTAATTAGTTGTTGGGGGTGGTATTGATAAAATTAGGCTTAGATTACTATTATTTACTAATAAAGGTGTAGTAAAATACCAAGAGAGGTCAGATTCACAAATAGTGATAAATACTAAAAGTTAAAAGACACAATCGTAATTCTTTCACACTTTATTTAATAAGACACTTCTTGTTAAGAAGTGTATTAGTCTGTTACTTGATGATTTTGTAAAACTTATATCATATAGTACGATTAATCACTTAGTAAAAGATTTTTATCTAATGAAAGGAAATCATTCTTGAGGTCGTCGTGAACACCATTCGTAGACCGTTTTCTGGTCAATGTCCATGATTTCGGTATTATTAGTCCATGTGATAGTAGAGTACTAACGAGCTATAAGGTAACTCTATCTACCATCAGTCAATCACAACAGATAAAAGGAAAAAATGCTCCGACACAGCAAACTTTACTAATAAAGCTATCGAGCTCGGTAGCGCAATAGACCAGAGCGTTAAGTGAAAAACGTAGCTGGTTCACTGCCTATCGATTTTCGGGTTCAAATCCCGGTTTCCTTCCTGACAAAGCCGAAGGGATTGGTTGTGTGTGTCCGCGTTTTTTCAACTGTGTAACACTCGCCCGTGTAGCTTCGGCTTTGGTTTGGAGGTTGTCTAATTTGTGACGTTTTTTTAAGAGGTATGCTAGTGGCCTCGACAACATACGAATTTCGACAAGGCTGAAAATATGCAAAAATGTTAGTTTAGATCGCCTCAAAGAAGGAATGGCCAGTATAGGTCGTCGGTGGGGTAAGCACTTAATTTTGTTACCGAATCATTCTAGCAGTGCTGATATATTAAATATAATATTATAATTATTTAATATCTGTTTAGTTGCTGGCGTGTTTTTGAAAATATCTTAAGAAGGTTATCGTGTTGAAGTGATTCGTGTAATAGTGTAATATGAGTAATAATTATTTTATATCTGTTAATTTGCTGGTGTGTTTTTGAAAATAATTTAAGAAGGTTATCATATTTCAGTGAGTTGTGTAATAGTGTAATATAAGTGATACTTATTTTGTATCTGTTTATTTGCTGATGTGTTTTTGAAAATAATTTAAGAAGGTATTTGATGTAAAAATATTTCGACCGTGGGAGGCCTCTACGTCTGCATCTTATTGCGTTTGTGAAAATGAAAGTGATAGTGATTACAGTGATAAATAAAATCAAAGTTCATTAGTGTTTTCAGTAAGAAAAAATCAGTTACATTTGAACGAGCAAGCGAAACAATCTTGCCTTAATGTTTATAATAATCTTTTGAAGCGACGAGTTAATGACCCTAATTTGTATGATTTTGATGTACTAGGTGAAACAGCATCTCTGACTAACGTTCCCAGTCTCACAATACACAAACTAGTGAAAGAAGGTGCCCTCCCAAGAAAACAAAGATTCGACGCCGGTCAATCGAAAACTCTGGATCCATCGTTAGCAAAACTTGTAAGAACTTTAGTTTATTGACGTAGTAAACAGAAAATTAAAAGATATAGATTATCATCTAAAATATACTAAAAGAACTTTAGGAACTGAGAAAAATTGGATTTAAATATCAAACTATCAATAAACGCATGGCGATTATGGAAAGTAGACGAATAGTGAATTGGCGAAATTCATATCTAGAAGAGCTAAAAGCAAAATTAAAACCGAATAGTATTATTGTTCTTGACAGTGCGAAGTACCATTCGAGACAACTGTATAAAATTCCTAACAAGAGTTCTACTAAGTTGGAAAACACTGACGTAGTTTTCCACGATACACCAAAACACTATATACTGCACTTGACGCGCGTTTCGCCAATCAAGTTGGTATCATCTGGAGATGATTTCAAAATAAACTTATGCTAACAATCTACCCTATTTATACCTAAACTATTGTCACGGTTTACCGAACCGTCACGGTTCGGTGAACCGTGGTCAACTAACCAAAAAAAGCGGGCTATTTGGGATAGGCCCTGTGTCACTATTCATACTATTTTTGCACTTTTTGATTTCCTAGCTTTCAAATGCATCCAGCTGTCTAGTATTTGTTACATTCCTAATTAATCTTAAATTGCTAATATCTATTTTATGGTTGTTCTCAAACGCATGTTGGGCTACACTAAACCAGCTTTAAATAGAAAGTTGCATGTATCTAACCCAAGTGTACCTAGATTGTACTGCTTGCCTAAGATACATAAACCAGGAAAGTCGGTACGTCCTATTGTTTCAGAAATCGGATCGCCAACTTACCACCACCTATCAAAATGGTTAACAGAAGAGTTCAAAAATTCACCTATTGCACCACCTAGTTTCTCTGTGATTAGTTCCAACGATTTCATTAATAAGGTGAAAAATATTCAGTTGCAAGAAGGTGAAATTTTGATCTCCTTTGACGTTTGTTCATTGTTTCCAAGTATTCCGATACCACAGACCTTGGACTACCTTAAGGATCTACTCGAACTAAACAATCTCAGTCAAGATATAGTAAAAGAATATTTTAAACTCACTAAACTTTGCATTAAACAAAATTGTTTTCTATTCAACGATAATTTCTTCGAACAACATGAAGGAACAGCAATGGGTAACTCTTTGTCACCATTCATTGACAGTCTCTTCATGAACAGATTCGAGACGGAAGCAAAAGAATTCGAGTAATTCCCTAGGGTTTGGCTTAGATATGTGGATGATATTTTTGCAGTGTTCGTTGATGTTGATAACTTTGTATCTAAATTAAACAGTCGTTTCGCGTCAGTTAAATTCACATATAAAACTGAAAACTCTGGACAACTACCATTTTTAGATGTATTAATAATTAGAAATAGTGAAAATAAGTTAGAATTTGACATATTATTATACAGAAAATATACCAGTACTCTTAGATATATCCCTAAGGACTCTCACCATTGTGCTCAACAAAAAATGACGAGTTTTAATTTTCTAGTCCATCGTCTATTAAGCTTCCCCCTCAATAAGTAGAGGTTTGAAAAAAAAAGAAAAGGCATTGATTAAGGATATAGCTGCGAGTAATGGATATTCTGTAAGTTTAATTGATAAATAATTAGGAAACAAAAGTTTAGAGTCGCTTCGAAATTCCTCGACCTTTCAAAGTGAAAGAGAAAATCCGAAATTTGTATCGATTCTATTCGATCTTCGAAATCACCTGTGGTATTGGTAAGATTTTCAAAGATGTAGGTATGATAGTGGTTCATTCATCGAGAACCAAACTACAATAACTTTTAGGCAATCCAAAAGACAAAATTGAAACAAACGAAAAGTCGGGAATTTACGAAATTAGTTGTAAGAACTGTAATCAAAAATATGTTGGACGGACTAGACGATCAATTCAAACTAGATTCAAAGAGCATATGGCCCATCTCAAATATGGTAGAACTGATAAGTCTAGTGTATCCCAACATGCGTTTGATAACAACTATAAAATAGATATTAGCAATGTAAGATTAATTAGGAATGTAACAAATACTAGACAGCTGGATGCATTTGAAAGCTTGGAAATCAAAAAGTGTAAAAATAGTATGAATAGTGACACAGGGCCTAACCCAAATAGCCCACTTTATTGGTTAGTGGGTCACGGTTCACCGAATCGTGACGGTTCGGTAAACCAATAGTTTAGGTATAAATAGGGTAGATTGTTAGAAATAAGTTTAGTTTTAATCATCTCCAGATGATGTCAACTTGGTTGGCGAAACGCGCGTCGAGTGCAGTATATAGTGTTTTGGTGTTTCGTGGAAAACTACGTCAGTATTATCTTCACATTAAAGGTTCCAACCCACTCCAGGACTACTAAGTTGGAATTACAAATTTTTTTAATGGAACATGATCTCTATTATAAGGAAAATTATAATAAAGCACAACTGTTGGAAGTCCCGCAAGTGAAAAATTATGAAAAGAAGTATATTATAGATAATGTAGCGGAGAGATATGGCCACAAAGTGTTGAGATTACCGCCATATTTCTGTATTTTCAACCCGATTGAATTAATTTGGTGTAAATTTAAGAAAAAACGCCAGAAAAGGAAATATTTTTCCGAAATTCGATAAAAAAACCGTAGAGTTAATTCAAAATAAAGTGTCGAAAATTAACAAGGAAATTGGGAAAAAGAATTAGGAAAGTAATTACAATTGAGGATGATTATTTAAAAATTGCCAAATTTCATACAAATAGGGGAAATAAATTTATTATAAATTTGAACGAGGATAGTAGTTCATCTGAAACTGAAGAAGAGGGTGAGATGGACGAGGATTCAGAGGAAGAAGCAATGTGAGGTGAGGTAAAGTGAAGTGATGTGAAGTGAAGAAGTGAATTTTGTGATATCAACTGCATTATTTAATTCCGTTATTGTGCTTTCGTGGTTCACTGCTTAAGAGACATTCATTTTCAGGATGATATTATTTATTAATGTTATTATTTATTTTCATTTTGACAAAAATATGTCTCTGTTTTTATTGTAGTAATAACTTTATTATTAGAATTTATTTCTAGTTCAATTATTGAGAAAATTATCTGTTTCTGTTACTATTTTGAGAGTATATTTTTTGTTTTTATTTTGTTTTTAAAGCTTTCTTGTTACATTTTAAATAATCTCTTTTCTATAATAATATTCCATACTCATCTTTTCCTGGCAAGAAATGCTCATACCTACTCGCGGTCCTTGCTGGGTAGTAACAATTTATATTGAGCAAACTTGATTACTGTAACTGCTGTATTTGTATTCAATACGTTGAATTCAATACTTGTATTTCAAGTTAATACTTTTTCTACAATTGTTAAATTGTTGCTAGCTAAACTGAGCACAAAAACCTACATTGAAAATGTAAACGAGGGAACAATATAATTAAATCCAGTTATGCGATCCGTAGCGTCCTACCCCGGACATCCCGTCACAATATCTGTTTCGCAAACTATAGGTATAATCTTCAGGGCTTTGTTTTTTATTATTCATGAAACTGAATTTATTTTAGATTGAAGAGTTATTGTTACTCGTTGTTAGGGAAAGGAAACTGGATCAGAGTTCAAGACCGGTACCTACTACTGCCTCATGGTTGACAGAAAGTCATACGTAGACAAATAAAAGCAAAGGTGTAAAATGAATAATGAAATACATACTGCTTGATACAATGTATTACTCAGAATGACTGAAGTTTTCCATCGCATTATCTACATACTCCAGTCAGTTGAGATAAAAAAAGGTTTTTGCCTTACAAACGGTGGGGTAGAAACCATTTTGATATCTGTTGGTTAGGTCGAAACCCTGATCAAAAATCTAAGTTTTCGATCACGGAGGGAGGGAGGCGTGAGCCGCTATCTTGAATGAAAGGTGCAAAAATTGGTTTTTTCAAGATAACTCCGCATCAGTTAATCCAACCACAAAGTTAAAGATGACAAAATTCCTTACATTTTTTGTATATATTTTTTTTTAGTAACTCTAATATGTAAGCCTGGCCAAGGTCATTAATCCTACAGAGACGTATTGGGTATGCATCATATCATAATACTTGAATAAGTACAATAATAAAAACAAAAAATATTTTATATATTGTGATGTATTTTTTTGTACTGTTTCGTTCGCTTTAAATTCCTTTTTATGTATTTCCTTATATTTTGTAAGCTTAGTGCTGCACATTATTATTAAACTGTTAAATGACTCACACATGTACATTATATATCTAAGTGATAACTAATAATAAATAAATAAATAAATAAAATAAATGTAAATAAATTTTATTAATACTGGTACTTTATAAAAATATGTACAAAACTCACCTTCTTAAGCAGATTTATGAAGTTACTTGGTTGTCGTTATCACAAACTGGAGCACTTCTGTAATAACTGTGTAGCATCAGATATGTTTCTACAGTTGTCTCAGTAAGTGATGTTCGCTGTGGTGAAAAAAATATGTTTGTATTTTGAAAAAGACCGTTCGACATCTACGGAAGTAATACAGGCATAAGTAAAACACTCTGTGAACTCACTTAACGCGCTGTAGATGCACCACCATAAATTTGTCTTAATTTGGTAAAATCAGGATCTTTCCGTAATACACTCTCGAAATTTTCAATAATATTGTTTGCGTCTTTTATAGTCTGTAGCTGTGTATTTACGTCGTCCACTATTTGCAGCGATTCCACTAACGACAACGAAGTATTTTGCAATTTTTCTATTGCGTGGTGTAGTCCTCTATAATTGTTATAAATAGTTTTTAAATCTGTTTCAAAGAAAACATCTTGAAAGCTTGTCTGGCTTTCCTTAATAGCTGCAGCCTCGTTAGGGTTGAACTGTAGTATCACAGCTTTTATTTGTTGAAAATATTCAGCATAATAAAAAGCTGCCTTCAACCACGTTCCCCAACGTGTAAGAATCGGCTCTGGTGCTTCCGGAATACCAGAACACAGTGTGTGAAATGCTTGAAGCCGTTTAGGAGATTTGAGAAATACTTCTTTTGTATTTGCTATTAATGCATCTACCTCTGGAAAACATTTTCGAATCGTTTCTGCTACAAGATGGAACGCATGCACTTTACACGTAACATGTAAAAATCTACAATGGTCTCTTTGAAGAAAACGGCCCACCAAACGCATTGTCGCAGCACCGTCGGTCACAAACATCAACACTTGACTTGATGACAGTTCAAATTTTTCGAAAGTCTCCAACACCACCCGCGTAATTGTTTCGCCAGTACACACAGTTAGTCTTTTGCCAGCTAGTAAAAGTAGAAATGTTGGTTTAACAGGGTCGAGTACACGTACTATAACATTTAAAATAGAATATTTTTTACAATTTGTCGTCTCGTCAACACATAACCACAGCCGTGTATTTTTTAATGCACATTTAATCCTATTTACAATGTATTCACGAACACTTGGTACATATCTACGTAACGATGAACGACTTGGTAAATTCACCTGGGGATTGTATTTATTCCAGAACTCCCGAAATGCTGGTTTATCCGATATGCGCAGGAGAACATCACAGGCAATCAGCATTAACAGTAAATCAAACATAAACTGAGGTTTATTTTTATGCCGGTTACTATTGACATGAATTTTCCAGCACATTAAGTCTTGATCACAAACTTTACAAATTATTTTACATCCATCATAGAATAAATCCGAAAATTCACCGATAAATTTATTCACTTTATCAGCGTACGGTCGTTTTCTACTCTTTACGCTCAACATTATTTATTATATAACAACTGAATAACAACTGAATAACAACTGAAGTGTGTCGTGTCATCGTCATCGTAAACAAGCGAGCGATGGCGTTGGTATTGCGCCCGACCCTGAATCTACCATCGCTTGGCCAGGCTTACAGTAATATGTAGTGAGTTACTGCGGTGGAAAGTTGAACATTTTTCAAAAAAACGTCAAACTCCATTTTTGTTGGTAAATTTTAAAGAACAAATTACACTATATTATTTTTAACGTTTTCTCACACCACAATAAGATTATATAGCAAAATATATCCAAACTACTGTGATTTTTCTTGTTACATATAAATGTTCTTACCACCGCGCCGGCCGCAGTTCGCGCCTCCCTCTCCCCCTCCAAGATCGAAAACTTGGATTTTTCGCCAGGGTCCCAACCTAAACAACATATATCAAAATCGCTTCTACCCCACCTTTTACTACTGACTATAGTAACATGGTCACTACTAATATTCGTTCTGCATTCGTGACCGTTAAATTATCATTTTGAACACTTATACTGGATAATGCACGAGACACTATTACTTCTATAGAGTGTGCTGTGGTTTGTTGTACTCGTTTACTGGCTATTAATATCGGATATAAAGCCTTTTGATCACTCAAAATTCTTAGTATAACATTAAGAACATTATTACATCGAAAGTCAGTTATTTCATTCATTGTCATCCACAAAAATTTGTTTCGTACGTCCTTTATAATATCCCCCAAAATATTTTTATGCACACTTGGTAGATATATTTTACGCAATGGATGGCTATGAAGGAAACCTGGCACGTATTTTACAAAGAAGACTCTAGACACGGCATTGTCGACAACGTTCCAAGACAGACTACATGCATAGAACATGACATACAATAGTAAAAAAATTCCTCTTTTGTAACTCTACCGGCAATATTCTGTCGATGGATAGCCGAATTTAAATGTCTTTCATAATCACGGCGTGTATGAATTACGTAACGTCGATTGCATGGAGTTACAAAGAATATGTGACTTATCTGTTATAAGGTCATCATAGTTTTCAGTCATTTTTTTTTGTAGTTTATGCACAAACGGTAGTTACTGCGCCATTGCTAAGAACGTGTTGTGCAAGAACCAAAGCAAACATCGCTCCACGAAAATAACAGCACGCTCTCGTGTTGCTAAGTTAACTGGGAAGAAAGTGCCAGCTACGTATAATTACGTATATACATATATCCTGGCTTCCTGCAAGTTCCAGCCTCAATATTGGTTCTGGTTGCATATATTACAGGTATATAAATAGACATACTACATGAATTTTTATGCGGTGTGTTTATTTATATTTATTTTATTTTTTTTTAATTGTCAGGCTCTGAAAGATGGCAAATATGTCTAGCACCTGCTCATTGTCCATTGTTTAATGAAAACAATAACGATCATGTAACAGTATTAACACCTATGTCTATCCTGGATGAAAAGAAGCAAAAACAACTCTGGAAGTAATTCAATAAATTCTTAAATATTAGATAGGTACTTGGCCGCCCTTGCCATTTAAAATTTTAAGGCTGGATTCCACCACCGCTTTAAGGGTTGAAGTGGCGCGATCGAAAATATTTAGTGTCTCCCTTGAAAATAAAAAATCGACGGGCCCGAGAGTTCTTTGAAAAAATAAACTTAATACAAAAAACGCCAATGAACTTAACACAAAAAACGCATGTTTGTAACTACTTCTTTAAATTCATTACATTTAGAACGCAATTTCTCGCAAACTATTAGTCCAAATTTAAAAAAGAAAATTCTTTTGTAAAGAGAATTTAATGAGCTTTAAGACAATGTGCTACTTGATCCTCTTGCCATTTAATATTTTAGGGGTGGATTCTATCACCGCTTAAAGGTTAAGCAAATTTTATACAATTATTCCTTATCATGATCCTTTTCTTAAAACTACTTCCCAATTTATACTGCAGTAATTGTCCTTTATCCCCAAGGATAGTTTCATTTACACGGCCTCTGCTGGGAAACACCCTACAAATTAGCAGACTTAGAGGTATTAAACTGACCTCACGCCCTCGAGAACTGCACAGCTTCGACAGTGACTGCATACAAATGTGGAAAGGTTTAGTAAAACCGTTGACTGAGAAGTCAACGGTAAAACTATCAAGTGAACTATTACAAAGTGTACAACTACAGAAACCTGGAAAATGTCAATAAATATTTATGCAACTGCAACTGGTATTTGTCGACAAGTGGGAATATTTATTAATTTATTGAATTATGAAAAGTTCTGGGCTTAACTAGTGAATAAATTGACACTTTATTAAAGGATTCATAAAATAATAAATGCTATATTTAATAGACTATGATTTAATTGTGGGCACTCGGAGATGCAGGATTCGGACATTTGACATTTCTCTTACTATTGTTTGAAAGAGTTCTTACATAATTATTATGGTGATTTCAGTTATCCTGTTCAATTTATCATAGATATTTAAGACAAAATTCTCTGTTTACATGTTATTCCAATAATTTTTTTCTTGCTTGAATATTTCTAAAACTAAAAAAAATTATTCCATCAATCCTACCTAAAGCAATATTTTAATAAAATATATTTGGAATGAAATGAAATATAATAAAGCTAAAAATTTTTGCTAATTATTATTTTTTAATTAGCAAACATTTTTAGTGTTATTATATTTCATTTCATTCCATATTTTAAACTTTTACCAAGAAGAGTGTAGTATATGATCCGTGTCACAGAATCAGTAGTCTGTGCATACTATACGGTTGGTAGTGCAAGATGTAGATTGCGCATGATCAAGGGGGTCTATGAATTGTAATGGCGATTATATGTAACAAGTGTTTATTTAGTGTGCATAAATGAATGTTAGTTGTTTGGAGAAAAAGCCGTCTCTTATTTGGCAAGTGAACCTACAAATATAAATTGATAGTGTAACAAAGTAAATACACTACAAAGAGGATACATAATTTGTTTTAAAATATATTTCATACAGAGTGAATAATTTTTTTCTTGTGATAAATATTTTCGATGAAAATCATATCACCATATCATATTTTCAATATGATGTGGTGCAAGATAACAATAATATTGGCAAAATGGTTTAATATTGTTAAGAAATTCACTATTAATATTACTAATGCTAAGTGTGAACACTGGTACATATTTTGCCGAAACATTAATTACAATATATTAACAAAAAAATTAGTTCTGGTACTTAAAATTAAATAAAAGTATATAGTGTGTAAACTGGAAAATGGAGCCAAATGTTAACAAAGTCCGATTAAACAAGCTAGGTGGACGTAAGAGTAATCGTGGGGTCATGATGTATGGTACGTAAACGTATGTATTCATTATTAAAATTTCACATTCTCGAAAAATAATGGTACAATTCAAAATGCATAATATTGTCACGCATGGTTGTCTTTCTCCAACTAAATATAGGAGGAAACAATAGCCAAGACAAATAAATTTTCTACCAGTGACGTCATGGTGATGTTATTGGAACATCAAAATTTTGATTGGCTAAAGCCAGATGAAGCACTTGTTATAGAACAACCACCCTCACCTCCAAACCATTGCGTTCGCTGGGAATGTTTTATTCTATCTAATTTTATCCTAGTTCTCAGCTATCGCTCGTATTCGTTTACTAAACGATATTTATTACTTGTCACTACGTACATCCAGATCAAACAAAACGTTGGAATAACATTTCTTGCAAGTGGATCAGTGAGTGAATTGTTTTCATTAATCAAACGAAAAACCGTCACAGAATTTTTAGTATTCACAAGACGTTGAGAAGACGTTTTTGCAAACCTGTAAAAAATGTAGATATGCCAGTGGAAAAGAAGCAAATTATAGACGTTGAAGACAAGTATTTACAAACGTTTATTAGACGTGGAAAGAAAGGGGCATTTTCGTTACTAATAAATGTTTTAAAAACGTGACCTTATAACGTTTATCAATTTTTTCAATACTACCGTTCTTCAACGTTGAAAATATCTTTAAAGAAACGTTTTTATAAACTTACCATAAACGTTTATTAGTAATGTAAAATACCTAATTACTAAACGTTACAGGTACGTTTCAAAAACATCGCCTTATGACGTTGATTAGTGATCCAAAATAACCATTAATTAATGTTGAGAAATATCTTGAGAGAGATGTTTTTATTTAATTAGTATTCAAGTAATTACTAAACGTTGTTAAAACGTTACCATATTAGTTGACTTAAACGTTGAACGAGGCATTTATCCGCTGGTTCAACGTCGTAATTTAACGTTACTCAAAGTTTGGTTATCGTCATTTTTAACGTTTTTTAAACATGTGTATTCTCATTGGGTGCGTTAACGACTCTAAATCTCATTGCGATCGCATTGCCCTCAGTGGGAACAGACAGATTTAAACATTGGCGCAGCATTGCGATCGCGTTGCCGTTGCTAGTTGCTTTTGGTGAGAACAGTGTCGCCGTATTTTATAAATTTATATTCTATTTAGCTAACCATAGTTTGGGATATTGGTGGATGATCATTCAGGATAGGTTTCATTAAATAAATTTACTACCTCCTGCTGAATAAACATCTTGCCTCCGAAACTAATCGTTGCCAGTATTTAATGTTTTCGTCTTTCCGTTAGGTCCACTATATTCAGTTTTTATTAAATTTAAAGAGTTGTATCTGCTGAAACTGCTGCTTCCAGACTGAATTATCATTGATAATGTTGTACACGTACAAGTATCTCACTGATACTTCTGTATTTTTTACTTTCTTTGTTTGTAGATAGGTTCTTTAGAAGTACATATTGTAACAAATTATGTGTATAGATAAATAGAGTATTTATTATTAATATTAAATTGTACCACAGTGATTTTAAATAGGCTAATGTACTACGTTTTACACATTTTTTCTGTTATTTGAACTTTTTCTTTTTAATTTAAGCAACCATGAAGAAACTAAAATTTGACATTTTGGAATGATTTTTGTAAGGATTTTATTGAATTTAACATACATTTTCATAAACAAGTAAAATTTTTTTTTTCTCAAAAAAATTGTTATGTAGCCATACTATAATTTTTGGTACTAAATAATATGTAAAAAAATGTGCTCCTTGAAATAGCACAAATTAGAGTTGCCATTTAAAAAAAAATTGTCACAACCTTTATCAACATTTTTGAAAAAAAAATTATACATTTAAAATTGACCTATTTGAGCGATTTTTACGTTCTTTGTAACAATTAACACTATACCTATTATTATTATTATTTAGAAAATTATCACGCTATGCTTAAATTATTGATATATGTATTATTACTTAGGAAAATTCTTGGTAGTATCAACATGTCTAGTTAAGTAATGATAAAGGTTTAAACTCAGCAATAAAACATAGGTATTGCAGGCATTGTTTTTCATTCGTTCATGTTATGAAGAGTTTTGGATTTACATATTTAAGCTATGACAATATCCGCACCCATATGTATTAAAAATTATTGTTCCGTCAGGATTTTTTTAATCTCACATACAACTTTATATACATAGGTTTAGTCCTTCTGGGATGTATTGATCGTAAAATGGGGGAACGAAAAATAATGTTTGCATAAGCTATAATTTTGAATTATGGATACATATGTACATACCTACGTAAAAAACGTAAAATTTTTTATGATGATTGGCAAATTCGTTCTTCTAAAATTAACTTAACAATTTTATTGATTATAAATATTAACAAACTAATAAATTAGATAAAAAATTAAATAAAAAAAGGCATTAATATAAATATTAATAATATTACAACTTAGTAAAACAGAAAAACGACTTGTTTAATTTAGTCAACATTTTGCTATGTTTATTAGCATCCTCAGGACTATAAAGAGAAAAAAATTGCGATAATTTAATTTAATATTAATATATCACTAAACATTCAAGAAAATAAATGTTACACACAATATTTATTTTATAAAACTGAACCTTCAGTTGTTAGCAATTATGAATATTAAATTAGAAATGAACAGGAGTCACACATTATGTACAGAGTGTAAATTTTGTATGTGTCGCATTAATAACAGTCCATATATACACTAATGCTGGGAATCGAATACGAATAATTCGAGTATTCGAATATTCGAGTATTCGAATACGAATTATTCTAATGAGAAATTATTCGAATAATCGATATTCGAAATATTTGAATACTCGAATATATTCGAATATTCGAATACTCGAATATATTCGATTATTCGAATACTCGAATATATTCGATTATTCGAATACTCGAATAATCAAATACTCGAATAATCAAATACTCGAATACTCGAATACTCGAATATTCGAATACTCGAATATTCGAATACTCGAATATATTCGAGTAAATTTGAATATTAAAACATATTATTAAATTATGTACGAATAGGTATGCAGTATACATCCAACCATAGTAGGTAGATAATAGGTATAGGTAGGTACCTATTCTAAAATCCAAATATATAAATAGACCACATTAGTGGCACGTTTTACTCCCAGTCAAACTATTCCATCTCTTTCTCGCCTCAACCTTATTCTTACTGTACTAAGGTAGGGGTTAAAATTAAATTTAAAATTTTAGAAAACCTATAAATATTTAACTATTGACTTTTCATGTTTTTGTTTTACCTTCACAATCTGCGTCTTTTTTAAAAACATTCTAATTTTAGAGCACTTTTATTTTTTCGAAAAGGAAAAGTAGTTATGACACAGAAGTATAATAAACTAGCTCTGTTTTCGTGTTATTTAAGCTTTAATAGTTAAATGTGAACAATAGCGCCTCAATCCTAAAATAAAATACTAACTAAATAATTCTGACCCTTAAAGCACATGTGCAGGAGACACACCCTATTGTGGGTATGGAAAGCAAATCAAATTGCCTGCTTAGTGGATTACGTCACGACTATTATTGTGGTCTATCCAACCAAATACTCAAATAGAGTATTCACTAATCACTAGTATTCAGTGCTATACCTATTAATAATAAATATTCGAGGATCCGGATTATTCAGATACCTATTCGAATAATTCGGATTATTCGAGTAATCGAATAATTCGGATTATTCGAGTAATCGAATATTCGAATTATTCGAATATCCGAATAATTCGAATACCTATTCGAATAATTCGAATAATCCGAATATTCGAATATCCGAATAGTTTGAATATTCGAATAATTTTTCGAACGAATATTCGAATACTAAAATCTGGAAAATTCCCAGCCTTAATATACACAGTGGGCCACAAGTAACAACACACTTTTTCATTTTGCTCTAATTTCCCTATTTCGCAACGGATTTTAATAAAATTGATGGTTACTCATTATATTGGCTTGAAATGACTTAAGCACAACTACCTCAAATATATCTGTCTATCTGTAGGATGAAAAAAGTAAAACGATTTCTATTTCAAGTTTACGAAGAATAACTGGAAAACAAAATAATAGTGCAATAAACGTTGGATAAGTAAAACTTTTTGCTTTCATGTGACGTTTGAATTTTATAAATTATTGCGTTCATTTGTTTTTTATGGAGGTTTTTATTATGCGCAGTCAGTAAACAATTTCGTGATCTTAGTAAGTAGGCTTTGCATTTTATACTTTAATTTTTAATTTATTATTCAATTCGTGATAAAAACAGAACAAATACTCATTAAAAAAAAACTTTAACTTATAGTAACAATAACTAACAAATAAAAAGAGAGCAAAGAGTATAACTAACATTTTAAATTTAATCAGAAAATTGCTCAATATATCTCTCTTCATTCAATACATTTTTGCAAGCTTTTTCTTACTAGTTAAATGATTTAATTAAAATATTAATACAGAACTGCTCCCAACACAATACAATTCAGCTTTGAAATTACTCAATTGTATTTGTATCATTAGTCTTAAAGCCCACATCTTCTAAACCTAGAGTAATCCAAAGAGTGTAACCTATAGGATCCAGATCTAGGATATTTAGAGGCCATTCGATTAGAGCAATAAATTCTTTGCAGTTGTCCCTTAAATAATTAACGGTAAACCTTGATTGATGCAGGGAGAGCAATCTCCCATAAAAACATAATTTTCGTCTAGTTCTTGAATTTCTGGCAGCATTTGATAAAGAATTATTGTAAAATTCTATTCTGATACCAAACGAACCCCCGCATGTACAAAAATAACCTTAGTTTTGTCAAATTTTGAAGCTCAAATAGATAGAAAAGTGTTGTTGGTCTATCAAAAGTCTTCTTGGGTGATTATCTTCTTTTTTTTAAGTCATCGTCATATAATCGATTGTTTTGAATGTTTTAGGAGGCTTCAAAGACAATAGTTTTTCATCTATAAACTATATGTGATTTACGGATTCATTAATTTTAAAATGTCTAAGTAAATTTATATACATTTGCATTCTTTTTTTGCATTGATGCTACCGTTATTTTATGGACAAAGTTATTTTAAACGTTTTAGTAAGATCTTTCTTCATTATTCTTCTTACCGTTGATCTTGAGATATCAAACTGCTTTTCTTTAATATTTGGGCTCTTACTTGACCCAGGTCTGTTGTCGGGCTCTTGACAAATTTTCCATACAAAATCAATATGTTCTAGGGTTCTTACACTCATTAGTCCTAAGTTTCCTTATTATTTTCTTAATCAATCTGGAAACTCCTCCGATTCTAATTTCTGTTTGGAAATTCTTTAACAATTTTCTTCACGCCATTTCCTTTTTCCTATATTAATGCTTTTATAGTAATTTTATCAGTATCATTTTGTAAAAGCATTATTATATGAAATTTAGCCAATAACATATTTACACTATTAAAATAAACCACTTGGAATCAACAAGTTGATATTCGTCAAGAGTAAAATGATTGTTTTATGTCAGAGTAATGTAAAGGTCAAATATTGAGAGAACTGTTTTTTTTTTTCTGGCAAGATAACTGCACGTAGTAAAAACCTCCATAAAAAACTAATATAGTTATAAAATTCAAACGGCACATTAAAGCAAAAAGGTTTACTTATTCAACGTTGATCGTATTCTTGTTTTTGTTTTTTGGTTATTTCTACAAACTCGAAATAGAAAGTGTTTAACTTTTTTCATCTTAGAGACAGACAGATATATTTGCGGTTTTCTAGTCAACACCCTACTAAATGTTATTAGGATCCATCGCAAGATAGGGGAAATTGACCAAAATGAAAAAAAGTGTCGTTACTTTTGGCCCACCGTTTATAAAAAAGAGACTTCTGTCAAAATTTTTATGTAGAGACTGGTGAAAACAAATTTTATTTCGCCCACAAGATGGAGGATAAAACTGAAAATGTTTGGATTTGGCATAGTCTCATATTTTAGTCGTTATAACAGGAGAGTTTAAATAAATTTTTGTAGGAGTTTTTCCATAGAATCAAGTGGAATAATATTTTTTTTTGGGGCGATTTAATAAATATGGTATGTTATATTGAATTTTTTTTTTACAATTTAACTACTATTTTTATATATTATTACAAAGTGAGAAAAAATTACTAAAATCATATTGTTTAATGGTTAATGACATGTCATTATTTCGTTTTATTGAGATAATTGGGACAACGTATACATTAAAACTGATAAGGTGATGTTATTCTAAATCAAATTATCATTTTCAAAATCTGACATTTTATTTTGCTTCGCACTTATGCATTTCTGGGAATAATAATAAGTTAATTATTGAGTATTACATAAGCATCCTTTCAAATCTAATATGATATCTGATAACAATAAAATACTTACATTTTACACTGTCATTCTTATCAAATTATCATGTTTAACGAAGCTTAAAATAATTAAAATATAGAGGTATCCACGAAATTAGCAGTTATATGAAACTTAAACAGCTTCTGAAAACTTTATTCAACAGATAAATTTCAACCATGGGCGCCATTAAAGAGTAGGGGTTATTGCCTTCCTGGAAAATTTAGAAGCAAAATGTATCCAAAAGAAAAAATAAAATATATAGCAAAAAATTTAAATAGATCAATAAGAAATATTATTAATTATAGAACTACAACTTAACTCACTGTTTAATGGTTGTTGTTGCTTATTTTAATAATTTAAACGTGCGTCATAGTAATGAGGATTTACGAGTTTCGAGTTAACAAGGAAATAAATGTATACACATAGTCCAAGTCATTATGAGATCGCGCTGGAGCCATAAATGGTTTTCATGCGACGTGAATCTATTCTATATTTTAACATCATTAATCATTATATGAGTTGTTTCAAAACTTCAGACATACAAATCTGAAATAAAATCAAAAATAGAAATTAAAACTTATTTTAAAACAAGAAAATTGGATAGTAATATTAGTCAAGACAAGAAAATCTGTGGTTAAGACGATAAACACGATAAACACGAACAAGTCTATATATAAATAATTTGATTTTTTCCCAATTAGATGTAAGTTTGAAAGCAAGTAACCAATAACCCATTTTGTGCAATATGTAGGCAGTAACGGTACTCAATTCACAAAAGAACACTCGCTTGAAGGACCGATAGGTGGAAATGCCGTTATTTTGTCAAATTATGAAAAGTGACACTAATTTTACAAAACACTATACACAAATGCATAAAGTGAGGGACAAATCTGGATAAAGTCATAGAGATAATGTGAATAATCAATTGGGCGCTTGTAGAAACAATTACGTAAATTCTACCGAATTCAGATACTGTATTGTTATTAAATTTTTAAGTAACTGCGGCAGTATGTGTAACGTCGCGGATACCAATTTGCATTACTTTAAATTATTTTCAACTTTAAAGGAGAAATGGTAGTAATGCCGACTGCACAGCGTTACCAAAGAGTCACTTCAAAGTAATGATAAATGAGTGTTCTATTTAAAGTTTCTATAACGTTGTCGGGAAATTTTTTTGAACTTCAAAGTTGTATAACATATTTGTGATATTTTGAGTAAGAATAACCTTATTTATACGAACAAAGAGACTAAAGTGATTTTAACTAATCCTCACTAGTTCAAAATGACTACAAATTTACGTAAACCTTGAAAACTTACTATAAAGTGATATTAACTTTTAAGTCAATATTTTCATACTAGGTACTAATCGAACACGGCGTCGAATAGCAGTAAGACAACAACAAGATTTTCCGGCATTCATCGATCTTCAGTTATGTTACAGTTAAGTGAAATTAACAATTTAACAAATTATTTAATTGATGCGGAACCAACTCTTATTCGTTGAAACAGATAAACAACCAAGTTCTTTAATTCTCGGAAAAATCGGACATTGCAGTAAAGAACCAACAAATGTCGAAATAAAGAATGTAATTGATTATAATTGTTTGCGACTTACAGTTAATTGTTATTAATTAAAATTTCGCGCACTGAATAAATTAGCGAAATATAGACAAATGAATAACTTAGGGAATTATAAAAATTTACGGATATGTAAAAGTGATGAGATGACAGAAAAGGTGGATGAAAGTGTCAACTGGCCAATCGAGATTTTCGCTACAATGAATTTTGTTGGTATTCATGGTAAATCACCAAATTAATCATTTGTTTGGTTTTCACTAATAATAACACTTCTATCTGTTGACGTTTAGTCAGTCATTAACAAGTTGCCAATCACAAACAATAAAATTATCTTTACTTATCCTACATTCATTTCATATAAGCACATAAAAAATTCAAGCATAGGCGCGAGGTATTTTATAAATATATTATGTGTATTTATACAAGATGTCCCATAATTAAGTACCTTCCTTCAATGGGGTGGTAGAACTAGAAAAAATAAATGATCCAAATTAAATTTTTGCAACTTAAGGCGTTTCGAACTTATTGGTAAATAACAATGTTAGACTTACCCTGTAACGGGTTGCAGCTTCCTTATTAACTGATTTAAGGCAAATGATTATACAAAACTCAAATTATATTTTCTAGTTCTGTCACCCACTTAAAGGAAGGTTTTTAATTATGGGACACCCTGTATAATTCACTACGCACCTATGCTAGAGAACTATGCATGACTGAGGGTCGATAAAGGGTCGCTCTACAACCCCAGGTAAACAATTTTTAATGTGCTCATATGAAATGAATGGAGTATAGATCGGATCAGCCAGCTCTACCAACATAAAAGTGAGGGTCATAAAGTACGTGGGAACATTTCAGTAATTTTTTCGTATCAGTGTAGTAGACGCTAGTTTAAAGCTACCAAGAAAATGATGTCATTCTTCGCATTTGCAACTTTTTGGTAAACATAACTACACAGTGAAATTGTTGTAGTTCCCGTCACCATTTTTCAAGTAGCCACAACTATAACGCTAGTCGTATCAGCTACGGTAAATGTAACTTTGAACGTAAGTAATTTTGGTTTTTGTCACCCCTATTAAGTGACAAGTAATTTGTTGACATATATACCACTAGAAAGTTACTCGAACTAAATTCGACATTTTTCTATTATTGAATGTTGACGCCGTATTGACATAGATAAAAGTATAATTCTGAAAACCATTTTTTTATTCAATATGATCAATGGCAAACATGTTTTATAAATGGATCAATATTACTTTATAATACATAAAACAAAAAAAAATCCATCGAAAATTTTGCATTTTCGATTATACACATAATTTTTGAAAAATTCTTTTTTTTTTTCGAAAAATCAATTTTTTATATATTTTTTTCATCAATGTATCATGGTAACATTTTACAGAAAACAAGTAGTCGTTCTAATTTCCACACTCAGATTGAATGCAAAACATCATGTTTTTATTACCTATATATAATTACTTTAATCGATTTAACTTGGATATATTGACTTCAAACTTACAATCAGTAAGTCGGATTCCAATATATTATATTTTGCTATTTGAATGAGCGAGAGCAAAATATAGTTTGCTCTCATACCACTAAAGAGCTGTTCCAAAAGTCATTTCTACCACTTGGCTACGTACCGTTTACGTAATAACCTAGCTGTCAGCACGTAACAGGGAAGAGGCCGGAATAGTAATAACTATTCCCCATTTTGGTGAATGCTTGGTAGAAGAATCGTTTCCGTTATATAACAACTCCTTAGTTGCGGAAACCTTTAAAATTCCACTGATAGTAGCAACTACGCAGAGACTTCTAAATGTGCTGCTTGGGCATGATCCATTTGAAAAATAATTGTGGCGCTCTTTACTTCTCCTCAATATGTGTTTATTTTTTTTCATAATGCTGTTCAAGGTACATTTTTAGAGACACTTAGTTGCACAGTGAAGACTCTTTAATTTCAATTATATTGTAAATGGGGTTTTTGGTTTTTTTCCCACTTTTTTTGTCGGAATAGTAATCCAATTCCAAAACATTGACATTTATTATAGAATTTTTTTAGCTTTCTTTTATTTATGAAATTAATTTATACCTACTGAACTAAAAAACAATATAAAACAACATTTAAATGTATGATACCGAAACAAGAAGTAGTATTATGCTGGTTTAAGTTTATTATAACACTAATATTTTAGAAAATATAAGTGTTGTTGCATAATAAATGGTAAGTATATTGATTTATAAATCAGATTCCCCCATATTATTTTACTTTCAAACTCTTTAGACTGTACTTTGGACTTTTGTCCGACTTGAAGTGATTGTCCAAAATATATTTTGCTCCCACGGGGAATTGCCTCATACAACGACCACCAATTAAACAAATGCATTTGCAATAAATGCTAATCAATTAAGTTGCAAATTAATTACAATTATTGAAGAAGTATTCTGTATCAAATAACGTAATAAAATATCTAATGTGGCCAGCACATAACTTTCTTATATCAGTATTATCATCTTGATCGAAAAAAAAAGCATTCTATTTAATTTCACTTACACTGAATAAGATGTACAGGAAACAACTGCTCAGCGGACAAAAGCCCCGACCTGCATTGAATTAAACCTGCAAGTCTTGTTTGGTAGCTAAGATCATTTGTCTATTCCTCACTAGACATAGACCGGTTTCGAACTTGTTATGTTTTCGTCAGTATGCCATAAGTAATGGAAGAGACAAATAATAATAGCAAACAAGGTTAGCCTAAAGCAGATTAAGCATGACAGACACAGTGAATGATAAGTGTATCCCCCCTGGTGGTCAGTGCTACTACCCGTCAGACATCACTGATGTCATAGTGACTGAGAGCGACCTGCAACGCAGGCACCAAGAGCTGTGACCTCTAACCCTGGTGGGTTAAACTATATACTGAATAGGATTTACAGAAAACAACTACTCAGTGGACAAAAACCCCGACCTGCATTGAATTAAACCTGCAAGTCTTGTTTGGTAGCTAAGATCATTTGTCTATTCTTCACCAAACATAGACCGGTTTCGAACTTGTTATGTTCTCGTCAGTATGCCATAAGTAATGGAAAAGATAAATAATAATAGCAAACCAGGCTAACCTAAAGCAGACTAAGCATGACAGACATAGTGAATGATAAGTGTATCCCTCTGGTGGTCAGTGCTAATACCCGTCAGACATCATTGATATCACTTACCTCAATTGAATTTTAATAGCGTACCTTGAAATGTTTCATTAAAATTTTTAAATAACTAATTATATTATCCGAGTCGTTCGATACTGTTAATAATAATTCATGTCATATATTTTAACAATTTTTTCTTATTGACATTGATATTTTTGCAACTAAATTAGACCTTTTAAATGTCAAACTGTTAAATTTATCCTAACCCTATTTTATGAGGCCAAATATTTCAATTTACATCAGCTTTATTTAAGAGCTTGGAAAATATATTTTATTCGCTTGATATAATAGACATGATTTATAATCTTTCATCAAGAATTAATTTTTTTGTAAAGTCGAATACAAAAAAGTTTGGGTCCCGTTTCAGCTAGCCAATTTTGCTCATCACCGAATTTTTCATTGTCTTTGGCCGTTAGAATACGTGTATCAAATTTGAAAGATATATCTTGATAATTGTGGCAGCTATCGCGATCCTACAGACATGCGGACAGATTTTTTTCATAAAGTTATGTTTTTCATTATAATTCGTCGAGATTCGTCCAGAAATGCAATAAAATTTTTTAATTTTTTTTCCCGAAATTGTACCTTTTTTCTTCTTTCATTCATTATGTCTCTTCTGGTGGTACCACATTCACCAAATTTAATGTGTCACCTAAAATGATGTTGAAAATCTTAACTGCCAAATTTGGGAGGTCTCCCATTAGTATTTTTTAAGTGATCGCGGATACACACACACACGCACACGCACACGCAGGCACGCACACGCACACGCAGGCACGCACGCACGCTCGCTGGTTCGCTCGCTGGTTCGCTCGCTCACGCGTTCGCTCGCTCACTCCCTCACTTACTCACTCACTCACTCACTCACTCACACCGATAGACATCATTCGGGAAATAGTCAGAATGGATTCAGGAGGGTTTAAAATGTATATATCAAGCAAAATCTCGAGGTCGCAAAAATCACGATTATTATACTTCCTTATATTAGGTATAAGAAAGTAAAAAAAACATGGAATACGTTAAAAAAATAGACGATGTCAGAATTTAGCGATTTGCAACTGAAGCTGTGATTAGTCGTAATCTTTGGGAAAATAGTTTGTTAAAATTATAACGAGGGGCGAGCGAGGATCTGCCTTAACAGTACTCGTTCAATAGCCATAGGATTGTACGTACAAAAAATATTCGTTTTTTCAATCCTACATCACATCTTCCAAAAATATACGTGTTCCATTTGAAAAAAATTGAGAAAATTCGCTTCAAAAAGTTGTAAATTTAAACATTCTTTTTGGCCACCCTGTATACTTTCAAGAAGTGAAAATGGCTGAGTTTCATCACACAGATATCTCATAACATTTTTTCTTAAAATTGATAATTGTGACTGTAGTGATTTTTTTAATATACACTAAATAGCATAATTTCAACAAAAAAAATCATTACATCCAAGTGGTTGGGAGAGAGTCAATAATAATACAGGAGTGGAAGGATGCCACAGAGTGGTTTCAAAAAATATTCTGACATACATGGCATTTAATTTAAAAAAAATATTAGTTGACCCTGTAGAATCGTCTTGGCTCACCCTGTATATTCGAAAATAATTTCCGGTTATAGAATATTTTGTCTAGTTTATTTATGTTTTTAAATCAAGTTTCTAGCTCTTATAGAATTCGGTATATCGAAGTCGGGCGCACTAATTGCACCATTCTGTATATCTCTTCCTTGCGCATTCGCCAATATATTAAATTTGGATTCTGACAAGGTTATAAACAAAACTAATATTATTGAGGTTTCTATTTCAAAGATTTATCATTATATCTGTTTATACAACAGATAAACCATTGAACTTTGTATATAGTTACAATATTCGTATATGCTGCTAGAGCTTTTAGTTTCTAAATATAATGTATTCCATTAAAAGTACTTCTTAATAACTAATTCAACTTAAAAATTAATAATCAGAAGCAGTGGAGATAATTCAAGTAACTATTTTCAATACATACCACAGTATTCCTATAATAATATTCATATTCTTATGGGGTGGAAGTAATTGGAGCTGTAAAGTGTAAAGTTGACATTTAACACACTAATATATTTCTCTCAAAATAAAGGGACAATTCAAAAACCAACTAATTTTACACGTTAGAAATAGAGCCTAATAGTCGAGTCAGAAAGAGGAGGTCCGTGTACAATTTGGAGTGACCTTTTATCATTACTGAAATTGAAAATTGAGTGTCTTGATGATATTTAGCCAGAAAGTATATTTTCTTTGGTAGCGTTTGACAACTATCTTGGAAAATGGCGACTATATTGAAATTTCTTATTAGCTGTATCTCGGAAAGTAAAAAAAATTGGGAAAACTTTTTTACACAAGAAATGCTCGAAATTATTATTTCTATGATTTTAGTTTTTATAATGTTTGTCGATATTTTAGAAAAAACGTGGTCATCTTTAATTTCTTTGTTATGAAATTTTATTCGGGATCATTGCTGGATCCCGAATAAAATTTCATTTTTGACGGACGAACGGAAATTAATGTTTTGGTTTGTGTAGAAGTTGATAAGACTGTTTCTTTAAGGCAAATTGGGTTTGAATTGGAAATTAGTCACCAAACATAAGCCGAATTTTGGACAAATATCGCTATAAATTTTTTAAATACCAATTGCATCAGCACTTGTACGAAAATGATTACGAACGTAGGATGGAATATTGCAATTGAATTTTGCAGAATAACGTGCAGCCAAACAATAATTTAGGTTTACAAATTTGAGATTATTTAACCGACAAAATAAAAAATATTGGTCACAAGAAAATCAAAATTTATTACGGATGGGTAACTTTCAAGTGCGGTTCGGTTTCAATGTTTGGCTTGGAATAATCGGTAGTATAATCATTGGTCCAATAATATTTGAAGGACCTCTGACTGGTGCCAGATACTTGGGATTTCTGCAAAATGAAATTGGGGACAGTTTAGCTGAATTACCTTTCCATTTACGACGGGGAATGTATTTCCAACAAGATGGTGCTCCTCACCATAATTCAAAGATAGTAATTGATTACCTTCAATGGAGATTCAGAGAAAACGTAATTTCGACGAATGGTCCTGTGAGGTGGCCTTCAAGGTCACCTGATTTAACACCTCTTGATTTCTTTGTTTGGAATCATTTAAAAAATGTTGTCTACGCAATCGCCGTTACAATCCGTGAAGACCTGGAGCTACAAGTAAGACGCGCAGTTAATAGCATAACGGCGAACGTTCTTCGAGATACAGCTATGCGGGTTCAGAAGTGCATTGACGTTAATGGACAGCATTTTAAACAACTATTGTAATGATAAATCAAAAAGAAAAATTCTCATAAAATTCCATTATTACTGTGACCGGTTTCGTGAACAAATTAATTACTTCACATCATCAGACACAGGATGTGAAGTAATTAATTTGTTCACGAAACCGGTCACAGTAATAAAGGAATTTTATGAGAATTTTTCTTTTTGATTTATCATGAATAATTACTCATATGGGATCAACCTACCAACTATTGTAATGTTTTGTGTTCATTTTTTGTATTCCAAAGCCACCTTATGTATAACAAGGTAATTATTTTCTTTTAGCTGTAAATTTGTTTGTATTGTTCGCACATTATAATACGACATATGAATGAATTCCTTGTTAATAGTACTAATAAATGGTATCACGGTACCAATATGGTTCCAATTGAAAAAATGGAGTTTTTCCCCAAATGATGATGATGAACTTTATTTGCTCATAAATCACGTAATTTAGTATTTTTGACGGGATTTCAATTTTTCTAGCATCACACGGGTCATTTAGAATAAATCGGAACTATCATGGCACACTTAAATGGAAAACTAACAATTGTATTATAAAAAATGTTGACGTTTGAAATGTCACTTATTTAGTATCGTTGGATTCAGAAAATTATGCAGAATTCAAAAATGCAATAATATACAGAGTGTTCTATTTAAAACTCGAAAGTTAGTATAATTTCCGGCGAAACCGGAAGTGGAAAAAAATCATTTGCATTTCAAAAAGTGTCGTTAATTATGTATATATGACATCCAAAATTTCAATTAACGAAAATTATTAAGTATTGAATGAAATATAACTTTTATATATTTTTTAGAAAAGATGTAAAAAATATGTACATAAAAATACATATACAAAAAAAACGGTAACATCGTTTCCGACATAATTGATTGATGATTTTTCCATATTTTGTAAAAATTACACCATAATATTGAAGCCTTCGCTGATTTTTTCAATAATTCATTTTTCAGATAATTATAAATCTGTGCTTAACCAGGCAAGTAATCTGACAGTTAGGTTGGTATGCATAGTCGTTCTCTCATGTCTTATGTATTTCATACATTAGACTCATTCATTGCTAAGTGACGGTTGACGAGTCGCTGGAAAATGACTATGCCTACCAGCTTTAATATCATAGGTTCTGATGAAAACGATGTATTTAATGCTTTCAAAAAACTTAAATCTAAATTGATGACTGAACCTGATGGTGTTCACTCGATCTTGGTTAGAGATTGCGCTCGTATTTTTGCAAATCCGTTTACGGTGTTCTTTAAGTTATGTGTTAAAAATTGCGAACTTTAGGCATATCTATTTTATGTCAAGCTCTTGAAATCTTGCTCCATGATTCAATCTATTCCAGTGTCAGCAGTCAGATATGGCGGGTCCACCACATCTGATTTAATTTACATAACCTAAACTTTGAAGCAATCGACCAACGTGTGCAAGTTGACGTAATATATACAGACTTCTCAAAGGTTTTCGACCGACTTGATCACACTATACTACTAAATAAATTTTCAAATACAGGTTTTTTTACCTCATTTACTGTCATTATTTTATTCCTGTCTTTCTAATAGGGAGCAATATGAGGTCTATAGTCCATTTCGAATATTTTGCAACATCGGGTGTTTCTTAAGGGTCCACTCTCGGGCCCCTTTTTGTTTATCATATTTATTAATGACATTGTAAACGTTACGAATGTTTGTTGTTTGCTCTATATTGATGATTCTAAAATTTTCCAAATGATTTCTTACTTAAATGACTGCGCCTTTCTACAAAATATTTTCGCAAATTTATTTAATTATTTAATAAGCTGAACTTAAATATGTCTAAATGTAACGTACTGACTTATACAACTAAAATTTTTATAGTCGACTACAAAGTGAACAACTTAGTCCTTCTAAGACCTTCAACTTCTGTGGATCTTGGCCAAATTTTTGATAAAACATTTACTATCTAAAAAGAGTACAAAGAAAATGTATAAAATTATTATAATTTAGAACTGATGGAGCATACCCGATTGCTGGTTTTCCATAGCTAAAATTCTTAAATAAATTCTATGCGACTGCTCTTGACAACAGATTTTTTATTCACAGTTATTTATATATAAATCATATACAACCAAACTGACTGCCAAGAATTGTTATGTAAATTAATTTGCAATGTGTAATAACTATAATAAAAACTGAAAAAATTGATAGATTTCATTCCACACTAAATTCTATTAAGAATGTTACAATAACTGAATCTGTATTTTTTTTTCTTAATAGTTCTTTGTAATATTATTTATTTGTTTTATAGGTGTAACATTTTTTGTTTTTAATGATTTTTTTCTTGTGAATTTGTCCTACAGTATAATAGGGTTTACCTGTTAGGTATTTGATGCTAATAAATAGATAAATAAATCAAATAAGTCTTTTTTATTATCAACTTTGAAAGCCTATAACCATCGAGTTTCTTATAATTCTTTAAGGAAACATTTTTGAATAGAAATAAATCGGGTTATATCGCCATTACTTACAGCTCAGAATCTACTATTTAATTTATGACATGCATTTATGTTATAACTTGGATAATATATTGACTACATCAGGCCTTTGTTTATAATAAATTTATAACATTGGGGAGGAACAATAACAGTAGATCATTGTTTAGCTGCCACTACTGAAAGGTAAGATATGAGAATATAACTGTTTCCCCATAATACCGTAAATCAATGCATGATGTCAAGCCAGTAATTCTCAGAACTTATATAATATTAAGATAGAATAAAGGCCGTTTGTATGTCGAACTTAAATGGAAACAGAGTTATCTTTCTATCTAGAAATTATTAATTGATGTAAATCTAGGTAACTTGCCTGTTAATTAGCAATGCTAAAACGAACAGATTAATTGGAATATCGAATTATTTCTGTGGACATTTTAACTAGATATGTAAAGAGATGTTAAGTAATTCAATTTTAAATATCCAAAGATGTTCTATTTCAGACAAATTTTGCAAACCATGACTTTCAAACAAAAATCAGACAAAAACCAATTCTAATATTTTACGCCAATTAGATAATACTTCTTAGCACATCTAGCAGTCTACAATAAATTGTTAAAAATATTAAAAAATAAAATAAGTAGTTATCATTATATTTGGCTAATTATAACAACAGTTAATTAATTCGTAATCAAGATTAAGCTATTCCTTAATTCTCACTATAAATCTTAATATTTATAGACAGCATAAACAGGTAATCACTAAATCCATCTTAAATGAGGAAACGTATTTCAGAAGGTGTTAAAATAATTTATATTGGCGAAAATGGATATAATGCGTGAAACCGAAACAATATAGACGAATTGCGAGCTAGTAGAATGAGGAAATTGAAATCGTTTTCACAGTGTAAATAAATTTAAAATTTTAACAAATTTTTACAGAATATTTGAATTACTGGTATTCAAATATCTGGTTACCCCAGTTAAATTATGCAAATTGTATGTCCGATTTATTGAAGTGTTATTTATCTAATTTAAAATTTACCATTCAAAAAATCTGAAATTTAGAGAAAATATTACGTAAACTATAACATACTAAACAGAAACCTTTAATATATCATTTTAATCTACAGAACATTTGTAACCCTTCATAGTAAAACGAGGTACCGACCTGCAATTGTTTTTTACGAATATAGCCATTTCTAAAAATCGCGCCACAAGTCAGCTGACTGAAAATGCTTATTTTTTTTTAGTTACTGGACACATTAAAAAGCTGCAGTATTATTTATTGATCTATGGTATTATTGCAGCTTATGACTTTTGACCCGGTTTTTTGAAATGTCTTTAAAAAAAACGTCACCTTGAAAGCGGAGGAAAAATGGTCGTCCTAATTATCGGTGTACTCGGAGGGATAAAGCCTACGCTGCTCTCGGAACTGAAGATCATACCGGCCTGCCAAAAATCAGCCGAGTGGCTGGCGAGCCAAATGCAGAAGGCGGTGATTCTGGGTTTTCTCCGTCTGCTTAGGGCACACGATTCTGGTATCTACAGTCACTAACCCTGCGGGATGTGGGGAGTGGCTGTAGTTAATGCGCCGGCGCGACCTCCGTGAGGCATCGGAGGATACGGGAGGACTATTCGACATCGGATATTCCGTAAATAATAATAATAATAATAATAATAATAATCAGTATCCCCGCCTGTCACGCGGGAGACCGGGGTTCGATTCCCCGCCGGGGAACCAGGGGTGCAAAGGACCGGCAACCTCCACGTTGGTGCACCCTGGACAGGCAGAGGCAACTCTGCCTGACTAATGCCGGCCGGGAGTACCAGGGCTAACCACCCTGGTACTCTTACTGCTATGGGTTCCTTACAACCTAAGAAGGGCCCCTCACAATCGACCTCAGTCGGATGGAGGTCAAGGACAGATGGGAGGGGCCTTACCGGACG
This sequence comes from Rhamnusium bicolor, assembly GCA_029963845.1. Taxonomy (NCBI): domain Eukaryota; kingdom Metazoa; phylum Arthropoda; class Insecta; order Coleoptera; family Cerambycidae; genus Rhamnusium; species Rhamnusium bicolor. The sequence continues at coordinate 835,181 of JANEYF010003153.1, forward strand.
GTCCAAATGATGACAACACCGCAATTGTACATGGACGCTTTAAGTGGACGAGGGAACTAAAGGATGACTTGCTGACCTGCCGCGAGAGTAGCGAACCTGAGCGAAGAGGATACATGGCGCGATTGCATGCACTTTGGTGCGAAATGCATCCAGAGCATCGCGCCTTCTCTCAACAATACCTGAGAGATCAAGTATCCTTCTTGCTCAGGACAGGTTACGTAAGGGCACCCCGTCAGCTGGAGGAACTGCCAGCCGCAGTTCCACCGCGGCAATTACCAGCTGATGGGGAACATCCATTAGAGTTCGCCGATGTAGACTTAAGGACAAGGGTTAGCCTTAACACCAGGGCTAACCTAAAGCCACAAGACCTGGCTAGAATGGACGCGGTCATCGATGAGGAAATTCCGGAAGACGCAGACATCTGGCAAATCAACTGTGCCGTGTACAACGCCGCGAAGCAACTCGTCCCCCGTGAGAGGTCAACCAATCACGGGGTCGAGAAAGCCAAGCGGCGTGTACAAAAAATCGAGGCCAAGATACAGTCGGCCAGATAACACGCTTCTCGGATCCAGAGTGTGGTGGAATATAAGACGACTGGTAGAGTATTTACTCCCAGAATCCGGCGCATAGCAGCCGGATTAAGACGTCAACACCATACTCTAAATCTGACAGTGATGCTTACCATCAAGCAGCACTGTCTAGATAGGATCCGAGCGCTCATGGCGATAAAGAAAACATTGAAGAGGCGGGTGAGGAGTATGGAACAAAACAATTTGTTCCGTACGAATCCTTCCCGCCTCTTTCAAGAGCCACAGCGTGTTGTCGAGAATCCGCCGACTGTAGAAGATGTCGAAACCTTCTGGAAAGGAATCTACGAAACGACGCGTCCATTCAATAGCGACACTCCATCAATTGCACACTTCGAGGCTCTGTGTCACAGACATCTTGAAGAGCCAGAAGAAGTGTGCTCGGCAATCAGTACGGAGGAAGTCCAACAAGCACTTGTTGGTACCAAGAACTTCGCTGCCCCGGGCCCAGACGGCATTAACAACTGGTGGTGGAAGAAATTTCCTTCCACTCACCGTCGTCTGGCGCGAGTTTTCAACTCATGGTTGAACGAGGGGCAGCAGATTCCGGACTGGTTCGTCGAGGGACGTACTGTGCTTATCACCAAAAAGGGGGATCTTTCCGACCCGAGGAATTATAGGCCGATCACTTGCCTCAACTCCTGCTACAAGATATTTACACGTATCTTGTATGCTAGGACACTGAGGTCTGTTGATCCGGTCTTCCAGCAGATACACGAACAGCGTGGTGCCAAGAAGGGCATGGCAGGTTGCAAGGACAGCCTGCTGATAGACCGCTGTATTACACAGGATTCTGTGCAATACAAGCGGAATCTATCGATGGCCTGGATTGACTACCGCAAGGCATTTGATACAACGTCCCATCAGCTATTGTTGCACTTACTCGAATGTCTTGCGGTACCAGCACCACTAGTGAGATGCATAGAACAGCTGCTGCCGCTCTGGAAGACCCGCTTCACCATAACATCAGGTGCACAGCGGGTCACGACAGAGCAGGTGGCATTTAGGAGAGGAGTTTTCCAGGGTGACTCCCTGAGTCCTCTCCTCTTCTGCATCTCACTGCTGCCGTTGTCTGTTGGGCTCCGCCAAACCCGCGGATATCAATCTGGACCACCCAGCGACCGGAGGCATAAGGTCACCCATCTATTTTATATGGATGATCTTAAACTTTATGCCTCCGGAGAGCGCGAACTACAAAACGCTCTTAGGGTGGTCGAAGAATATACGCGGGCAATTGGTATGGAGTTCGGGTTGGACAAATGTGCAGTCGTCCACCTCAAGAGAGGACGATGCGGGGAATTCTCTGAAGATGCGCAGCTCGCAGACGGAAGCATCCTAAGACATCTGGATGCCGGAGAGACCTATACATACCTGGGTGTGCAACAAAGGCACATCCAGGATGTAACACAAATAAAGGAATCTCTCCGCGGTAAGTACAGACACCGCCTCCGAAAGATTTGGTCTTCCGAACTTTCGAGGAAGAACAAAGTGTCTGCAACTAATATGCGTGCCGTTCCGATTCTGCTCTACTCCTTCGGAGTAGTAAAGTGGAGGGTAGATGAGCTGCGCCAATTAGACAGAGATACCCGCAAGATGATGAATATTCACAGAAGTATTCATCCTAGATCGTCCGTTCCTCGTGTGTACCTCCCACGTCAACGGGGGGGGCCGAGGACTCTTGAGCCTGGAGTGTACGCATGGCAGAGTAGTACTGAGTATGGCATGTAACATCCTCAGGAGCTCAGATCCCCTCTTGCGGTTTGTGAAACATCATGAAACTGTAGGAGTGGGAGCAGGATTGTTTAAGGCAGCAAAAAGAGCCGCAGATGAACTCGGTCTCGCATTTGACATCAGGCGAGGAGGCCGGCGAGGTGTTGATGTTGAGTCAGTCACCGAACTTCAGCCAAATCGTCTGAAAGCCCGAATTAGAGCTGCCGAACAGGAAAATCTGTTTCGGCAGCACGTCGATAAACCCCAGCATGGTGTCTTCTATAAGAACATCGAAACACTGGGTTTATCGACCAGGCTGACCTTCGCCTTTCTAAGGTCAGCAGGGCTTAAGTCGGAGACCGAGGGATTCATTATGGCCTGCCAAGATGGTGTTATCAACACCTTGGTCTACCGTAGCCGCGTGTGGCGTGTAGAGGTTCCTGATATCAACTGCAGGACCTGCCATCAGGCGCCGGAATCGCTCATGCATTTACTTTCTGCATGCCCCATATATGCGATTTCGGCCTACATCCACCGACATAACGCGGCCTTACGAGTGCTATACTACCATCTAAGGCACTCGTACGGGGTAGACCAGACACCAGTGCTGCCTTACGTCCCCGGAGATATTGAGTCCGTTGTCGAGAACGAGAAATGCCGGATTTACTGGAACTACTCGTTCCCGACTGTCAGGCTAATCCAAGCCAACAAGCCTGACATAGTCCTCCTCGACTATCAACTCAAGGTGATGTATGTCATCGAGTTCTCGGCACCTGCGGAGAAAAACATCACCTTGACGGAGGAGGAGAAACGGACCAAATATCGCGATCTCCGGTACGAGCTCCAAGTGCTGTACCCAGGCTACTCGGTCAAAATGGTCGTCCTTATTATCGGTGTACTCGGAGGGATAAAGCCTACGCTGCTCTCGGAACTGAAGATCATACCGGCCTGCCAAAAACCAGCCGAGTGGCTGGCAGGTCAAATGCAGAAGGCGATCATTCTGGGTTCTCTCCGTCTGCTTAGGGCACACGATTCTGGTATCTACAGTCACTAACCCTGCGGGATGTGGGGAGTGGCTGTAGTTGATGCGCTGGCGCGACTCCCGTGAGGCGTCGGAGGCCACGGGAGGACTGACCGGCATCGGGAAACCGAAAAAAAAAAAAAAAACTCTAAATCTGACAGTGATTTTTACCATCAAGCAGTACTGTCTAGATAGAATCCTAGCGCTCATGGCTGTAAAGAAAACGTTGAAGAGGCGGGCGAGGAGTATGGAGCAAATGATTTGTTCCGTACGAATCCTTCCCGTTTCTTTCAAGAGCCACAACGTATTGTAGATAATCCGCCGACTGTAGAAGATGTCGAAACCTTCTAGAAAGAAATTTACGAAACGACGTGTCCATTCAATAGCGACACTCCAGCAATTGCACACTTCGAGGCTCTTTGCCACAGACATCTTGAAGAGCCAGAAGAAGTGTGCCCGGCAATCAGTACGGAAGAAGTCGAACAAGTATTTTTTGGTACCAAGAACTTTGCTGCCCCGGGCCCAGACGGCATTAACAACTGGTGGTGGAAGAAATTTCCTTCCACTCACCACCGTCTGGCGCGAGTTTTCAGCTCATGGTTAAACGAGTGGCAGCAGATTCCGGACTGGTCGTCGAGGGACGTACTGTGCTTATCCTCAAAAAGGAGGATCTTTCCGACCCGAAGAATTATAAGTCGATCACTTGCCTTAACTCCTGCTACAAGATATTCACACATATCTTGTATGCTAAGACACTGAGGTCAGTTGATCCGGTCTTCCAGCAGATACACGAACAGCGTGGTACCAAGAAGGGCATTTTATATGGAGGACTTCAAACTTTATACCTCCGGAGAGCGCGAACTACAAGACGCTCTTAGGTTGGTCGATGAATACACGCGGGTAATTGCTATGAAGTTCGGGTTGGACAAATGTGCAGTGCAAAAAATCAGCCTAGTGTTTGGCAGGCCAAATGCAGAAGGCAGTCGTTCTGGGCTCTCTCCGTCTGCTTAGGGCACACGATTCTGGTATCTACAGTCACTAATCCTGCGGGACGTGGAGAGTGGCTGTAGTTAATGCGGCGGCGCGACTCCCGTGAGGCATCGAAGGCTACGGGAGGACTGTCCGGCATCGGATAATCCGAAAAAAAAAAAGAATACCTTTATTATTTTCCATATGTATAAAATACAACAGATTTACTCAAAATTAATAATTAATTATGGAAATAAATGCCGAAGTAAAGCTCTCAGAATTTACCATGACTACTTTTCTTACATTTAGGTAACCAAAGTTCTGTTTGAGGTGCATAGAATCATATGCCCTCGCTTTTGCACATATTATATTACTAGTATATGAAGTACCTAAACAAAGGAGACGAAATCTGTATCTGTCAAACAGAAAAAAATTTAAACAAACAATATATAAAACAAAATAAGGAAAGCTGCGAGAAGGAACGCATTATAAATATTTATTATATTTTGAATTCAATTCCACATACAAAAGGTCTAAAATAAATCTGAATATTGACGTTCAAATAAATATGATTTATACGTCTTTTTAAACTTACCTATGTTGTTGTTTTTTAGCTGACTATTTAAATCACTATAAATTTTACAAATTTGATAACTGAATGACCTTTTGAACATTTCAGTATAGTGTTGCGTTGGAATTAAAAGACACACCTTAAATATTATTTAAGGTGTGTAAATCTGTTCTAAATTTTATTTGTTGGTATAGATATAGGAAGGTTTTATTCAATATTAATCTACACAAAAGGCAAGCAGAATGATGCAAAGTAATCATTTTAAGTGCCTCACTCGATTTCATTACTTGATTTTTCACCTAGGAAAAAAATTTCAAAATTATACGTGCTTATTTTATATGAGGAACCTATTCGAGAGGTCGAGTGGCTTAATGCGTACAGGGTGATCATTTTAAGTGCCTCACTCGATTTCATTGCTTGATTTTTCACCTATAAAAAAACTGCGAAACATTAATATTTTTTTTTCTGAAGAATCGAAATTCGAAAAGAAAAACAATTGAAAGTCAATTAATAAAGTTATGGCCGAAAAGCCGAAAATGCACAAAATAACACCCTGTATATTAATACTGAAATAAACATACGATATTTCAGTGATTATATATGCCTATCACATTAATTTTCTTCACTTCCTGTTTAACCGGAAATTACTACAACTTTTTTTGTTTTAAACGATACACTGTATATTTAGCTCAATTTTAAAAAAAATTCTTTCTGAATTCAGAAATGTATAATATTGTGATTATATTTCATTTCGTACAAGATATTGGGGTTTATATTTAAAATAACAAACGTATTTTTTTTAAAACAGACCTGTAAAAACAAATAACAACATTTAAATAATTTATTTATTTTAAAAATTAAAGTAATTCCATAGATTTTATTTATAAATGTTTGACAATATTACCATTTGGCTGCCAACAGAGGCGAAGGCGTTTGATCAAATTCTCACTGCATCTTCTGTAAAATAACGAAGTTGTTAATTAAATCTATTTCTTGTTGAATTTTCAGTTTGATCAAACGCCTTCTTTTTCGTTAGCAGCAACATAGTAATATTTTCGAACGTTTGTTTGTATTAAATATACAGAATTATTTTTTGAAATAAATGAATTATTTAAATGTTTTTATTTGTTTCCATTGACGATTGATGTTATTTTAAATTTAAATCTCAATATCTTACTAAATATGAAAGACAATGATAATATATTATATATTCCTGAATTTAGGAATAAATTTTCTTTAAACTGAGCGTAATATACAGGGTGGATCACTTAAAGTAAAGAAGTTGAAGTAATTTCCGGTTAAATCGGAAGTGAAAAATAAGTATTTAAAACGTATCAATGGAATGTCACATGTCCATATCTACATTAATGTGCAGAGTGTTAATTGTTGTAATTCTCAGTTATGTTCAATTTTTTTTCTTTTCGAATTTCGATTCATCAGAAAAAAATAAATAAGTAGAGCTTCGCAATTTTTTTCATTGGTGAAAAATTAAGCAATGAAATTGAGTGAGGTACTAAAAAATGATCACCTTATACACATTAAGCTACTTGATCTCTCTAAGTTTGTGTGAAATTGTCTTATAAATTATATATATATGTATGGCAAGAATTTTGCAATTTTGTATTTTACTTAAATACAAAGTAATTAAGAAAGGACAATATAAATAAAATGCATAATTTAATACAGATAGAACTAGTGTTTCACAGAATAAAACTTTAGTTATATGGAAGATAATGGCGATTACCATATATTAATTTTAAAATGGAATAACCTTTTTGTACCACTTTGTTTGCATGATTCGCAAATCTTAGGTTATAGTCTGGTTTCTCCCCTGAACTTTTTGCCCTATCTACCTTTTCCAATAAATTATTATCAATATTGATGTTTATGTTAGTTTTAATATTAGTTCATTGGTTCTTAGGACCAACAACCATAATATTAGATTTATTGGAATTAATTACAAGACAATGCTGATTAGCAGCATTTATAAAATTATTAAGATCATCATTTACAGATGCACAGGTGGTATTAACGTCAGAATGTTCAAAAGAATAATAGAGCCGAGTATTGTCAGCATATAATAAACGTACCTTGCAACAATTTAAATAATTAATAAAATGGCGCATGTATACAGTAAAGAGTAATGGACCAAGAACTAATCCTTGTGGAGACCAGATTTTAAAGTTAGATAATTTGAAATATTATTTAATCGTACACGTTGTTTCTGATTTTTTAGGTAGGCATCAAGTAACTGTGTTGCTTCTTTAGAGAGCCTTATGTAACATAAGATTTTATTACGTATTTCGTAATTGATATTATCAAAGTTCCTACCGAAATCAAGCGAAATTTAGATGGTACACAAACCTCGATCTGTAGCTGATATAATGTCATCTACTATGTGTAAGAGAGCCATAGTGCTACTATGTTTAGGTCTAAAACCTGACTGAACCGAAGGTAATAATTCATTCATATTTTCCTAAGTGTTCGCTTAATTGTTGTTCCATTACTATTCCATGAGTTTTGACATAGTTGTTGGTAAAATAATAGTCTCGTGAACTCGTCTGGATTTTTTTTTTTTTTTTGGGAACAGTTACATCAGCCCTCTTTCACATAGTGGAAATAAATTTTCAGTTAAACATAAATTAATTATATGTACTGAATGTGCAAACATAATTTTAATAATTCAATGGTTAAGCCACAGCCTCCTTTACGTACTAGCCACGAACTAAATATGGCAACAACGCGCCACATCGAAGATGTGGGCCTATTGAAATTGAGCACAGGCATGGATTCCTATATCGACACATTTGCGAAATTGCCGTTAGTTTAATTTGATAATAAGATAAGCTTATTTGCACTGCTCTCTGCTTGGTCAATTAAATATTATAATATTTTATATAAAATAATGCGTGTTTCTACATAAAAAGAGGTGATATTCAATTGTTCGGCGAAACCAACGCGAAGATGCAGAGTTACACAAGCTCTTAAATAATATGAAATATCATATTATTGCATACACTATAATACATATAGTTATTCCATATTCATTTCAAATAAACATAAATACCTCATACTATTAATTTAACACGCGTATTTTTGCCGTGATTGTGAAAGGGGGAAATATGAACAGGTGAAATAACAAAAATATTTACAAAAAATAACAAAAAAATAAAAAATCTTGCAATATAATGAACAGAACAAAATGACCAGGGTAGAACAAAGTAAGTAGTCTAATATGTAGAAACAGTTTATATTTTCTTGGACGGATGGACTATAAAAAAAATGGCTCAAACGAATTGGCAAATGACATTGCTTCTTTGAAAGTATCTAATTTTGGTTTTTTTCATTTTATTATCTGGTTCGTTTTCACCTTGCTTTTCACATCTAGTTTGTTCAAGAGCTCTATTATTTTGTGTTTTGACATAGTTATTTAAAAGTACGTTTGCAAATATTGAACAAACAATTCCTAAAATATAATTTATATTATCTTCACAGTATTTAAAAAATCTAAATAAAAGTTATCTGATGCAATACTTTCTAAAGTTAGAGTCGTAAGAAAATCTTTTTGGTTTTCAATTGTAATGAATTCGTTTTCTAAAGCATTATTATTAATGATGTACTCTAATATGGCATACATATGGACAAAAATTATTGTCACGTTGGTTGTAGGTATCGATAGACCATCAAGTTGCAAACAATCATGATTTCCGATGAAGTTTCCCTTATTTTCAGTAACATGTGAAAGGCAAATATTACAAGAAATCTGTTTAGTTAATATATGAGATGCATATCCAGAAATATATATTCTCACTGCATCGTCAACTTCGCAATCTGAATAATTAGATGAAAATATTTGAGAAAATTTGTTTGAATTATATTGGAATGTTTGTCTATCTACATTTTTAATACTGTCAGAATCAATTTCATAAGTTCATAGTCAGATAATACGTATATTTAAATCTATCTAATAAATTTTGCACCTGTGACCACCTGTTAATTTTCATATCAAAATCTTAAATCCACTTTAACTCTTTAAATTTTAATTCTTCGTCCTTTACATACTTTTACAGTGAGGTCGTTATTAATTTATAATTGATTTTCGATTTTAACTGCCAGCATCAACATTTAATGTATAAAAGACGACCTTGGATGTTAAAATTTTTTTATTCCAGCTCTCAGAAATATTTACCTTTTCCGAAAAATAACTTATAAAATTTTCGTAATTTTCGATAATATCTGACTTCAAAATTTTGTATTAAAATTTCATGTTGCTGGATTTGGTTTTAGCGTCTACCTTCAGGATCTGTTCGCATAATCGGCTTTCCCTTTGATAAATATTTAGGAAAATTTTGGTTTACAGGCAATTATGTCAAACGTTCCGTCTGGTAACAGGTATTTGTCAAGTTTAGTTACTTCACCGGAATCAAAATTCAACTCACATACTACAGAATATTTTGATGGTTTTGATTTAATACATAAACACGTACACAATCGGCAATTATTTGGAGCTACCAGCCAGCGTACGACGTTGCACGATTTATAATTTCGTGGCTGGTACGTAAAGAAGGCTGTGGTTAAGCCATCGCATTCTTCCACAGTAGTATTTATTTCATTAAAAATGTTATATATTTTGAATTCATTGACAGGCTAATGATTAAACTTAGAATTATTTATGTTATTGTTTCTGTAAAACTCTACAACTTATTTTGTTGCAATTATTTTAGGAGTAGTATGTATAAAAAAGTTATATATTTCATCTATATTCTGTAAGTATCGTTATATTATTTATTTTGCGGTACAAGATTATTATTCATGAAAAATTTCCAGTTTTGTTTAGGAGTAGAATTCTTTTATATTCAAAATATGTTTTTTCTCTTTCTTAACAGCATGAGTTGTGTAATTACGTAAAATCTAGTGGATCTTGTTAATACAAAAGTGATAAAATAAAATGCAATTGATTCTTAAAATTTTTGACCCTGCAACTATTTTTTGAATAAAATCATATAGCATAACATGTATTCAGGAACAAATATAATAACGAAAATAGCATATTTTCCTACCTATATTATACTATTTTAATCTTGTTGGCTAAAAATGTATTATTTCCAAGTTACGAAATCGGTAGCAATAAAATAGGTACAAACATCAATAATTTAAATGAGGGATCATATACTGCAAATAAGTTATAGGTTATGGTGGAGAAAAAAAATGACGATATATATCTTAACACTAGGTAAGGAAATATTCTTTCAAGCTTGTCGCAGATATAATATTCGATGGGATTACAAAAACATACATGATAATGGATATTTATGACTAAGATTAGGAGCAGCGTAATAATTCAAATATCTTGGGAAAAATTGAATTCGCATGTAAATTACACCGAGAAGATCATTTACTTTCAAATAACGCTGAGGGACAATTTCGTATTTTTTGTTCAATTTACGTAATTTATGTCTAATTTGGTACAACTAAACATGGAAATTATGATAAAAATGCTCAATTGATTAGTTTTAGATAACATTGCAATATTTTTTAGTCTTTACATAATTTGTTTGGATGTTAAGGATCAGCTAGCTCAGCTAGTATTTTAATTAATTTTTTTTTTCAAATTCGAAAAATGTACGAAACTTTCTGCCACGTTTTATAGAAATAAATCAACATAAGAATGAAATGGATTTTTTTATATTCATATTTTAATTCAATTAACAATATCTTCCAAGTTATACTTACGGTAAGTGAAATACATTTATTGTGTTAAAATTAAACAGAATATATCTTCAGTAAGAATGACTGTGACTGTGTAGATTTCTTTGCAAGTTTCTTGTTTTTATTACAAATCAGGAGGTACTGGCTGATGGATTATCCAAAGTTAATGAAAAAGAGAAATAAATATGAATATTGCCTGTCGCCAGTACATCTCAAAATAGTATATTATTCAACGAGCATATAATAATGGCTATTATTCACGTGGGTGAATAATAATCAATGCATGCGAGTAGAATACTATAGGTACTTTATCTATGACTATTAAATAATAACAATTTTTTGGTAAAATATCGCGATAAAAATTCTGACAAACTGACGTTTCGGATCAAATAGCAATTTCGCTCTTCGATTGACATGTCATGATATATTCGAGATACTTTAATAAAACATGTTAAAACCAGTGAATAATAAAATCATTATTCACTGAGAAAACACACATAATGGATTTAATAGTTGTGGAAAAAACCCATTCATTGCATTGCTAGTAAAATATATGCTGTCATGCAAAGAGATATTATTATTTCATACAAAAACATGCTGAGTAGTTCCTTCATACACGATAATTGCAAGCGTTCATCTCCAGTGATGTTCAAAATACATTTTTGACATATACAATCGCCTAGTATTGACTCTTTCCATTAATATATAACTAAGACCGTTCTCCACTCGAATATGCAATTTTAATGTTAAGGCAATTATAGATCCAATAGCCTGCGAAAATTGTGCCACATTAAAAAAGCCAATCTAAACTCTTTTTTATCAGGGAAAAGAGAAAAGTCAGCCAAGAGTTCTATCGGGGATTCAAATATCATAACCTTGAATGCTCTTGGTGCAGATATTTCATAAAGATCACCTAAAAATTAATAATTTGTTGTTCTAAAATTAAGCAGTTTACGTAAGTTTTCAAAAGTTTATCTCTTGATTCCGATTGCAGATTGCCCACAAGGCTATCTCAAACATCTCAAACTCGAACCTTTGAAGTCCCCCTCCCCACTGTTCGAGTTAGAGAAAATTTTAGTTAAAGAAAATATTCCTAAAATGAAGTATTAATCAAGAACATAGAAACATATTCGGGTTGCAGAGAATTTCGAGATATAGAAGTTTTCCAGTGGGAGCTGATGTAATTATATTATTTTGGATGAAAATACCACTTACTGCAGAAAGTCACAATATCTCTCATTTGCGCTTTTTTAACTGGTTATTTAGCGTCAATACAGTCAATACAGTGAATTACAACGTGGTGAGACAAAATTTGCTAAAATTACATTGCTATTTATTTATGTACCGTTATTGGCCTTCTCCTTCAGAAATCTCTTAACTCGAGGTGGTATAAAGTACAGAGTGTTTCCTAAATGATGTCGAAAACTTCATTAGGCGATTTCTTGGACGATTTTAAAGAAAAAAGTTCCGGAAATTTTATGGTCCTTCAAGGATAAAGACAAATAAAAAAAATCTGTAATTACTTTTCGCAATTCTTAATTGAATAATATTAACAAGTAATAACTTAACTAAATTAAATGTTCGAAGTGTTCACTTTGCACCACTACGCACTTGATCGCGAATAATATTCAAAATTAAATTTTAGGCAGTTTTATTATTGGAGTCTTTAGTGTTTTTTTTTTTAGTGCCAACAGTTCTATGATGAAACAAGAGCATTGGTAAGCGTTGCCTCGTCAAAAATTTTCCAAAAAAAATGTTGATTATTTAAGGACATACCTCGTGCCCAGAAGCAGTAATCCAACCTTCTAAGGTCGTCACCTACTTCTAAGGTATGAAGAAATTTTGGTTTGTATGGTTTCAACTTTTGAGGACGTATAAACTTCCCCAACCTTGTTTTAACTTAAATTTAAATTACTTGAAATTTCACACAAACTTGCTAGATAATTCCTAATTACATAAACTAAAATAGCAACATCGTTGGGATAAATCTAACGATCAGGATTTCTTACATGCTTTTTGTATATATCACATTTGGAGGATGATCTGGATACCTGACATTAATTCTCGAGCTGTTTCTCTTGTCGATCTCACATTGCCATCAAAAGTCTTAATAACTTTTTTAGCATTTTTTTCACTAAATAATCAAATGTTTTTCATGATAAATCAAATAGAAAATTCTCATAAAATTCCTTTATTAATGTGACCGGTCACATTAATAAAGGAATTTTATGAGAATTTTCTATTTGATTTATCATGAATAATTACTCATATGGGATCAACCTACCTACGTTTCAAATGTTTTTATTTTTTTCCTGAAACGCATTTAGCCATTTGGAGTTATTCTAAACAACTCCTCTTAGTGAAATATTTCGAAAAAAAATCCCTAATATTATTTCGCCTTTTTGGTCTTTTTCTTTAATCATAATTCGCTGAAATTTTGCTATATAAAAGGTGTGAGGTATTACTCTGGTGCCTATTTTAGTACCCCATGCACAGAAAAAAAAGGATTGATTCGGTTAATATTAACCGAAATACATTATATTCGGGTGATTCCAATTAAAATGAGACACACTGTATATCGTTTATAATAAATTTATAATAACGCGTACGTTAAGAACTATTTTAAACTGACTTCTTGGAATAAAATACACACAAGATGAGAATATCGATTTTACATTGAAGTGTGATTACCAAGATAAATTTGCTTATTTAATTTACCAGACTGAGGCGTTGTGAACTGTACGACTAATTAATTAATTTTGACTCAATGTAAAGAGTTGGGAAAGTGACGTAAATGTCTTATTTATAAGTGGCATAAATTTATGTAAAGCTTTTCATTCACAACGTTCAAAGGAATTTCTCTGATATGAAAAGTATTTAATACCAACTGCCATCATAGAAAATAACGTTTCTTCATTTAATGACCATTTTGGATTACAGTAAATTTACTCTAGAATCTGCAGCAACTTTTTTTTTATAAAATATTTAATTTAATTCAAGTTTACGTAAGTTATGTTTTAGTTGAAGAGCATAATGTGAGCTCTGCGAAACACAAGTGCTGCATAATAATTGTTTAAGGCATGACCCTCAATATTTATGTGAAGAAGTATTCCAAAAAATGATTTCAGTTAAAGTTTGAGAAATAAAGTTCCAAAAATGGTTTTCCCACCCACCCAGGTAATTCTTCAAGAATTTGTAGGGTAATGGTAACATAATTTTTGCATAATCAGTAGGACATTTTACCGATACGTTTGAGGTTTCATTAAGAAGTTTTGATTAAAGGGCGACAACTTCTTGAAATTTGCACAACGAAAAATTTTAAATAAAATTAATATATAGCAATTATTTTGCTAGTGTGCTACGAATTTTAAATTTCTCTTCATCTAATAGTCCTAACAGATAACAAAAACAGATGTTTATTAACTAGATATAAGCCAAGGAACTAAGAAGCAATGTGTGTGTATTATTATCGAAACTGACAAATTGAACATACTTTTAGTAAATTGTATTTAACCTTTAAGTAGTTTTCTAATAATATATCTGCTATTATGTTAAACTGAAGGTCTATTTGGATATCAAGCGCGCGTTGATATAAGTTTTTTAGACGTCTAGACATTAAACAAAAACATTAATTCTATAATTACTGTATCTAGCTATTAAAACTGTAATAGTATTTAAACTTAATCATCATCATTCAACTTTAAGTTGGTTGTTCATATCTGAGATAACAACCGCCCATTGTGTTCAATGGATAGTGGATAGTCACATTGATGTAGACAACATCAGCCCATCAACATCCTATAAATAGACACACATAGACTAGAACTAGAATGATCACTCTCGACCTGCAAGTGCTGAAGCTGCAAAATACTACCTCGGGTCAGTCGCACTTTCAAACTCTAATGTTCACTCAAGCGCTCTGGTTCAGGTATCTTCTTGAACTACACCATTTATCACTTCAAGCCAACTCGCTGAAGATCGCAATTGCAACCGTCTCCGCACAATTCGGTACTTAAACCCCCAAAGTATGGCATCCGACAAGATGCGTCCGCGACAGCTTATGCTCCCAGGGACTGACATTCGATGAAGAAAGAACACCAAGACCAGAAGAGAATATCGAGTGAGAGGATCTATTAGCCAGGACCGTGGAAGGTCTACCAAGGTGCGCGCACCGTCCGCATAGCGGATTGTGCTGAAGTGGAAGCAGATTTATCTCACAAAGCCCAAGTCCACAGCGATCCATAGAGGTGAATAATTATAATCCCACACGGCCTCTGTTGTCCCAGACCAACATCAAAGGAACAGATATAGGCGTGCGAGCAAGAGTTAATTAATTCTTGTAACCTGTTCGAAATATCAATTTTCCAAAGAAAGCTATGCTATTTTAGCGAGTGAAGATACTAACCGTTGATGCTGCCCGTGTCTATTTATCATTATCGTGGTTTAGAATTTGCATTGTATTGCTGAATATCAATAATTCTGTTTATTTCATTGCTCTAAAGTTACGCTCGGTAGCTAGTTCTCTGCAAATTTAATGCTCTTTGCTTTCTCGCATTTGGACATTTACTGCATTGCATTTTAATAGATTATTATAAATCTCGCTTACTATACTTTATGTAGTAGTTTTATATTATTGTAAGGATATAGGAATTCTAGGCGACATCCCAGAGACGGATTAAAATATAATATTACGTTTTGAAAAACGCTCGATATAATAATAAAATAAATGGACCTTTGGAGTGTTTGTTTACTTACACATACATTTTTTTGCATGTAAAACCGGCACCGATAAGGGAAGGACAATGGAACAACGACTACCTACCTTGACATTATATTGTTTGTCTGTTCGTTCTGTTCAGTCTGCAAATGACTGCGGTTGAGAACTGTTGCATATACGGCGAGTATAAAGACGTTTTATTATTTATTTTATTGTTTTTACGTAGTTTCTATTGAGTGCAGTGCAGTTAATGTACATTTATAATGGCGAAGAAATTTGCGTCTGCAGAAATAGTGCAATCATGGATTCTCGATTATATATGCTGTTAGTTCTGACAATTTCGCAGTGTTAATGTGTTGGTATGCCCCATAGAACGTTCAACTACCTTTAAAAAAACTGCTAAAACTGCTAGTGTTACTGTTACACCCACCAAACTTTTAGCCCTTTTTAAACCGCATGAAATTATTTCTCCGGTCTCCAACCCACTTCAAACAAACCACAAATGAGTTTACAAGGTCATTATAAATTGAAATAAATTATATAAGGTCATTTATAAGAGAAATATTTTGTGAAGAAAAACCTGTAAGAATAGTGCGCGCCGCATGTTCGCTTCTGTTATTTGCGCCATGTAACCCAAATTTCCTATCTCTAATTATGGTAATTAATTAAATTTAGTTTAATACTTAGAAAACGTAGTGTTTATTTTTTACCATTGTTGTAAGTGTTTTAATTTAATTAATTAATCTTAGACCCTAAACAATACCATTTCTTCAATGTAGCTTCTTAGCCTTTATATAAAGTGGGTTTTCTGTACTATAATCATAAACTAAATACTGCCGCACATTACAGTGGCAAATTGACACTTTATACGCTTGCAGTGAAGTATGAAGAATGATATAAAGTAACCAATGCTTCAGAAATCACTTCAAATGTATTTTATTTGTGACGAAATAGCTGACTGCAGGTCAGTTATTTCATATTATATACACACATTATATTTTAGAGTGTGTTCTAGAACATGCAAATATTTACATGCTATATAAAAAATTTTTTGATATAAACATACTACTACTTATTAATTTAAATTTTTTATTAGCTTTAAAAAATACACATGCTTATAATACATTTATTTATAAAAAACATAAATATAAACTTATAACAATGAAGCGAGTTGAGTAGACATTGTTTTAGAGTAATTTTAATTAATAGATTAAATTTGATTAATGTATTTAAATAATTGTAAAATTTGTTTGGATATATCAACTATGTTTGTAGTCAAACAACAAAAAACGTTTGGCCAGTTGGTTTCATCCAGTGCTATAAAACATAAAACACACACACACACATTTCAAATATTAAACTGTTTTTGATCTGTATATCTTTCTAAATATTAACAAAAAATTATAGGATCTATGTTTTAACTGAAAAGCATTCTTTAGCAAACAACAACAAAAAATTACATACATATTTTATATCATAATATCACCTACATAAATATATTGTATATACATCGTTGCCTCTAAAAATGTTGAACAAAATGGTTAATTCCATTCTGTACACAAACTCTAAATTTTTATAAAATAAAATTTCCAACAACATATTAACACTTCATTTTCTTTAATCGTACGACCGTCAAAATGAAGGTCAGCATAATTTAAACTTAATCATGTGATAAATATCTAAATATAGACCTAACAGAATTCCCAAGACAAATTGCTTGGCCACTGAAGTGCTCACAGGATGTTACCCAGATTCTATATGATAAAAAAAAGTATTAAAGCGTCATTACATACAGGGTAGTTTATCTTTCATCTCAATAACTTTTAAATTAGAGGCAACAAAAAAAAATTATGGATAAGATTTGAACCAATATCATAATACCATGAAAACTACTAAGAATCATTACAAATGCGAGACATCAAAGCGAATCATTTAGAAACTCACCTATCCATCAGTAAATGTAATTATTAGAACAATCGGGGCAAGCGTAGATCTGCTTTAACAGTACTCGTATTCGATACGAAAGTTAAGAAACGGTAGTCGAAGTCATTAATTTTATGATAACATTGTAGAACCAAAATTCTACAAAAAATTTAATAAACATGAAAAACTGATATTGCCAAAAAATCACCCAGATCACATAGAAGGTCCTCAGCCATTAGAAACCTTTAAAAAAATTCCCAAGACCGACACTACACTGGATCAAAGTATCAAAAAATGTCACATCACTTTTTTTTCGGCAAATTAGATAAATAAAAACCATATTCAAAACTTCAAATCGCAATTTTTTATCTCAATTCTCCAATTTTTAAAAACCAAAATAGTAAAATTAATTTTCATTAAAAAAACCGCTCCGCAGTCTAGTGCGACGGCCGGCGTCGAAATGCATTGGAAAATACCAAAATGACCAAAACTCATTGAGAAGCTCATAAACAATAATTACAAATAGGTCTGAACGATTTTATCGCAGTCCGAGAGGCCCTATAAATTTTCAATTTCAGTGGTCGACAGAAGTTAATAATAATTATCAAACGCCAAAGCCGTCATAAAATAGTAAAAGCTTAATTTCTGCATTGGTATCATATAAATTTTACAAGATGCTAGTCGCACACACCTAAAAAAATAATTTTTATGAAGTCAATTAAACAAATAGAAATTAATATTAAAGTAAAATAGTTTAAGACAAATTAATAACAATAATTTCAGGCAACAATCATTGTTGACGCAGTGTCTAATTAACCGCCAAATTTCTCTATACGAGACTTAAACTTGTAAAATTGGAATTTGGTACACCATGTAGACCATTCAGATAGATAAACCGCATCGGAAGCTTTCATCTAATCGGGAGTTTTCAAAGTGGGATAGCTTTTGTTCTTTTTACGCAATTTTAAAAACACGACATCATGTTAACATCGCAATAGATGACGACACAACCCCTATACAAATAAAATTTCAGACAAGTTGAGACAATTACTTCCCCAGCAGCCACGCGAGAACGTTGTAATAGTACATTCATTTTGAATGTATAATTTTTTAACTTTTGCATTAACATAGACTTGCTGTCCCTTCGGAAACGATAACTAATTAATCTAAGACCGGTTATGAACCCTATTAATACACACCAACTGATCTACAGCCCTCAAAACAGTCTTTCGTTGGCCGTTTTCACAGGTAAATAGATCTCCATGGGCTCCAGAAGTCTTAAGACAGGCACTAAGAAGTTTCTCCACGAGCCAAGCTGGATTATTTTTTAGTACTCAAGACACGAAGATGGCGTCCACCACCTATAAAATATTTTTACAACATCCAGCGCAGAAAACCAGAAGCACTTCTTCGACAGCTTTTATCATTCGTGGATTTTGGCTTGAGGAGTCTTCCGTCATTAGGTTTTATTGTAAAACTCTACGTTGTTTTTTATTTATTAAACTTAGAAAACCACAAGCAGGCTCCTATGGACGTAGGGGGTCTACTAATAAAGAATTAAATGTTTTGCAAAAGAACATTATCGACTGAGATCTTCGAGGACAGGTAAGTAAGTGACTTGCATACTTCGAGACAGAATCATTTTTCAAAATTATTTTTTTCGCGAGGCTCGGCTTTTGAGAAAATTATCGAATCTCATTTTATATAAAAATTTAACTTGTTTTAAAATCAAACCTTCACTCGACTTAAAATTCATTTCGTTAACAAAATTTGGTTAGTTCTAAGTTTCCCGGGTGTTTACTAACAGCCAAAATTTTTTCAAAAAATAAATATCAAAATATTTTGTTAGTCCACTAGACCATAGAAAAATTAATTTTTAAATTTTTAATAACTTTCAACGTATGAAAATAAATTTTCAAATTTATTTTCATTTCAATAAAATCACATTAAGCATAAAATGATACACTGCTCAAACAATTTTTTTCGAATCCGAAAATTGTTATTAAAAAAATTTTTTGGTTTTACAAATCGATCATCATTAAGAAAAGTTGTGAAGTCTTTTGTGACCTTTTAGGCAGGCTAGTAGTATCCGAGTTGTAGGTCAACGTGCTGTCCAGTCTGCTGAATTTCAACAATTTTTTCAAGAATTTTTTGTGATTGTGAATTTTACGTTCATTTAAAGGACATGAGTTTTTGAGTTTTGTCTACCATTTTAATTCAGCTACACCGTACTGATGAAGACCAATTAGTCACTAATTCTAAATAATAATTGAAGTGCCTAAAATAAGTACATGTTTCCTACAATCTGTTATAGAATAATTAATTAACTATTCAATATTATTTTTTTCACTATTAGTTTGGATTAGAATTTATCACCCATATAGTTATAGAATAACTTACAATCAATTTATTTATCTTACAATGCCCTGAGGATGGTAATAAATTATACCGAAACGTCGGCAAGTTAATACAATAGTGTTTTAATTACATTGGACCTAATAACCTAAAAAAAATTTGTACTTAGTATTAATTTTCATACAAAAAAATCATCGAAATCGGCCACAAAAATCTGTACTAATTAAAGTTACCTAGAGACGTTCTTCAGAAAAGTTAAATTGCAATTAGTATGGCACTAAATTTATTTGTAATAGTATTTTCCAATTACTTCGTCACCCCTCAAAGTGAGGAAGTTATGTATTCGTGAAAAAAATTTTGAAAATTTGTATTGCATTTCTGGACGAATCTCGACGAATTATGACGATACACAAAATTTCAGACAGAAAAATTTTTCTGTCTGTGGGTCTGTCTGTCTGGTTCGCGATAACAGCTCCAGTTTTTGAGATAAAGCTTTCAAATTTAATACCCACATTCTAGAGGTCAAGGAAGAGATTGAGTTCGTTGATGAGCAAAATCGGTCCCAATTTTTGAAACGTCAAAAAATGTGACTTTTTTGAAACGTCAGAGTGTTTTTTTTAAAACGTCAAAATGTGACTTTTTTTGAAACGTCAAAAATGTGACTTTTTTGAAACGTCAAAAATTACTTTTATTATAAACTCCACCACACGTCGAGTTTTACTACGGTGACGAAGTTCTGATCCCCAAATAATTGGCAGCGGTTTTCTTGTTTGTATCTGGTGCCAATGAACTTTGCGAAATTAGTTTCAAGATAGCTCCTTAATTACACAAATTGTATTACATTTAACCAGTTGTGATTATTCAATAGTTTAACAGCTTCCACAAGTGGTGGATTTAACATTTGTTTAAGTGGAGACAACAGTGGCGCATTTAGGTATGATAGTAGTAGTAACGCAAGCAGCAATTTCGCGACTTGCGATCACATTTGCAGAGAAATTAACGGACATTCAAATATTCAACCACTTTTTACAACAAAGGAGTCATATTTGGTGCATATTTTAAAAGGATTCATACATAAACACGGTCGAGGTTGCTTTACACAACTCCGCTATTGTGATCTTGACAAATAAATTGGAAAAAAAAAGCAAATTTGGGAGATTTTGGTCAATCTAATTTAACTCTACTTTAAGTTTAAAATCAGTAAATAATCATTCCATTGTGTGTTTATAGTTAAATCATTCAAATTTGTGCTTCCAAGAAAAACATAAAAAAAACATTTTTTCTAAAACATCAGTGTTGATTTGTCGAAATTCGAAAATGTACTGAAAACATTACAATAAAACACAGAAGGTGAAGCTCTACTTTCTATCTCTGTAAGTTTAGGAATAGCTGTGATGTTGATTCTAATAAACAGAAGTGGTTCAAACGTCTAACAGTAATGATTTTAGTTTTAAAGTATATTTTTCTACTCCCTACATAGAAAATACTATTTTGCTCCCTCATTTCAGGGAGCAAAGTGGTACTTTTCCTCCCTCGGGAGGAAAATACTTTGCTTCCCTAGGGAGGAAAATACTTTGGCTCCTTCTGGAAACAAACAAGTACAAACTTCAAATAGCTGTAATAGCTTCCTCACATATTTTTCTTATTTGCCTAGTCTCCATCCAACAATTAAATAGCTGGTACTCTTTTCCATATTTTTCACGAGACTTTAACGGTAATAGATTTAACGAAACCACGTTTGCTTCTTCCAGAATATCTTCAGGAACTTCATCTTCACATTCGGAATACATTATTATAAACTTTTTGGAAGTTTGTTTATTTTGAAAAAGAAGAAGCAACCTTAGCAACGTTCCATGTACTTTGATTTTTAATAATATTTACTTATCTAGATACCTATTATGACATTTTGACATATTTGGTTTTTTGATTGTCATGCATAAGAAAATATAATAAAATATATGTAAAACAAATGCAAAACACTGTAAATGGTCGTAGAAAAAATCATATGTATTACACAGGAGCAAAGTGCCTTTCCTCCCGCAAACTATCCGCGGGAGGAAATTATGCACTTTTCTCCCTTGTCATACAAATAGCTATTTTCTAACTATATAACTGCTAATTTTGGTGCAAAAGTTGGTTTTCCGCGCAACATTAAAATGATGTCGTTGATCTTCAGAAATGTCCGGACGCGGCGAGCAACATTATTACAAAATTAAAATAATGCTGCTTGGAAAACCACCGATTTCTTCCTTCTTTCTAGGATGGGGCTAAGTTATACGCCTTCCAAAACAAATTTATCATTGTGCTGCAAAATTTGGATTTTGTTAGATATTAAAACTAAATTTTCATTTGTGGTAAATTAAAACAACGACGTATTATGTATTTCCTAATTTATTAGGATTTAACAAAATAAAAACTAAAAGGTGCGCGCGCGTCCCACCTCTAAATCTGCCACTGGTTTCCACCTTGTATACACATTTGCTCGTGGGATGAAACAGGTCATATATTTTCTTATTTAATTTGAAAAAAGTCTCTAATAGCGAACTGGATCGATCTCACCACTTTTGTTTTTTACAACTTTTCAAATATCTAAAAGAAGCTTTGCTAGAATGATAGTTTTCTAGTCATTAACGAAACTGGCATTTGACTTTAGGAAAGCGTTCAGAAACATCGTTAAAGAACAAAATTAAATCGATGTAAAGAAGCTAGAAATTGGAGATTGCTTGGAACAACAGACAATAGACCACTATTTAACGTTTATAAAATAATAGACACAATTGTTTTATGCAAAAATATATGCAAAATTGTTCAGAATGAATCTGACACTTATTTAAACAAGGTGAAATTTTTAAATACAAATTTTAAAAGCATTTCATATTTGAGACCTATTTCATAAGAATAAGAAGAAAAGTAATTTTTAACTAATATTATTTTTCTTTATCAATATTTACCTAATAATTTATTGCCTATATTATTCCATTTGTAATATTTTAAAAATATTTTATATTTGAGACCTATTTCATAAAAATAAGAAGAAAAGTAATTTTTAACTAATTTTATTTTATTCTTTTTATCAATATTTACCTAATAATTTATTGCCTATATTATTTTATTTGTAATATTTCAAATATGGCAACGCGTCCATTGCCATATTTGAAATATTCTTGAAATAACCCCCACTACATAAATACAACATACTAAACATGCCAGTTCCCTAACCAGTACCAGACACTTCGTGCCTGAATTTTCAGTCCAGATTTTCGTTGCCTTCCTCTTGTTCCATTCAGTGTATCCTCATAAATTTGTTTAGTGATTTTACCCTTGTTGATTCTCTCCACATGACCAAACCAATGCATATATCTCTCTCATATTGTCTCATTTATAAACATATTGTATTATTTATTCGATACTCATCCCCTTTCTGCCTTCTCAATTTCCTTCACACACTATCAGGTAATCCACACCAATCGATTTCACAGGAATTTATGTTTATTCCGATGTAAAAAATTACAACAATCTATTTATTTACCAATGCATCTGACTAATCGGGCATATTACTTTCTGGTTTTTAGTCTAGATATTGCCTTTTACTAATTTATTTCACATAAATATTCCTTTCAAAATAATAGTAATTATAATGTCCTATATATCCTCCTTTATAACAGCATGCAACACTGTTATTTTAGAATATTGAATAGTTCGATAATAATAAACTAACAGAAAGTTAATCAAAAGAAATTCGTTAAATAATTTGTTAAAAATTACATTCAATGTAATTGATTAAAAATTATGTATCTAATATTTTAAATGTATATGTTAGTTTTTAAGTAACTGTTTTATTATTTTGATGTAATTGTTCGTTATACTTATTTATTGTTTGCAATTTACATCTTAAATAGTAATTTTAAATCTGTACTTTTGACTAGTCCCATTTCATTAGTTGTATAATCTCATGGATAATAAAAATTATTGTTATTATAAATAATAATAATAATAATATTATTACTATTATTATTATTATTATTACTTAAAAATATAAAAAACGGCTGCCAATTACTTGGAGATCAGAACTTCCTCACCATAGTAAAACTCGACGTGTGGTGGAGTTTGTAATAAAAGTAACGTTTCAAAAAAGTCTCCTTTTGACGTTTCAAAAAAGTCAATCAAGTGGTGGAATGTCACTAATATATTTTTTAGACATTGGAACCGATTTTGCTTATCAACGAACTCAATCTCTTCCTTGACCTCTAGAATGTGTGTACCAAATTTGAAAGCTTTATCTCAAAAACTGTAGCTGCTATCGCGAACCACACAGACAGACACGCACACAGACACACAGACAGAACATTTTTTCTGCCTGAAATTTTGTGTATCGTCATAATTCGTCGAGATTCGACCAGAAATGCAATAAAAAATTTCAAAATTTTTTTCACGAATACATAAGCCCTCACTTTGAGGGGTGAGGTAGTAAAATAATAAATAAAAAAAATATACGAAATTTAAGGAATGATATTGATTTTAAGCATTTGAGAAGCTTCCGTAGATGTAGGTTTATAAAATACTTGGTGCAGTATGTACTTTTCCTAGATCATTGTTTTGACTATATATTAATAACGTTTTAGATTGGCTTGTAAATAAATGGGAGAAAGATTGCTTTTGGCAGTTCTGTGTATACAATATATTTAAAATTGATTTTCGATCTGAGCAGCTTTCCAGGTTATGACCTCATCATCAGAACAATTTCAGAAATGTTAGTTGTGGTCAGTTATTAAAAAAAACTAATTAACTTTCTTAAATTAAGTATAAAATAGTAAATAAATAGTTATACATTTTATATTATTTTTTGTACGAACTGGAATAAACTAGTATTTTACTACCTCAAAGCAGGGAGTAAAAGGAACGTTTATTATCTGAGGGATCTGAGGGATTTAAAGTGGCCATAGAAACCAATGAACAATAAAAACATAACGTAAAGTCAACATTTTTATATGTCAAAATTTTAATGGTAGAAAAAACAAAAATTTAAGAATCAAACGTATAAGGCATAAAATGTAATTTATTTCAAATTAAAATTAATATCAATAAGGTAATTTTCACAGTTCATAATATTTGGTAATGAATAGTATTTAGTATAATTTAGTAATGTAAATGTCAAACAGATAATCAAATACAAGGATACCTAAATAAATCCAAAATAAAATACAAAAGCTTCTTGGCTCATTATTGTTCGTTAGTTTTTACATTTAATTTTTTTGTAATAAAAATTGTGCCCGTTCGTACGAAAAATACTGATAAAATGTTTCACACTATTCATGCCGGGACTAAAACACTCACTTTACTCCCATTGTGCATAAATAACTGTTAATCTAGAAATATAAAAGCAAATTGCTTTATAAATAAGTCGACTTGTTTATTTAATGCATATTTTTAATGTTATTGTCCCTTTCAGTTGTAGTTGTTTCTAATACAAGTAAAATAACAAATTTCACTATTATACATTATTAATTCATAGAAATATGCACATTGCAGGTTATTTAAAATTTAAAAAATGAAGATCATGCTACTAAAAAAATTAACACCACGAAACTGATGATAACTACTTCACAAATTGTGACATTGATAACATTGATGCATACATGTTATATTTCAGAAGTATTCATGAATTAAACTGACATGTTTCAGTAATAATTATTACTTTTAGATTACCAGAAACAGTTGAACTGTTTTACTGTATATCAATGTCAAGCTGCTGCATGGATAAACAGCCGTAAATATCATACATATCAAATAATATGGTAGGTAATTCAATCAGAGCTAATGGTGTTTACAGGTAACATTAATGAAACATTTGTTCCATATGCCTGTAGAATAAGGGTAGGAAATTTCGAACCCTCCCTAGCTTAGTATAAGATTGTTAAACTATGCACGACCGAACATAAATTTTTAGAATCTCTAAACCTCGAATATATGGCGATACAAGATAATGAATATAATATAATCAATTATTATAACATTCTTATTCTGCTTATCATCATGAAAATAAAATAAAAATATCTGATGTGACTAGCACTTAACTTTCTTATACAAGTATATATCATCCTGATCCAAAATAACATTCTATTTAATTCCTCACTTACTGCAATGAAATTTTAATAGCGTACCTTGAAATGTTTCATTAAAATTTTTAAATAATTAATTATTAGCGTCATTCGATACTGCCAATAATAATTCATGTTTATTTTAATAATTTTTTTGTTATTGACATTGACATTTTTGTAACTAAATTAGAACTTTCAAATGTCAAACTGTTAAATTTGTCTCCATTTTATGAGGCCAAATGTATAAAATATTTCAGTGTACATCAGCGTTATTTAAGTACTTGGAAAATATATTTTATTCTCTTAATATAGTAAACATGATTATTATCTTTCATCAAGAATATAATTTTATAAAGTCAAATACAAAAAAGTTTGGGTCCTGTGAACCCCCTTTCAGCTGGCCAATTTTGCTCATCTTTAGAACAAGTGTACCAAATTTGAAAGCTTTATCTCAAAAACTGTGGTTGCCATCTTGGTACTACAGACATGCGGGAAGATTTTTTTCATAAAGTTATGTTTTTTCATTATAATTCGTCGAGATTCGTCCATTATGTCTCTTCTGGTGGTACCACATTCACCAAATTTAATATTTCACCTAAAATGTTGTTGACAATCTTAACTACCATATTTGGGAAGCCTCCCATTAGTATTTTTTGAGTTATCGCGAATACACACATACATACACATCATTCGGAAAATAGAATGAATTCAAGAGGGTTCAAAACGTATATATCAATCAAAATCTTGAGGTCAAAAAAAGTCACGATTACTATATTTCCTTATATTAGGTATAAGAAAGTAAAAATAAAAATGGGATAAAATAACAAACTTCGGATAACGGGTACCCAAAATAATTGATGTATAAACTTCAAAATTTAATAAGTTCCATATTCTTCTTAAATTATTATGCTGACTAAGAAAATCGATGTATAGAAATAACTAGAGTTCGTATCTTGGATGACATCAATGTAAACGTCAGGTCAGGCATGGGGGGAAGTAATTATAAAAGTTCTTATATCTTTCTGTAGTTTATTGCTGATTCAACTGAAGGAAATTATACGTAGTGGTGGGTGCATCACCGGCAATATTGCTGGAACACTAACATATACATACATTTTTAATTAGCGATCACGAGTAAAAGCATATTACTAATATTTTTTTGTAAAATGTTCCGGAATTAATCTCCGATGCCTCGCATTAAAAAACTATTTGTATTGTGAACGTCGACAGATGTAATCGGCGCATACTTAAAATATGTGAACTTTTTCAGAGAGTCCATATTTGTCTTGTGTAGAAAAGTCTACTTCTTTGCCATTTAAAAGGTCATCTGCTATCACAAAGACCAATTTCCAGAAAATTCAAAAAGAAAAAGTTTTGAAAACATCTTCAAAAGATAAACTGACAAAAACCAAAAGGTTCTTGTAATTCGTAAAGGGATGTATATATCGAAAAAATAAATGAGATACACTCCCTCACACCGCTTGTCGACTTTGGCAGCCTACTATCCTGTGCAAAAAACAAAGTTTTAAAAAAATTCTTCAAAAAGATCCAATAGATTTCTGTTGGCTGGCCAAAGGCGCTTTAATTGCTAGTTACGCCTCTACTGTAAAGATATTTGATTGGTTGGACTATTCAGCGATAAAGGTTTCAACTACGTACTTAATGCCCTTCTGGTTCCTAAGTTTTTGTTTATAGATAGAATACATTCAGTCCTCTTAGAGTGAGTGTTTCTAACAAATTGACTTTATCAACTTTGGATATTATGGAATTCGCTAAAAAAATTATAAGGTAAGATATATTGTGTCATACATACATGAACATATTTACGCGCTGACGTCACCAGTACCTAAATTCCGAGCTCTACTCTACTCATTATAAATACAAAATGTTAAATATATCAGCTCCTGTGGGAGAAAGGTTTGTATGGATTTTTACTATGGTTTATAAAATAAACCTTTATTATTTAACTGTGTTTGAACTTGTGTAGCAATACTAAGTTAGTGGCCTATGTTTTTAACTACTGTAACTTTACAAAAGTAATAGAGAATTATTTTTTTTAATGATTTATAGTTTACTAATAATGACAGTAATAGGAATGATGTAGAAATATCCTGGGTTTTCGGTCATTTAAATAAAAAAGAACAATATTTGTTTTCTTACATTTCGGTTTATTACAACCATCTTCAGAAAATTACAATTAATTACACAAAAAATTATAAGCTTATGCTATGTTATATTATGCACTTACAATACGGATTATTTTGGTATTTTTTTGGTACAGTTTTACATTTTATAACTATCGCAGATGAGTTTTTATATGTGACTGAAAACACATTCACATATAAACACTTATCTGCAATAGTTATAAAATGTAAAACTGTACCAAAAAAATACCAAAATAATCCGTATTGTAAGTGCATAATATAACATAGCATAACCTTATAATTTCTGTAATTAATTGTAATTTTCTGAAGATGGTTGTAATAAACCGAAACGTAAGGAAATAAATATTGTTCTTATTTATTTAAATGACCGAAAATCCAGGATATTTCTACATCATTCCTATTACTGAAATTAACGGTCAAGAAAAGCATATAAAAATAATAACAATGATATGGAAAAATCACTGTATATCGCATCATTAGTATCGTGCAATTCAGAATCCCTCTCTGGAAATGTCATCCGAGATACGAGCTCTAGATATAACCAACTTGCACACCATTTGACGCTTGCGGATTATTTCGTATAGGATTATTGTTTTTATCATAAGCAATGATATTATATACCCCAAAATTTAAAGTGTAGAAGCGGTCTAAATAATAAATTAAAACTTAGACACAAATCAACAGGAGTATTAATTTCATATACTTATCCATAAGAATTAATAAATTAAGTAATATTGCTTACTCTAATTTAATTTGTTTGTAATGCTAAATCTGTAAGTAATTGCTCTTTTTTTTATATTGCAAGCAAAATTTATTTGACTTGTTATTGGTTACGTATTTATTTCTAACAATATGTTATTTTAAATTAATAAATTTCTCTATACGTAAAACTGTTATTATCATCATTTATATATCCTACAATGCGCTGTTTACCATCCTTTATATTAAGAATAAAACCAATTTTTACGCAATTTCACGAAATCCTTCTCAATTTTCTTTCCTCCATTTAACATTTTAAAGTTGACGTAAATGAGTGAATTTCAACGTTGCGGTGACTACACGGTCTAAATCTACCCATTTTAATTAAAGTTGTACAGTGTTTGAGTTATGTGCAACAAATAAATGAATTAGTGAATAGGGCCTCGAAAGGATAAGGTAAATCCACAAATTTCAAAGTGGATCTTTACCAGATCTGGGATTTATACTGAAATCTTGTTAACCATATTCGCTAGGATATGTATAGTGATTTTACAGCTTACTAGCCAGATACCGAGTATGATTTTCAAAACATTCGAGACTCCGACAAATATATATAAAAATAAAATATTGTTTTCTAGATTTTCTTTTATTAATAAATTTCTCTTTGTAAATAACTTGCTGAAAAAATGTGACGGAAATATGTCACTGTATATAAACAAATATATATTAAAATATAAAATATATTCACTGAAATACAACTTTCTGTATTTTCGAAACTGATTAAAAATATTTATTAGGTTATATGGAAACACAAGTATAGCCCTAAAATAAAAAAAATCTATTTGATAATAATCATTTTTATATTTTTTTCTATGGCTCTATTAAAATACAACATAATAATAATTTCTTAAAGCATCCACTATAACCACACAAGTATACAAAATGTGCGGAATATATAGTAGAGTAATGGTCGGCATTGCAGTATTTGAAACCTCATTTTAAAAGGTAATAAAAAAATACATTTTTTTGTTATTATTTTGTAGAAATGTAAAGGATTCTTGGTAGACTTGTAATGGAGCCAATAACATGAACGAGCAGCGAACAAAGATTATTGAATTTTATTATTTATTTCACCCATGATGGTCTTGTGAAGAAAATATAGATTTTGAATTGTTAATTGCTGTACAATAATCAGTTAATACCAATAGTAAATTGAAGGGGCTGTTGTTCACATCGAGCTTTTGCCAGTGTACAGTTGTAGATTGTTTTAATATTCATCTCAAGGTAGTTCTTTTAAACTGACCACAACGATTTCTTTTAATATTGTGACATCTTTCACAACACTTTCTCTCCATTTCGGTGTTCTTTGTTACATTCCAAAATCCCATAAAGCTATATTTCGCAAAACCTCTCTCGATATTTGTTATTCTATGCCTAAAATCTCCCTGAACTATAGGCAACCAAAAATACCTTTCGTTCTGCACTTTACTGCGCAAGGCGCTATCGTCACCCTTCCGGCGTTGTATTTTGTCGTTCATTTGTGGAATACGCTGGCTAGAAGATTGTGAAGAACAATTTCCGTAAGACTAATCTACGGTCATCCGATAGGGATATCAGGAATTTGTTCTGAAATTTAAGTTCCCTTGTTTTGAACGTAGTATAGAATGCGTTAGAGTTGTTTTAGAAAGGAACTTTTACTGGAAACAGGATATAATTACGATCTTTGGTTAGGCTTCACTTAGACGAGACAGAATTTGAAGAGTACATACCTTTATGTGCCGCTGTTAGCTGGTAACTGTATTTATTGTTTTGATTTTTTATGATAAAGAAATATCGCCCCATTTTGTTTACTTTAACTTTAACAACGATACACTGTGAACCTTCAGTGTGGCCACATTCAGGGTGTTAAAACCTTGCCATGATCTATATTGTACACTCTGTCAATAAGGGTGGTAGTAAATACTATAATTAACATTTGAAGCACAGTAAGGTAATGTAACTAATTTTTGTGTGTATTATTCTCTTTTTCATGAAATCTTGATGAATATAGCAATTCATGGTAAGTTAAAGTTTAAGTAGAGTAAGTAATTCATTTTATGGTATTGAAATTCAGATAAATTGGGTGTAAACGCTCTGAGATCTGAGCTAGTTTTATTTTGTCGTGACACTCATTAACTTATCCGGGCTAAGTAGTGTTTCGACTTACTACATCCCCAAGCCCAGTAGTTTTATGATCACATACCTTACCCTACAATATAGGGGTACGAGAATAAGAAAGAGTAGCATTTTTGAGAAGAACCACGATACGATTCGGTCCCATTATTGCCTACTAGTGATGGGAATACTCGTTACTTTTGAATACTCGTATGTATTCGTTACTTCTACGGATAGTAATCGTTACTTTGTATTCGTTACTTTGTAATCATTAAGGTACATTTATGAAGTAGGTATGTATATACCTACCTAATACTTACTGCGTATCCCATAGGTACAGCACTCAGCTCGTATAAGTAAATAAAGTTCACTGATTAATGATTATGATTACTTGTAACATAGACAAAGCTCTTCCATAGGTTTAAGAATGTTTGTTAATAGCATTTTACTAACAAATAATAATAATAGATACCTATGTCGCGTCGGCTTGAAGTCAGGATACACACTTGTTTATGTTTTCATTACATTGAAAATAATCTTGAAATCCTAAAGAGAGTAACGATTAAAGTAACGATTAAAATAACAATTACTTTTGAAAGCAGGTATTCGGTACTTCGGGTATTTGCGAGTAACGAATACAAAGGACCGAATACTCTATTACCCACCCAACACTATTGCCTACTGCTCAAAATTATTATTTTTGTAGTTAGTTTGGTCAGAGGATGTCTCGTGTCGAATTGCTAGTTAAAAGTTGGAAAACCACTGGCATCGATTAATATTGCTTTAATGATGATGTTTTGACTTTCAGAAATGCGGGGGATGAAAGAGAGGGTGTTGTGGTGGTACTATTTGATCGATCTAAATTTTAAAAAATACAATGGATAATAATTGAAGCCGTTTCTTTATCGTAAATTATTTAGTAATAATGTTTTATGTAACAGATATTCTTAATTTATATTTACTGTCAACCCGGGATGCGTGAGTAGCAGTGGGGTGGCAAATGATAAGTAAAAAGTAAGTATAGTTAGCGAAACCTATATTGTGACAGGACGTGCGGAACAAGACACGACATGTGGGCGGGAAATGTATAACACACTTCCGTTCTTTACACCGCTTACATTAAAGCAAGAACGATGATTGTTGTTTTTGCTGGCACGCGACCGAGGCGGAGTTTCGTTTACATTCTGTGATACTTCAGAGCTGCACTTATTTTTTTTACCGAATCATTCTAGCAGTGCTGATATATTGTAAGTATAATATAATAATAATTATTTAATATCTGTTTATTTGCTGGTGTGTTTTTGAAAATATTTTAAGAATGTTTTATCTGTACTTATGGGGTAAGTTGTAATGTTTTTTATACCTAAAACTATGTGATAATTTGTTTAACGAAGAAACTGCATGTATTTACATAATAAATAAAATATTCTATTTAACTTAATTTACATAGGTAGATAAAATAATAATGATTAGTTGCAAAGTTACATTTATCCATTAGTATATCTATCATGTGAAACTAGTCGATTCACTATTATAACTACAACCTTATGTTTGAATTATATTTATTTTTATATTATTATACAGGCAAATTAACAAAGATTTGTGTGTATTATATTTGCCACACTGGGTACAGTGATCATCCTGATTTGATCAAGACATATTCTCATTATGTAGGTATTGCTTTTTTCATAATTTTATCTCAGTTTTTAAATAAAAAATATTTTCTTGCCATCTTTATAAAATAAACAACTATAATAAAAATACTCACTTCTCCACTTTATTTATCAACAGACAGAAACAACTGCAGGCAACTATGTCGGTCAATAACTATCAGTAAGCATGTAAGCAAATGGGATTATTTTGTAGTTGTCAAATTAGGTGCTTAACCTTTTTTTTTTTTTTGTTTAAGTATGCTTGCATGGTGTAGCACAGTCTGACACCTGCACTAATTTCCATTCCATAAAAGATGGTTGCCTTACAGTGATTTTAGACCTTAAAATACAATATTTACTATAATCCTATAAGTATATAGGTATTTACGTTGTTTTAAGGCGTATGATACAGGCTAAAGTGATAATAGGGTGAATTGATTTTAGAGGAAAGTAACCAACGATGAAATGAGGTAATTCTACGATCGTTATGTAATAAAAAAATTTTAATGTTTCAAAATCAACAAGAACTAGCAATATTTAATTTTTAATAGACTAGGTATCTATCATATCTTTGTATATTAATTTGTCTCGAGTCATATATTGTCTCTTATAGTAGATATATATTTTTAGTGCCTTTTTGTGGGCATTTTAGGTATTTCTTAAGCAATATATTTTATGCACTCATTTAATTTTTTTCTGTTCATAAAAATAATTACTAGAAAGTAGTACATTTCTTTTTCTTAAATTATTACTGCCTGCGATTTCTGATCTAATTTTTTTAACATTTAAAAATGTGTGTTTTTCTAGTTTATTTTAGATTATAAAATTACATAGTAAATATTGAACATGTCTGAGCTTATAACAGCTTCAGGTATCATAGGAAGGTTACGATATTCCTGTTTTAAACTCTTCGGTTTTGCGATCAGCATAACTGTCAACAACAATTATTGAAAAATGCGTCCGATTGACAATTTATAAATGTTTGCGAGAAGAAAAAAGAATTTAAGAGAATCAGTGAGGGTGACATCAGAAAAATTAAAAAATTTAAAGCTACGTAATTTTTATTTTTTTTGTTCTTTCACTGTTTTTCGACTTACTTTTGTTTAAATTCTGCACTAAACTTTGAGTATATACCTGGCTGTGACTACAACCCTGATTATGACTAATCTACACATTGATGCTCAAAAAACAGTACCTCTTTATCTCAAAATTAGCACTTTTACAGGAAACGAAAAAACTAACGAGGTATTCATTTAAGTAGAGTTTTAAGTATCAGTGTTAATTTTGGAGATACAAGCTATTGGGAACTGTTCGACATAGGAGTGGATATCAATTTAAAATCTTAAATCAAGTTCTGGCAAAAATGAAGATATGAGGTATTGTTTCTTAAGCGTCGATATATATTTTTTATTTCATGTACAATCTTACGCAAGCAATCATACCCGAGGAACCACTCTAAGAAATTTATTTATAATTTAATTTTGTTATATCTTCTATACATTTTGTGATTTTTAATTTTATGTTGTTTGACATTAGAACAGTGCAGCTAGTCTGCACACAGTAATGAAATAATTTAGAATATTACTTTTTATTTTTTTGACAGGAAGTATATATATTTATTTTTCGATCTGTCTTAGAAAAAATGTTGTTTTTATGATTTATTTCATTACTATTGGAATTGATTTTTCTCTTTAGATCAATTATTTTAATTTTTTATATACCTGCAAAACAAATGAAAATTTTTGCCTTGATAGAATTATGAAATTCATTATTGACTTCTGATGCTACTATTTTTAGTGATAAATTACTTAGTTACATTAAAAAAAGCCGACCAACTGTTTTAATTTTACCGAGTGATATCAAAAGAATATCTACATATTTAATATTGTGATACTTGCTTTAAGATAAAATAATAGTCTTTTGGTAGTTCGTTTGACTAAAGTTTATTAATATATTTTAATTCAATTTGTTAGAATATTTGTCATCTAGCTGTAACAATATTAATTATGATGTAATTATTACAATGTGATCGGCAATAAATAATATTAACTAAAATGCTGTTTATTTTCCCTTCTACTCTTATTTTGAAATTATGTATTAAAAGGCGAAGACACGTTTTTTAAGTTGTTTTGCCATTTATATTTTAAGGACTGGTTTTCCATTTCTTTTTTACACTTATTTAGTAGATAAATTCCATGGAAACAGTAATTAATAATATTTTAGTAATTATTTCGTCGGAATTTATTAATTAAGTAAATGTACAGAAAATGGATAAGCCGGCCCTTATAAATGAATAATTTATTATCAGAGAAAGATTTCTGTTTAATCTACAAATTTGATTTAGTTCTTGCCAACGAATAAGATGGCGCTATAAGATAAGAAACGTCACAGCTGCTTCTATCCTCCACTATTGGTTTGCCTTTCGTTTTTCTGTTCTGTGGTAATAGGGATCCACATAGGACGCTACTGAGAGCCGTCTGATTTACTATGCTCAAATTATCCAGTCCAGTCCTACTAGTGAGTAGTGGCAGACTTATAATGACGCACGAGAAGTAAATTGTATAAAGATGTATGGTTTAAATTATTTGAAGACTATTCTAAATTGTTTAATTAATATACAATTAATCTACTAAAACTTTGTTAAATCCTTATAATAAATAGTAATTTAATATTAACTGTGTTAAAAACAAACTTTTATAATTAATTACAACCGGGACTTTTAAAGCCAATTCTCCTAATTTTAACTAGTAAAAGTTAAAATCGAGAATGGTGTTTAAAGTTATTTTTGTTGGTTGTGGGAATCAGCTTTTAATATATGGTTGCACAATAAATCAAATCTGTGAAGAAGAATGAGAAAGATTGTACCGTAAAACCTTTTATGATGCAAACGGAATGTTAGATAGGTACGTTTTCTCTGATACACAAAAAATGCAAAGACCGATCTTTCGCTGACTGAAATACCCGAGATGTTAAACTTTGCCGCAGCACGCTCTCTTTTTACTATGCCATGTTATATGAAATGATGCGGCCTTTATATCAGGCCCTAATACATAATTAATATCATATTGGAGAAATGATTGAGAAATGGACTGTATATCTATTTGCTTAGAATATTTATCGTCATCGTTTACTTCTTTATTAATAGATATTTTATTCTTAACCCTTTAACTTTTTTGTAGACGTAGAGGAAATAAATTATATAGTGACTAAGATAACAATGTTTTTTTAAATTATTGGCGAGTAGTATAGGAAGAAAACATACGTTCCAGGTCCGTACATATCATTTCGTACATAAGTATACAATATGATGGAAAACAGATGTTTTTACAGAAGCGCAATCTTAACCTTGTCACGGCTTTCACTTAAATGGCTACACAGGTCGTTAGAACGGCTGCAGTAATCGCTTGCGGCAATATCAGCTTTCCGCAGTTAACCCACAAAACGGTGCTTACTATTTTTCGTTTTTTTTTTAATGCAGTCTACGATTAAGATTATATTAACCAGAATAAATAAAAACTGTTTATATTAAGTGAAAACTTTATTTTAAATACAGAAATAAAAATTTTTGCTATTAAACATAATTTTCTTTGGTTTAGTAAAACATCTACATCAACAAGTTGACAATTAACTACATTCTGAACATTTTCAGTATT
Organism: Rhamnusium bicolor; assembly: GCA_029963845.1. Taxonomy (NCBI): domain Eukaryota; kingdom Metazoa; phylum Arthropoda; class Insecta; order Coleoptera; family Cerambycidae; genus Rhamnusium; species Rhamnusium bicolor. The sequence continues at coordinate 871,164 of JANEYF010003153.1, forward strand.
TTCCTCGTCAGAACTGAAGCCATCTTCAGATTCGTCATTCTCATAATAATTAATTTCATCAAAATTTTCATCACTATTCATTAAGATGTTATTATAATTCATCCATATCTGTTTCAGAGGGTTAAACATAGTCATTTTCAGTAAAAAAAACTTACAAAACCGTATGCACTACGCATTGGTTTTATTTCGTTGACAGTTGAGCAGGTGATATATTCGTCTACATAAAGGAAACGAAATCTTGAATGACTGCAATCTTACAAACAAATATTTGTATGTAATATACATTAGATACAGTCGACTCCCACAGTTGAACCCCAAACAATTCTTGTGGATACATCCGCTTCCCACCAGTTTATTTTTCAGTGATCAGAGGATACTCCGCTGAATGCGTAAAAAATAAACTTGAAAGAGTTTATAAAACAATCCCAGGTTTCGTACATTGTGTGGTATTTTGGACCTCTTTTCAGGTAAATATATAGACTTTTCTTAACCCAGTATAAACGTGCCCTCCTTGAAAAACTTATATATTTTAAATATATGCTCCTGTTGCCACTCTAAACGTTGAAAAATCGTGTTCCTCATATAAATGGATTTTGAGCGACAGGCTTCAAAAGTTAACTACTGAACATCTAGAAGTGATGCTGTTAACGCGGTATCCTGGATCAGTCCCTGATTTTTACGTCATGTATGATTTATTCGCGACACTCAATTATTAGTAAACATATGCATGAAACAATTGAATGATTGGTGTTAGGTGTTCATTTAGAACCTTAATTTTTATCATATTATCAGCTGAAAATAACATGAAGCAAATGGCCATCTCTAACTGTAATGCAGTGACGGACTCACTTTATGGCATTTCCATCACATTTTCCAACTTTTCAGCTGTTATGTTGGCTATTTCGTCGCGTACGTTTGCTCTCAAGGCTACCAATGTTTCTGTCACCTACAATCTGGCCTTCAAGTAGCTCCAGAGGAAAATGTCTGACGCTCTCAAATCAGGTCATCTTGATGTCCATTTAGCACAGGAGACGAATTTGGTAAAAGGTGGGTAGGTATTTCTCTGTTGAAATAGAACAAATAAACTTTTCTTCTAGAAGCATTTCTGTTGTCCTCATCTATAATTATATTTTCTTCCTGGAGATGGTTTTGGTGACTTTATAATTCCATTTTTCTTTCACTTAAGAATTTGTATGGTATTTTCTAACTTCCGTCACATCTGATTATATGTATCTCAATTACACAATCAACACTACTTGTCGAATTTTGGTGTTTAGGAGTGTCATGTATGTTGATGATAATATACAATACACTTTTTGTTGACAGTCAATGCATATTTGCTTAATCCTTTCAAGGGAGACAAAACTGAAGCACTAGCCATTTTCACTCACCAAAGTACGTTTTTCAAATCAAAATATTTTATAGCAATAGGTAGGTAACTGATAGATCAGTCGCAACATTTACACATTTATATTACGGCTGGCAATTGAAACCGGTTTCCTAGACAAATGCCCAATAATCTGTTTTTTAAATACCCGGTTTTCGAATATAATGAACAGTTGGTTTTTCGGATATCCGAATGATCGGGATATCCGAATAATCAAGTTTTTTGGATATACAAATAGTCGGTTTCGACCATTGTTTAGATACTCTATAGGTTTTCTCTAAAACCTATAGAGTTTTTAACATAGGTACTAGTTTTAATGTGATTCAGTAAGTTACAATGATAATATAGTTTAATATTTACAATATAATAAGAAAAACAGTTTAATTTAAAATTCAAGTTTTTCATATATTTCATGATATTATTGTAGAAAACAATTGGAAACGAAAAGGTACGCTCATGGGATGGGTGTCATTTATTATTTTTTCTTAATAGTAAACAGATATAGTTAATGTTTTATACAAATTGGTGGCTGAATTATTTGAGGTGATGTCTAAAAATAAAACAAATTTCATCCTTACAAAATTCATCTTGTATATCATTTCTGATCCACAGAGAAGAAGTGATTTTCTCTTCCGTTCTTCAGTAATATATCAGGAATTAAATATTTTGAAATATTATGTGTAGTTATGAAAGTCGACAAGAATATACGACGATAATGGTGTGGTAAATAGACGTCATACTCATTATTGGTCATTATATAACGGTGACGGTATAATAAATTAAACAGGTAAAGATATTTAACAAACTTCTAGTTTTATTATTAGTGGGCACGTAAAGGTTGGAATAAATTCCTTAAAATTGTTACAAAGCAAGTGACAGAAATTCGCTCAGACATGTTGATTTTTAAATGCATTTCTCATTTTTTTTAAGTAAAAAAAAATATTTTTCAAATCAATCAAATCAATTTTTTTAAACGGCAACCCTCATTTTGAAAAATATCATTTGATAGAGCACAGTTTTCTGCATACAGTACGTTAAATTCTATGTCATTTTACATGACGAAATTATTGAGAAAAAATATCTTAACTACTTATAAGTAGAGCTGACCGAGGTCACCTGGCCGACAGAGCCGTCATATGACTCATATGTTTACATCATATCATAATACTTGAATAAGTACAGTAAATGGAAATAAATTTTAACAATAATGTTACATTTTATAAAAATTTGTATAAAACTCACTCTTTTAAGCAGATTTATGAAGTAGTTTGGTTGTCGTCATCACAAAATGGGGAAGATCTATAGTATAATAGCATCAGGTATATCTCTACAGCTGTCTCCGTCAGCGATGTTCGCTTTGGTGAAAAAATATGTTTTGCATTTTGAAAATGACCATTCGACATCTACGGATGTAATACAGGCATAAGTAAAACAATCTGTGAACTCACTTAACGAAGTTGTAGATGCACCATCACAAATTTGTCTTAATTTGATAAAATCAGGATCTTTCTGTAATACACTCTCGAATTTTTCACTAACGCGATTATTTTTTGCGTCATTTATAGCCTGTAGCTGTGTATTTACGTCGTCCACTATTTGCAGCGATTCCACTAACGACAACGACCTATTTTGCAATTTTTCTATTGCGTCGTGTAGTCCTCTATAATTGTTATTAATAGTTTTTAAATCTGTTTCAAGGGAAACGTCTTGAAAGCTTGTCTGGTTTTCCCTAATAGCTGCAGCCTCGTTAGGGTTGAACTGTAGTATCACAGCTTTTATTTGTTTAAAATATTCAGCATAATAAAAAGTCGCTTTCAACCACGTTCTCCAACGTGTAAGAATCGGCTCTGGTGGTTCAGGGATACCAGGACACTGTCTGTGAAATGCTCGAAGCTGTTTAGGAGATTTGAGAAAAACTTTTTTTGTATTTGCTATTAATGCATCTACCTCTGGAAAACATTTTCGAATCGTTTCTGCCACAAGATGTAACGCATGCACTTTACACGCAACATGTAAAAACCTACAATTGTCTCTTTGAAAAGAACGGCCTATCATGCGCATTGTCGCAGCACCATCAGTCACAAATATCAATACTTGACTTGTTGAAAGTTCAAATTTTTCGAATGTCTCCAACACCCCGTAATTATTTCGCCAGTACACGCAGTTAGTCTTTTACTAGCTAGTAAAAGTGGAAATGTTAGTTTAAGAGGGCCCAGTACACGTACTATAATATTTAAAATAGATTTTTTTTTACAATCTGTCGTCTCGTCAATACATAACCAGAGCCGTGTATTTTTTAATCCACATTTAATCCTATTTACAATGTCTTCACGAACAGCTGGAATATATCTACGTAACGATGTACGACTTGGTAAGTTCACCTGGGGATTGTATTTATTCCAAAACTTCCGAAATGGTTGTTTATCCAGTATGTGTAGCGGAATATTACAGGCTATTAACATTAACAATAAATCAAACATAAACTGAGTTGTCAAAGGCATGCCATTTTTTTTTATTTTGATGTTGCACGGTGTTGATGACGACGACAATCTGTTTTGTGCCAGCACATTAAGTTTTGATTACAAACTTTACAAATTATTTTACATCCGTCATAGAATAAATCCGGAAATTCACCGATAAATTTATTCACTGTGTCCGCGTACGGTCGTTTTTTACCCTTTGGCGCGTTTGACATTATGTATAATTTATAGGTACAACCTCACGCATTAACCTTTCAAATAAGACTGCAGCGTAAATCACTTCTAAATCGGCACGTGTGACGCCATCGCAAGACCGTGGCTGTACTCCAGCCACCTAGGAGAGCTCTACTTATAACAATGTACTAAAACAAAATTACAAGAATTAATAAATACAACAAAAATAATTAAATTAAATGTTCACATTGCGTGCCATTTGATTCTTGACAATATTCAAGCCGAAACTAAAATTCTCACAAAACGTACTAACGTTTGTTTCGGATCCAATTCTTTCAATTTCGTACCTAATTCTGTCTTTTAAGTCCTCAACATTGTTCGGTCTATTAAAATAAACTTTGGATTTAAGGTGCGCCATAAAAAATCCAATGAGGTTACGTCCGGAGATCTAGCTGGCCATTCTACTTATCCTCGTCTACTAATTCATCTGTGTGGGAAAATTTTGTTTAAATAATTACGCACTCTTAACGAATAATGCGGTGATGCGTCATTCTATTGAAACTATATAAAGTTGTCCGGTACATTGGGGTTTTTGCCTTTTTGATACAGTACGGCAAGTCCTGGAATTATATTTTGTTGGAGCAGCTCAAAATATTTTTCACCAGTTAATGAACCTTCAATAACAAATGGACCCAAAATTGTAGTTCCAATAATTCCAGCCCACACATTAACTTTCTGTGGAAACAATTTTTCCTATTTACAGTGCCATTTAAACAGAAGGTGGCCTCATCAGTGAAAAGCACTCAGCTTAAGAAATGTGGATTGGTATTTCATCGTTCCATTATGGTTACGCAAAATTCTACTCTGCGGTCGAAATCATCTTCGTTAAGCTCTTGAACTAAATTCAATTTATATGGGTGCCATTTATTCTTTTTCAAATATATTAAAACAGTCGATTGACTAATTGACTGCTGTGCTGCGACCTTGCGACTTGGTTTGTGAGGATTATCCTCAATTGTCACATTTAACTGTTTATTTTCTGGAATTGCAGGACGACCTCTTGTGAAACTGACCAAACTCTCGTAATTTCTTCTCTACTTTGCTAACACTTAATTGTGTAATAGGTCGATCAGGGTACTTACCATTAAATAATTCACAAACCAGATGTTGTGTTCGGGACCTGTCTTCATAGCCAATCATCATCAAAATTTCAATTCGTTATGTCTCACTTAAACGTACCATTATCAGAACTTTAAATACTTACAATGTGACAAGCAAAGACTAACGTGTTAAAGTCAGGTCCACGTTACTAAGTAAATGAAAAAAAAACGTAAACACGAAAAAAGTGTAAGTCTTAAAAAAATTCTTCTACCAGGGTCGAATCATAAGTAATGCAAGTGTGTGCTATTAATATTAAATTAATTTTTTTCTTGATAATTTCGTCATGTAACATGCCATAGAATTTAATGTACTGTATGCAGAAAAATGTGCTCTTTTAAATGACATTTTTCAAAATGGAGGTTGCCGTTTAAAAAAATTGTCGATGATGATTTATTTAAAAATGTTTTTTTCTTTTTTTTGCAAAAAAAAGAAAATGAGAAATGCATTTAAAAATTGACGTGTTTGAGAGACTTTTTGTCACTTGCTTTGTAACGGTTTCAAGGAATTTATTCCAACCTTTACCTGCCCACCGTATAATTCCAGAGTGATATGTGATTGCAACAGTTGTGCACCGCATACAGCAACAAATAACTACTTGAACACAATTAAACACAAATAAACGGACCCCTTAGTTGGCCTGATAGATCACATGATTTGTCCCATTTGACTTTTTCTTATGAAAACATTTTAAAAATATAGTTTATGATGAACCAATAAAAGAACCTACTGTGTTAGAAAATAAAATGTATGCCTCTTTTGCAGTACTTAACAGACATACTGCCTGTGATGAGCACTTAAATATGTGCAATTACCCAAACAAATCAAACTGTCAAAAATTTACATCAACTTGTGTTGTTGGTTTATTTTTTATATTGTATTAGTATTAATGGCCATACTCATAATATTACATTTTATTCCCCTTCTTTTCCGTATATATAGTACATTTTTGCGAATTTCGACGGTGTCCGTAATAATCCCTTCCAATTTCTATTTAAATATTGTAGAGCAATTGAAAATTCTTCTTATTTATATGAAATTGTATGGGTATTTCAGTTTGAATATTGCGTTGAAAGTTTGTTGGCATTGATCAAATTGATTACAAAAGTCAACTAGATTAGTTTGTTTCAATGTGATTATAGAATTTGTGGGGCATTTCTGGTACCATATATTGCTATAAATGTTGGTACTAAATTTTCTTATTATTGCGGCGCTCATACCGTTATCGCCAACGATGTCGTTTGATTATAAACAAAAATGTAGTCAAAGTATTTGTTTACTAGCTTTTAAAAACTTCAGTATCGTTTTTAGTTTCCCATTAATCAACTCTGGATATGCACTGTGACTGTCACTATTGTTAAATATAAAACTTAATTTTCTAGAGCCTATGGGATAACACACTGTGACCCAAGTACCTATCTGTCTATATTAATTTTTAATATAGTAGTAATTATAGTGGTAATAAAGTTTTATCCATATTTCAACAGTTTTGTGACTATCATTTTAATAAATAAAGGCTACCTCTTAATTGAATTAACTGACTAAATACCAATAAGCAATTACCACCAAATGAACTATTATTTTTCTACCATAGAAAACTATTAAATTAGCCAGAGACTTTTAGTAATAAAGATGATGCGGTTGCTTTACTAGACTTATTCAAAAACAATATACAGCAAATAGTCGCTTTCTTAATAAAAATAGATAATTAATTGTATTAGGTGATTTTAATATTCCAAGTTCTATTTCTATTCCAAGTTATGTATCTACATGAAATTTCTAATATGCGTATTAGTTCATTTATTAATAGTAGTTAAACAGTTAGGGTTATAGGCCACTTTACCATGTAAATCTTTATGGGATTATGTAGAAATGTTCGATGATTCCGGGGGCGTGTATATGGGTGGTCCCATAATCTAGAACCTAGATGATAGCATCGTGGGAGGGTGAGGAAGAGCTAAGAGGCCCATACCATAGACGTAGATCGACGTCTATGGTATAGGTCAAAGATTCTTAGCTCCTCCCTCTTAGCTATTATCTTAGATCTACATCTTTGATAATGGTCAAAGCCCCTTAACTCCCTTCTCCCCCTTCAAAATTTGGCCAGAGAAAATATGTAGGTAAACTTGTCCCTTCATTCAGTTTTAAAAAAGACGACTTTACTTATACACTTTGAATAGGATTGTATTTATGAAGTTTTGTATAGCATTTTATATATGTCTGTACTTTCCTGTCTTTTCATTGAACGGTTATCTGTTTGGGCAGCTGTATTCCTAAATAAATAAATAACCCGGAAAAAACACCAATGAAACAGCACATCAATATCCATGATATCATTGTTTTTAAAAAATTAAATGTGTTATGTTTTTAGAGTTCTCTTATATTACGAATAATAACAGTAAAATATAAATATGAAAAAATACAGTCGAAACCGTGCAGCTATACTCTGGCCGTAAATACTAGGATGCCAAGATAAGTAGGTATGATATTTTCGAAACAGCTCACGATGTGACATGTCCATTTAGTTTCATGAGCTTTAGTGTTACCCATTCTGTTAAAAATGAACATAATCAACAATATAGAGGTATTCTTTTTTAAATGTGCAAGCAGCTTTATGTATTATGGAAAGGTCAAAAGGGTTTTCCGATAGATTTTTCAAGCATGATTTATGCGAAACAATTTTTATAGCTCAAGCATGTTAGCTAAATGTAACATTTATATAAATTAGGTTGCTTTTTATATTATATATTTTTAAGACGGGCGTATTTTTATAAATTTAAAACTTAACAGTGAGTCATTAATCGTAAGAAGGGCTCAGGATGTGATGACATGACCCTGTGAGTTTTTGAAAATGCTTGTTCCTAATATATTTGATTCGGCTTGCGTTAAAAATGCATATAATATTGATTCTTTTTTATTAGAAATTCAGCGATTTGCTGATCACGAGTTTTATTATATACATATATCTGACAGAAATATTGACTTGTGTAAATTACTTGCCCAAAACAAATTTATTGTGGTTCACATATCAATTTATATTTTATTGTCAATTTGTCAAATAACAGACGTTTCCACTGTGGGCTTATTACTTTCAACCCTTTTCCCACATTCTTTATGAAAAGTTAAAAAAAGATTAAAAATGATTTTTCATATTTATATAAATATGTAAATAATCAAAATCTCTAACATATTCAGGTTCTATGTACTTTCAGGTATACTGAAATTAAAAAAGGAAAACGTTGTATGGCAAGAAAAATCCAAAAACTCAGTAAAAAAAGTGTACAATATTTTTTGCAAGTCATAATTGGATTTTTTATGTTTATCAATTTAGGCCCTTTGTTTATTACCTACCTTATTACTGACCGAAGAAACCGCATTATTAAAAACATCGATATTTGTAAATATTTAAAATCTCATGGAAAGACTATGTAGTTGGTTGAAAATAAATTATTTTACGCTGACAATCAAGTCTATTACCGTGCAACCTTGGATATTGGTTATTTTCTAATTATCTGAAAATAACCAAGAATATAACATATTGGAATTATAGTGCCATCTTGGATATTCTCCTGATTAGATTATTGTTTAGACTATTGAAATGTAACAGATTCTTGGGAAATAACCAATAATCCAGATTACAGTGACATTCAAACTTCCAATAACAGACATTAGATGTTGGAAAATTTAAGTAATACTTTTTGTAGTCTGAATCAAATCAGATATTGCTTGAAACGTAACTTCTACGGTTATTTTTTTGCCACCACAAGATGGATCTCAATTTTATATTGCTAATCAGGGCAATTGGAAATGAAGAGGAGAGGTAAGAATAAATAATTTCAAAAATTACATTTTTAGGTATTTAAATGCTTTTTTTATTGTAGGCAAGAGCACAGAATCATTAAAAGGCAACTGAGGGATCATTCAAATCCCTTAACCCTTCCTGAGGTTATTTTTAAACAAATATAGATTATGTAGGATTACACTTCACTATTTGGTCCAAGAAATAAGCCCTTTTCTTCAAGAAAAAGAAAGAGAAGAAATTGCCATTCCAGATACACTAATTGTACTCTGTGCATTGCATTTTTATGGACAAGGGAGCTACCAGAAGTCAGTTGGGCAAGATATGAATAGAGTTGGATGTTCCTGTATACAGTTAAAATAAATAGTGAACTGTTTTCTTGACGTCCTCTTTTTTGCCATAGTTTCCCTTGTTTTCAGTCACAGCACAGCATGCAATTTCTGGATTTCAGCCTCAGCTTTCGATCATAAAGGCATTAAAAAACTCATAAGGGTCTTTTTTTTATCGAAGCAGAAAGAGCTTTCCCCAAATCTCAATGTCAACGTCAACTGTCAAATATCAAATAAAATATTCCTCACCTCACTAGAATTTCACAAAATATCCCTATATTTCGAAGAGGTTGGTGGCCCTGATGTGTCTATTTTCATCATCTTCAAAAACCAATGTCTAAAAGATTTTCTACAGATTTCAAGGTGTGCACCGTAATATGCATTTTTTCCATTATTGATATTGCCTAGAAACCAATGTTGGATATTTACTGTTATTGAGAAATATCCAAGGGTGCACCGTAATAGACCTGAATAGCTTAGTAATCTTATTATTATCATTGTCTGCAAAAGAATTCAATAAATTATTATTTATGTACGTCAAAGAAAATACTACGTATTTGTGTATTTGTATAGAATAGTTCAGAATAGACCGTATCGCCATCCATTCTGGTTAAACAACAGATTCAAAATATATTTGAAATGTGCTTTGCATTTTACTTTGTAACTATTTTTTTTTTAAATATCACAGGTGAAATGCATATAGTTTCATCTTTTTTTTTATCTTAATTCTTTTGTGTCTATGATGGATTAGAATTTGTTTAATTAGAGAAGCGCTTTCACTTATTTTATTTATAATTTTTAAATATTGTAGAGTATGAGAAGTGATAAATTATGGTTCTGTCTTATAGTTAAGGTAATTGATTAAATTTTCAATATAATTGAAGCAGATGATACACACTTGATCTGGAGAATGAGAACAGAGACTAGATATACTAATTTATTTTTTTCTACTCCCTACATAGAAAATACTATTTTGCTCCCTCATTTCAGGGAGAAAAGTAGTACTTTTCCTCCCTCGGGAAGAAAATACTTTGCTTCCCTAGGGAGGAAAATACATTGGCTCCCTCTGGAAGCAAACAAATAAAACCTGCAAATAGCTGTAATAGTAGTGTATAGACTTCTTTTATTGATACACAAACTTCCTGAAAATAAATGCTTTTCTTTGAAACAGATTTTTTATTCTTATTTTTATTTATAAAAATTGAAAACAGTTTAAATCGAGGTTTAAATTAACATCAGTAATTAAATATTTTTAAAATTTATGGTACAATTAGTTAAATTACTAATGGAAATTGCCCCTGAAGAAATATTGGCTCTGCTGGTGGAAATCAGTTCCTGTTTGTTGTTTTCCAAAGTCTTGGTCGCTGATGAAGTACTTGTTTTTTGGTACTTGAAGTAGTACTTCCTCCCGTAATTATTTGGCTGGCTACCTCACATTTCTTAGAAATACAATCATCTAAGTACCCTTCTGCTACTGCGTTTGTTCGCCATCCCCCATGTCTTTTTAGAGTGAGAATGTCACTTCCAGCATTGACTAATAACGTAGCTGAAGTACGGCGGAAACTGTGTCCAGTATAGCCTTTCGAATCATCAAAATTTAAAAATATTGCTATTCTGTATGGAATTTTGGCAATTGTGTTTTTGCCAATTACCTGGTTTGTACATTTCCCTTTAGCATAAGTTACAAAAAAATCTAGAATGACATGTTTTAGGGGACCTACAGTCGAGATATTTTCTATACATATCCAAGACAGATACTCCGTTTAAAATCTCATTTGTTATTGTAAATGTCCTTTTGATATTAGTTTTTGAGTCAGGTATTTGCACCACCAAAATATCGCCTTTATCACTGATATTCTCAAGTACCATTTTAACTAATTCATCGCTACGGCATGCCCCAGCAATTCCAAATATAAGCACAACCTGAAAAAGGAAAATGCACTTATGATAACTGCCTAAAATGTCACTTAATTGTCATATATACTTTCTAATAAAAAATGCTGCGGTACGTTTTTATTTATTATTCAATAATAACGATCAATCTTACCTTCATATGTAAGTAAGTTTCATCTGGAGCTTCTGCAATAAACTTGTTGATATCCTTCCTTGAAAAAAGTATTGGCGTTCTCGGCTTTATATCCAGCAGATTTCCTTTTTAAAAAAGCTACTAATTTAGGAAACTTAATGTCGATATTGTCTTTAATTTGGAGTGTAGATCGCAACATGCTGTATTTGCTCCATAATGTTGAAGGCTTCAAATCGGCGCATTTTTTGGAAAAGTAAAATAGGACCACTTCTTCACATATTTTTCTTATTGGCCTAGTCTCCATCCAACAATTAAATACCTGGTACTCTTTTTCATATTTTTCACGAGACTTTAACGGTAATAGATTTAACGAAACCTCGTTTGCTTCTTCCAGAATATCTTGAGGAACTTCATCTTCACATTCGGAATACATTTTTTTTATTTTGAAAACAAGAAGCAACCTTAGTAACGTTCCATGTACTTTGATTTTTAACAATATTTACTTATCTAAATACCTATTATGACATTTTGACATATTTGGTTTTTTGATTGTCATGCATAAGAAAAATATAATAAAATATATGTAAAACCAATGTAAAACACTGTAAATGGTCGTAGAAAAAAATCATATGTATTACACAGGACAAAGTGCCATTTCCTCCCTTGGATACTGATGCCTTCCGCTTCGCGTCGGGTATCAAACTATCCGCGGGAGGAAATTATTCACTTTTCTCCCTTGTCATACAAATAGCTATATTTATTGTTTGCGCCTAGCATATATATGAAAATTAATCATATTAACCCTAAAAATATGACCGAAAGTAATGTTTATCGTCCCTTGGGCCGCTAAACTCATAACACGATTTTGTAGTTTTTCACAATCACCATTGTTATTTGCGTACTTTGACGTTTCACATAATTTTTTCATTAGATGTTAATTTAAACCAAAATCTGGAATCGAAACAAACAACAAAAGTGTAAAATAACAATAAGTTGTGAACAATTGTAATTCTGTGAATAAGTTAAAATGAATGGTAACTCATACAGTGGCGAAGAATTTACGAATAATGCACCAGACTTGCAAGAGGAAGCTAGCAATGTTTCTCTGAATTTGTTACCTACAAAGTCAAGACAACGCAACGGTACGAAAAGTACTATGAATTGTTCAATAACTGGAAAAAGAATAAAAAAAGCAAAAAAAACTTAACAGAAAATATACTACTTGCTTATCTATCTGAAAAATCAAAGATTGTAAATGCAGGTATGGTCTGAATTTTCAATGTTGAAAAGCACTTTTAAAGTCAAGGAAAGTATTAATTTTGATAATTTTCATAAAGTTCGAACATTTTTGAAACAAAATTTTGTAAATTACCTTCCCAGAAAGTCTAAAACTTTGACTCAAGAACAATGCATTGAATTTTTTAAGGAAGCAGATGATTCGGAATATCTTATGATCAAGGTAAACAAATAAATGAATTAGTCCTGGAATGGATTGGAAACTTTGATACGAAGATAACACTGACGTAGTTGTCCACGAAACACCAAAACACATATACTGCACTCGACCTTATACTAATAATGTACCCTATTTGTATCTAAACTATTGTCACGGTTCGGTGAACCATGACCCAGGTAGCGGGCTACCTGAAATTGGCCCTTTGTCACTTTTCATACCATTTTTACACTTTGTGATTTCTAAACTTTCAAATGCATCCAGCTGTCTAGTATTTGTTACATTCCTAATTAATCTTAAATTGCTAATATTTATTTTATGGTTTTTCCCAAACGCATGTTGGGCAACACTAGATTTATCTGTTCTACCATATTTGAGATAGGCCATATGTTCTTTTATCTAGTTTGAATTGATCGTCTAGTTTGTCTAACATACTTATAATTACAGTCCTTACAGCTAATTAGCTGTAAGGACTGTAAAGGCAAATACAAAAAAGTTTGGGTCCCGTGAACCTCCTTTCAGCTGGCCAATTTTGCTCATAATCGAATTTATCACTGTCTTTGGCATTTAGAACATGTGGACCCAATTTGAAAGCTTTGTCTCAAAAACTGAGGCTGCTATCGCGATACTACAGACATGCAGACAGATTTTTTCCATCAAGTTATGTTTTTCATTATAAATCGTCGACATTCGTCCAAAAATGCAATAAAAAATTTTAATTTTCTTTCCTAAAATTGAACCTTTTTTCTTCTTTCATTTATTGTGTCTCTTCTGGTGGTACCACATTTACCAAATTTAATGTGTCACCTAATATGTTGTTGATAATCTTAACTGCCAAATTTGGGAAGTCTCTCATTAGTATTTTTTGGGTTATATACACATACACACGCACCGACAGATATCATTCGGAAAATAGTCGGAATGGATTCAGGAGGGTTTCAAACATATAAATCAATTAAATCTCGAGGTCGAAAAAAATCATGATTACTATACTTCCATATATTGGGTATAAGAAAGTATTCTAAAAGACATTAATTAAACTCGTATTAAGTAAATCCATTTTTTTTATCAATAAACTTACTGTTAAATAAGAAACGCCTTACCATTTCCTGGGGCAGTGTGAAGTGTTCGGGGGCCTGAGGCGTGGTATCTTGGGTTCTAAATCGCGTCTACGGAGGAGATGAGATCCTTCGCACCGAGTAACATCCTGACCTTCATTAGAAGATCGGAAAGATTCGACGAGGGAGCAACAGAGTACAAAGCGACCAACCCACCTGCTCGTACTAGTAGAGATGACAAGTCTGCTTATAGAGAGCGAAATTGTATTACCAACATATTAAATTGACCACTGTAATAACTAATTAGAACATTAATATTTTTAATTTTTTTTTATAAAACTGTATTAAGAAAGATGCATATTTTGTGTATATTTTGTTATGTCAATATTCCTCTTTAATAATCGTAAACATAAATAAGTCGTACATCGAATTCAATGTAAATGTTTGAACAAATTAAAAAAAAAGTTTTCTTAACCGTCTCCCAAGTCACCGAAATAACCCCCGAAAATTCTAGGGTTTTATATTGGGTAAAGACAGACGATGCCCTACAGATTATTTGGAGTCCGAACCACATCTAGGATATCAACAATTCTCTCTCCCATCTTAGTCCGAAACAAATTAATAATAAAATTTCTAACTTGCTTCAGGATGGAATCGAACCATCGACCTTTGGTACCGAGTAAGTAGGCTATAAGTGCTTTATCTACTCGACTATCATGACCCCAATTTATGGTCAGAAATTCTAAACACGCCTCGAACTTATTTTCATGTTCCGGAGATGATATATGCAGTAAAACATAAAATTTGATAATAAATGTAAATAGTAATGTAAAGATTTATAATGGTGGCAAACGATATAGTAGAATGACGGCCGTGGTAAGACATGTAGTTGAAAACGAGCTAACATAATCATCTCTTTCGCTTTAACCGAAGCGACGGGAGCCTGGATTACCGCGCATCTCGCATCGCTTTGTTCCTTTACTACAACGTTTGCCGCGACTAAATGTGTTTTTCAAATTTAATTATTTAAATATATAATGTAATGTACAGCCACGTTTACTTCAAATGACCAGAGAGTGCTGGTATGCATGTGTTATTTGTGGCAATAGGGAACTAAGCTTGTTATTAAAACAGGATAGCTCTATAGTATTAAAATGATATATCACTTTAATACTCTTCAAGCTAACCTGTTTCAATAATAAGATTGCTCCGTCACTGAAAGCAGACATGGATATCAGCACCATCTGGTCATTTAAAGTAGACGAGTTTGATTTAAATTTTTTTGGTGTTGTAAACATACCCTTTTAAAACCATGTAGAATGCAAGTTTTGTTGATTTGCATGTACCTATTAAGTATTGCAAGGCGTCAACAGTGACAATATTTACGGAGCTAAACTTTTGGTGTCTCAGACTTATTTATACGTTCACCAAAATCCAAATAATTTATTGAAAATTATAATTTTTTAAGTTCAGACTGTTCCACTTGGAACTAATTTTCCATTCAAGTTGAAACAAGTCTAGATAAGAGAACAGGGACATATTACTTTTTTGTGGAAGTTAATTAATTTGTAATAATAATTATTTTCTTATTTACATTGTAACGAAGTGACTATTTTATAGACTTAAGTTAGGTAACTGGGTGCTGTTTGTCTGTTTCAAAAGATATTTTAAACATTGTAATACTGCGCCCTTAATAGTGGTATTGTCAGTTGCTCATTAATAATAGTTTAATTGTTAATTATAGATAGGTAGTATTGATCTGTTTGTATAAACATTCCACATGTGCCAAGTTGCAGGCAGTACGTGAATCGCGAAACGCGAAGCGCGCATATTACCCCCGGCACTCCTGTGCCCGTCCTACCGTAAAGGTCTCCGAGACTGGAAACAATCAAATCAGTTCCCGTCTAGCTGCCAACCGAAGCACCACGCCGACTAGCCCAGTAAGTAAACTCGTGAGTATAAAGGTATATAGGTATTTAATGCGGAATTATTCTAAGTCTGTAAACAGGTGACGTAGTTGAAATATTCCACGCATGAGTATCGCGTCGCATCCTACTTCTGCTTTTGGGCAGTGTTTAGTAGCGCGAGGATTTTTCAGACCAGTTAGTTCCCGTCTGACCGCCAACCGAAGAACCCCGCCGACCAGCACAGTAAGTAATCTTGTGAGTATAGAGGTACATAGGTATACAAATGTAATTGCGAATTTTTCTAAGTCGGTAAAAGGTGACGTAGTTGCAATATTTCGCGCATGACTACCGCGCCCTCCTACTTCTGCCTTTGGCAGAATTTAGTAGCCTGAGGATTTTTCAAATAAGTCAGTTGCCGTTCAGCTGCTGACTGTAGAACCACGCCGACCAGCATAGTAAGTAATCTTGTTGTGCGTGTAAAGGTATAGGTTTGCTTTAAATTGAATTCGGGTGACGTATCGCTATATTCCGCACATGACTACCGCGTCTCATCCTACTTCTGCTTTTGGCAGAGTTTAGTAGCTTGAGAATTTTTCAGAGCATCCAGGACAGTCCGTTGCTGCCGCCCGTACCGACCAGACGTGCCGACCCCGACCGCTCCAGAGAGGAAGCAGTCCAGGATACGGAAGTAGGTAGCAAGGTTTGATAAAGGTTTGGTAAATAATCGGTATTACTTGGCTGGTGAGTACTTTTCGGACCTTATTTAGAGTTTGTGAACCGCGAGCGCTAAGACGTATCCGCCTCATATCCTTCCATAGAACGGGAGAGCGGCCGAAGGTTGGAACCAGAACCGCGTTATACCGCGTGCCCTCCAGGCCACCTGAGCACGTAAAAATTCTGCAGGGTGATTTGGAGGGTACTAGCATTTGCCACCGCGTGTCCTCTAGGCCACCTGAGCACGTAAAAATTCTGCAGGGTGACTTAGAGGTACTTTCGTAACCGCGTGCCTGCTAGGCCACCTGAGCACGTAAAAATCCTGCAGGGTGACTTGGAGGTATGGTCCGTAACCGCGGGTCCGCCGGGCTACCTGAGCACGTAAAAATTCTGCAGGGTAGCTTCGAGTTTGACCTTACCGTCGTCGTCTTAAATTTGCAACTGTTCGGCTTGCAGCTCCTTACCCCCCCCCCTCAAAACAGAACCGCGTTATACCGCGTGCCCTCCAGGCCACCTGAGCACGTAAAATTCTGCAGGGTGATTTGGAGGTACTAGCATTTGCCACCGCGTGTCTTCTAGGCCACCTGAGCACGTAAAAATTCTGCAGGGTGACTTAGAGGTATCGTCCGTAACCGCGGGTCCGCCGGGCTACCTGAGCACGTAAAATTCTGCAGGGTAGCTTGGAGTTTGACCTTACCGTAGTCGTTTTAATCTGCCACTGTTAGGCTTACCACTCCTTCCCCCTCCCCCCAACCATAACCGCGTTATACCGCGTGTCCTCCAGGCCGCCTGAGCACGTCATATTCTGCAGGGTGCCTTGGAGGTACTAGATTTGGCATATCATAAGTCCGGAACCACCCATCAGCCAAGCGATAGTAAATAACCGCCATAGATATTCATAGTGTGCTTGTATTGGCGCTTGCTTTCCCTCCTGGTATCCGTCCGCCGTCTGCTTATGGCCGTTTAATTATTGCTGGTTACCTTTTTCACCGCTTAATCCCCGTATTACCGTATCGCACCGCTTGTACGCCCGCTTACTGCCCCCCGCTCGCCCGTAGTTAAGACCGTTGTGATATAACTTGTAGTTACTAAGGTGTATATAAAGTGTAAATAATAATTAGTGTGTAGAATAAATGTAAATATATTAAATGAGAGTCGTTTCATTAACTGTAGTGTGTAAGTTACCTTTTCTCGACCCCTGGCTTATCCGTATCTTCACTGTAGTTACCCGGCCTCTATTGTCCCGCCGATAGAGTAAAGTGGTGTTTCTGCACTCTAAACAGAAACTGGCGCCCGAGATATCCGTACCGTGTGCACCGCCGTAGTGTTGGGCGTCAAAGTGACACTTCTGCTCTTGTGTAGTGCAGCGAAATACGTCACAACATATTATTCATAAAAAATAAATTTAATTTATGATTCATACCTGTGGCATGTGACTTTAGTGTATTATTAATAGAGTTGGCAGAAATGTGCGGCGGGACATAGGCGTATGCATCATAATAACCGTATTAAAAAAAATTAACTCGTAACAAAAGCAATAAACTGTTATAATTTATAACAATGTATGCACAACTTACCCTCTTAACTAGCTTAATGAACTAGCTTGGTTATCATAAACTGGAGAAGATCTGTAAAATCTTTGCAACATCAGGTATGTTTCTATGGTAGTCTCCATAAGTGATGTTCACTGTGGTGAAAAAATATGCTTATATTTTGAGTGCAACCATTCGACATCTATTGATGTAATACAGGCATACTTAAAATAGTCTTTGAACGCACTTAACGGATCTGGGGTTGCACCATCAGTACCACACAATTTTGTCTTAATCTGGTAAAACCGGTGTCTTGCTTTAACACGCGTGCGAACTTTTCTCTAACGGGCTCATTTTTGCATCATCTATAGAGTGTAGCAGTCGATTTACTTCGTCCACTATTTGCAATGACTCCGCTAACGATAACGCACTGTTTTGTAAGTTTTGTATGGCGTCATGTAGTCTTTTATAGTTCTTGTGAATAGTTTTTAAAGCTATTTCAACGGAAATATCCTCGAATTTTGTGTGGCTCTCCGTTATAGCTGCAGCCTCGTCAGGATTAAATTGTAGTGTCACAGTTTTTATTTCTTGGAAACGTTCAGCATAATAAAAAGTTGCCTTCAACCATGTCCCCCAACTTGTAAGAATCGGGAATACTGGGACACTCCGTGGTCTAGAGGTAACGTACTTGCCTCGAAACCTCGGGATTCCGGGTTCGATTCCCGGTCGAGGAACTGGGATTTTTCTGTGAGATAGATTAATCGTAGTATACTCGGATATTGGGTGTGTGTCCATTGTCTCTAAATGTGTAGCCCTCTCCCACACAAAGTCATTTCAGACCTTCAGGGATAAAGGGGGTTGTAATTTCATGTGGTGTTATTATTATTATTATTACTTGCTGTGAAATGCGCGAAGATGTTTAGGATATTTAAGGAGCACTTTTTTGTACTTGCTATTAATACATCTATCTCTGGAAAACCTTGTCGAATAGTTTCTGCCACAAGATGTAAAGCATGCACTTTACATGTAACATGTACCAACCTACAACCTTGATCTTGAAGAAAACGATCTACCAAACGCATTGTCGCGGCACCTTCGATCACAAAATCAACACGACTTTTTGACAGGTCAAATTTTTCTAACGTCTTCAGCACCACCCGCGTAATTCTTTTGCCAGTACACTCAGTTAGTCTTTTGCTAGCTAGTAATAATGGAAAGGTCGGTTTGGGTCCATTACACGTACAATAACATTTACAGTAGATGTTTTTTTACGATCTACCGTCTCGTCTACACATAACCACAGCCGTGTATTTTTTAATACACATTTGATTTTATTTACAATGTCATCTCGCACAGTTGGTACAAAGTTACGCAACGTTGCGCGACTTGGTAACCTCACCTGGGGATTGTATTTATTCCAGAACTACCGAAATGGTTGTTTATGGAGTATGTGCAGCATTAACAGTAAATCGAACATAAACTGTGTTTTCGAAGGCAAGCAATTGTTTTTAATTTTATGCTGCACAGTATTTACGTGACGTGATATGATTGTATCATATTTATCTCAGCATATCAGGTATGTCATCTCGCACACCTTACAAATTATTGTAGCACCATTATAGAATAAATCCGGAAATTCCCTGATAAATTTATTCACTTTGTCAGCGTATGCCCGTTTTTTACCCTTGCGCATAATACAACAAAACAAAATACAATGGAGAGCAATAAATTAGAGTGTAAACACTACAACATACAACAATGGACTAGTCTCGCGGCTCGCTTCGATTTGTCCCCCAGCGGGTCATTGCCTCACCAGATATCTATCTACCTGTTGTTGCACCACTGGATAGCAGCGCGATTTGCCAACTCTAGTTATTAATTGTTATTTAAAAAACATTCACTAAAATTAGGTTTCGTAAAATAGCATGAGGCTGAGGAGAAATTTAGAATGAAATATATCATCATCCAATTCAAAATCGTCCACCCAGTAAACCCGTCCATTATATGCGATTATAAACTTTCCGTTTCTGCTTTGCGTCCACTCATAGTTATCTTGTTAGTATCCAAAAGCCTCAAATTATGTCGCATTCATAGCAAGCTTTATTTAACATGATATATTCCATTTGATGAACATAATATCAAGTGTATGAAATATTATATCTATGTTTTTTACTTTCTAATTCAATAGTTAATCAAATTGTTTATTTAAACTCTTTAAAAAGCTTAGTAATCCGCTATTGAATAAGTTATTTTTATTTAATAATACCGAACGGTGACGAATTGACATTTTGAAATTGGACTTTTAGAAGGGCTCATAAATTTTTTTACCTTAGTAACATAGATTTTTAATTTTTTTTTTTTAATATACCTATTTTTGCCTACTGAACACGAATTTTGAGTAAATCTCTGCTCAGCTATACTTTTTGAGATACTGTGTTATGGTGTCAAAATGATATGGTGTCAAAATATCAAATTTATTTATCCAATGCCATGTTACTATTTATCCGCAGATTTTTAGTTTAGTTATGTCAATAACGATTCTATCAATATCAATATCACAGCAATAATATTTGCTTGCTATATTCGTTGAAGATGTACGAAAATATAATACAATTTTTCAAAAACTATGCAAATTTAACAGCCAAATCTCAAAGCTTACTTTATTTCTGAAAATTTTTTTACTATAAATTTATTTAATTTCAGTGATACAAAATGCAATTTTGCAAATAATAATTATATCAGATCCAGAAAAACCAATTACTTGTTTAAAATAAACTGCTTTCAGTTACAAAGCTCTTGGAAAAGTTCTTGATTCAAATACAAGAAAAAGCTCTTTAATGGCTTGAATTGCCTGCAAAATTGCAAAAAAAACTTCCTTCCAAATACAGTTATTGTCATCATTTAACGGTTTTATGATATTTCAGCTGAAAATATTCTTCAAGTATTCATGTATGATATGGTTGAAGTTGAAAGTTGAAATCACAATATACAAATCAAAGTGGAATTTTTTAATACCATACATTTTTTTCACTTTTCAACCGTTTTTAATGATAGACAAAACTATAAGATAAAGAAGAGTTAGTGCCATATCCCAAAAGAAAAAACAAAACAACTATGCAGCTACGGACACGTGTTTCGATATTACTGCTCCTCGTAGGCGCAGCGTAGTTAAGGAATTGGACCTATGATGAGATGGATCAGGAACAAAACTAACACAAAGCTGAGAGTACACAGTACACAGTACACATATTCCCATGTGCCACATTGGGGGCCTCAATGAGCACAGTCGACACATAGAGCTCTATGTACACTGCCCGTTTCCACCTTTTTAATAATATGTAATCGTAACCAAAAACAGCAAGCTGAGAATACCGATGAATCAGTTTGATATTTTAGTTTCAATTTGAAAATAATCTACATAATCAAAAAGGTAGGAATATTAAATTAAACTTTTGTTATCCCATTTTAGGGCACAATGCCTACCAGATGCTGTGTAAAGTACTGTTTCGATACTAGTGATACGATAAATATTATCTTACCACAGACTTTCAAAGAATGAGGGGCTGAATAAGAAATGGCTTTTATTTTGTGAAGATAATGCTGTCTCTAATTTAAACCGAATCTGTTCGGTATATTTTGAGAAGTGCGATTTTTAAAGGGATTTACGAAGTAAACTAACACGCAATTAGATTCTCTCTAACGTTTCGTAATCATTAAAGGTTTGCAACATTTATTTAATATTGATGTACATATCTATTAGTTTTGTCTATTTTTTATAACATTATTTAAATGCAATTATTAAGGTTATCTGAAACTAAACGAAAAAATTAACAATTGTGTATTCTTTTCTAACAATTAATATATTTTAAATGAATAATGTAGTCAATGTTTCATGACATTTTAATTTATAGCTGGAGCACTATAAAATATATCGAAGGAAAATAATGTTCCCAGCCTTTTATTTGCGAATTATAAGGCGAGTGTCAAAGAGAAGATAGAAGCGTTATTATCGGCAATATCTTGGAGAAGGTCGAAGAAGAAATAGCAGGAGCTTTAAAGTAAATGAAATTTTACAAGAACAAAATGAAAATGAACAAAATCGTATTGTTGATACTAATGAAGGAAATATAAAAACAGATAATTATAAAAAATGTACCTGAATCTTCTTGTAATATTGTACTATTTGTAATATTTGCAAATTTGTTCTGTATGTTTACATATTAAAATGTTTAGGTATTTTGTAAAATTTTTTTTTTTTCAAATTATTATATCGTGGAAACATAGAGGTCTGTCGTAACTACACATACTTGAGAATAACAAAAGTGGATAATAAATTATCTTATGTCATATTATTACATAATTTAAACAATTGTATATATTTTGTAGCCCCAACAAATGCCAAGTTACTTGTGGGCTAATTTTATTTTACTTGTCATCTTAGCCTTAATTTTTCTTTTGTATTAGTTTTCTTATTTTTCATGACCCATGTGAGAGAATTTTTTGTTTGTAGGTACACTGATATCGGGTTTTAGATATAAAACTGGTTGTTTTGAAAATGTCTGTATAGTAACCAACAAATATAAAAGTAAATACCAGCCTAAAATATATTTTATTGCGAAACACACTTGCCTTTATCTGTATTTCACAATTTTGTTGACTTTGTTTAATTCATGAGACAGTTTATATTTTTAATCTTTATTTTCCACTTGCATCACTAATTTTATAAAGATTTTAACATTTCCAGTCAACAATTAGTTAACGACCTTTATTATGGAATGTTAGACTATAAGCATTGTATTGATTTAAAATTGTTTTAGTGTAATAATTTGTGATATTATGTTTTTTTGGGCCTCTAATTGACTACCAATGACGTCATCGTAATGCTTTTAAAACACCTAAGTTATGATTGGCTAAAGCAAGATTAAGCACTCCTTGTTAGTTTAATTTTCTTGATCATAACTAGTAGCTCGAAATTTAGGTATTGATGATGTCAAAACCAGTATTGGCAATATGTAGGTTATGTGTCAACGCGTAAATATGTTATGCATGTATGACAAAACCAGCGTGGAAATTAAGTAACGCATAAATTCAGTAATTCCGTTGATATTAATTTTTTGGAAAAAATCTCAAAGGGGTATAGCGATTTTAACTTCAGCAAATATTTTCAGTTTCTTATGTCATTTAATTTTTAAGTTATGACGTTATCGACTTTTTTCAAATGATAACCTATATTTTTTTATTATTGATTTTGGTAGTAGTTTTTATTCCGGTTCCGACCGTATAAAATTTTTAATATGTTATTATTTGAAAAAAATCGAGAAAAACAGTCTTAAAGTTTAAATAACAAAAATTCATTAAATTGGGAAAATTTATCTA
Source organism: Rhamnusium bicolor (assembly GCA_029963845.1). Classification (NCBI taxonomy): domain Eukaryota; kingdom Metazoa; phylum Arthropoda; class Insecta; order Coleoptera; family Cerambycidae; genus Rhamnusium; species Rhamnusium bicolor. Next base: position 894,557 of record JANEYF010003153.1, read on the forward strand.
GTTGCCTAAGTTTGACGGAAAGTTATCGATGGCACATTCGTTTTTTTGAAATTATACAAATAGTTGAAAAATCGAACTAATGTGATATACCGGCAACTAGATAAATTTTCCCAATTGAATGAATTTTTGATATTTGCATTTTAAGACTGTTTTTCTCGATTTTTTTCAAATAATAACATATTGAAAATTTTATACGATCGGAACCGGAATAAAAGCTACTACCAAAATCAATAATAAAAAATATAGGTTGTCATTTAAAAAAAAAGTCAGTGACGTCATAACTTAAAAAAATAAATGACATAAGAAACTGAAAATAGACTGAAAATATTTGCTGAAGTTAAAATCGCTATACCTTCGAGATTTTTTCCAAAAAATTACTAGGTATCAACGGAATTACTGAATTTATGCGTTACTTAATTTCCACACTGTATATCGTTAATTTTTTTAGCGAATTCCATAATATCCAAAGTTGAAAAGTCAATTTATTACAAACACTCACTCGAAGAGGTTTTGGGGGATTTAACACTAAATTAACACACACACGCACTTATGTTAGTAAAAATAAGACAAAACATAAAATGAAAATTAGACAAAGAATAATTTAAGAATTATATTTATTTTTGTTTGCTGCCATAACTGAAGAAAAAGTTTTAGATCTTCAATAAACATGTGACAAAATACAAACTTGAAATAATTTGACACGTTCGAATGCAGAGTACGAAAGGTCTTTATTTTATTCAATATTTACTTGAAAGTTAAACAAATAATAGTACAGTGTAGTTAGAAAAATAATGTAATTATATTTCTACAATATCATTTATGAGATTCATTAACATAAAATAGTCACTTTTTACCATTTTCTTACAATCCTTACTGGCTTATACGGGAAGTAAAATAAAATATTAGCGTCCTACCATAAAAACAGTATCCGCATGCAACTATAGAGGACTGAATTATACCTGTGGCCTTGTCTTCCTGCTATATAACAGAAAACCTCAGGGACCTACAACATTCCATCTCGTACTATTCACTGTCTTTACTACTACTACTTTTCATTTACTCGGCGTTTGTAGTATTTGCACAAATATACTTAATTTGGTTTGTTTTTTTCTGGCATTTTCATCACGACTACCAGTATCTCATTAACGGCAGTCAGCCAATTGCCTCACACCAATAACCATTAAAAACATGTTTCCCCTTTTTCCTTAGGGAGTAACGTACATTGCGACCGCATTAATCAGCAGAGCCTGCAATTTTAATTTACGGAAATGTATCACAGAGATCAGATACTTGAGTAATTTCAAATTAAGCACCCAACGAACCAAATTATAGAGTAAACACTCTACAGTTTTTGATTTGATCTAATGTCCTATAATATTGTTCTAGATTGTTAATTTTGTTTCTATGAATTGCATAACAAGCACGCGGCTAGTTTCGTACTAAATTAGTTTTGTTGTTTTAATCAAGTAATTTAAAATTGTTTACTTTTGTCATGCGTAATGCTTCCATTGCAATATTTCAACTTCCGTTATTATATAAACCGTTTAGAGCTTTACTGTGTATACAATTTCCGGTCACATTTATTCCTGCGAATAAATTACTGATTACGATTTTTCAACAGAATCATTTTGAGGTTTGGAATCATTTTATACTATTTTTTAATATCGAGTAAAATTATTTTCAAGTAATAAGCAGTTTGAACACGTTATCCTTAAATGTCTTGTTTTGAATTTAGCATATTATGTTACTCGTATCCATTATTAAAAACCATGTTTCATAAAATATATTTAATATTAGTATACAGTGTGTCCCAGTTAAAATTTGCCACCCCAACTCTGTTTGGAAAATTGCAAAAACACGTCAATCTTTGATTTAAGGAGGACAAATTTTGCCACAACATATAAATTTCTAACTAAAACGCCTTATCGTTGAAAGTCAACCCCTCAAGAATTTTAAACTAGAGTAGAGGTCAAGTGATACGTCGTGCTATAGGTCCTAAAGTCCTTTATGCAAGTGTATAGAAAAAATGCTGGGTTTGAGGCATATCCCCAAAATGTCCCCAAAGAAAAAAGGCCCGGAATAACGTAATGTGGAGACCATCTGGTTAATAACTGAACTGATCCTTAAAATATTAATTGCATTGTATCTTTTTAAATCGTTCGCATAAAGCAGGTAGTGGCAGTGTAATTCTATTATAAATATTGAAAAGAAGAAGGCCAATTACTGATCCTTGCGCAACACCTGATTCCACTGTAAATTCAACAGACTTGTAACCAACATATTATGATCTATTACCTGGATATCAAATGAAAAATGAAAAAAATTCATGTGAACCCAATATTTATCAATTTATTTAGCAAGATACCATGATCAATTCTGTCAAACGCCTTGGGAAAAACAGTGTATATGACGTCGACATGACCATCCGTCTCCAACACTTCACATATATACTGACTTAGGCATAGTAAAGTTGTTGTTGTTGATCTGCCTGGCATAAACACATGTTGGTTAGGACATATTTTATTGTTTATATTAGAAAAGATATGGTCATACAGGACAAGTACAAATAATTTTGAAAATTTATTTATTATTGTGATAGGACGGTAATTTTCGATTTCTCCTTTGTTATTTTTTTTTATAAATAGGACATATTTTGGATATTTTCCACAAACTAGGAAAGTTACTACTAACTAAGGATAAATTAAAAATGTGTGACAATGAAAGAGAAAATATTGATATACAATCACAGACCACTACACAATCCTTTACAAAAAATGCTGTTAATCCATCCGGGCCAGATGTAAATTTTGCTTTTAATTTTTTACAACTTCTAATTATTGCTGCCTCTGAGATAGTATAAATATATTTTTCATATTGAGATCGTGTTCACTACTAATTTTAGAGTTATCTTTATTAGATGTTGCATATGTTGGCTTAAAACATTCTGCAAATTTATCTACTATTTTTTGGGATCATCATAAGAAACATTTTCATAAGTCATAGTGTTTGATACTGAGCTGGTACTAGAATTAGCGTTAATATACGACCAAAACATCTTTGGATTGTTTTTTGTTATTTTTAATTCCATACAAATATCTTTTGTGTGACTCGTCCATGTCTTTGTTAATTTTTGATCTGATATCATTATAACATGTACATAAAAATAACTTAGAAATGGTTCAGCGCAGGTTTCTTAAATTACTTTGGTTTAAATCAGATGATATATATCCAGCTATTGGTTTTCCACAGAATGATCTACTTGAGAGATATTCTATGTCTAATCTTGAGAACAGGCAAGAATACTGCTCTCAAATATTTTTGTTTAAAATGCTACGCAATGATTTTGATACACTTGAAATACTTAGTAAATTAAATTTTAGTATTCCCAAAGTAACCTCTCGAAACGCCGAAGTTTACTATTTACCCACTCCACGTACCAACATATTGAAAAATTCACCGATATTTAATATCTGTAACAACTTTAATAATTTGTATAGTGACCTCGATTTTTTTTAAATTGCAGCCTTAATGATATAAAAATTAGAGGTTTGAATTAAATAGTGATTTTATTTTGTTTTTCTTTAATTCAAATATAATATTTTCACTTATTTTGTATGTTTGTTTAATTACATATTCTGTACTATTCTACTTTTGCATGTATTTTTACACTCATTGTTTATTGCTTAATTTTAATCTAATTTCTTTTTCTTTTTTTCTATGCTTAGCTGTTAGCTTTACGTTTTATATTGTATCATAATATATTTTATATTCTTATATCCCTGTTCTGTAATTGAGTATTTTACCTGTTGAACAGTGTACGTAAATAAATAAGTAACTTTCATGAAAAGTTTCATTTTTAGTTTTTTTATATTTATTGCAGAATTTGTTTTTACGTTTAAGATCTCGAATGATATCTTTAGAAAACCATGAAGGATATGCATTTGTTATCTGGTAAATTTTTGGAACGTGTAATGATATTTTTTCATAAATAATGATATAAAATAATTGTAATGCTAAATCAACATCCGAAATTCGGAACCAGAAACTCCAATCAATTAAGCTATTGCATAATGATAAAAAGTCTGCCTTTTTAAAGTTAAAGCTAGGAATTATATTATTTGAGAAAGTGGTCACAGTTGTATCCAACTCACACATTATATCGAATGCTGGGTGATGTAAATGTTCCTTTAGCTTTTGACCATCTGATTTTGTTACTGAACAAACGATGTTTTTTCTTTCCCATTTCTCAGCCTTGGATAACCACCATCAGCCAGCTTCACAGATAAAGGTAAGATAGGAAATACCAAGGATTTACAGGTTTCACGCCCAGGGGTTCGTCAAGGCGACTTAACCATACATATGAACTGAACCACAGATAATAGGTGGACTCACAAAGGTAGCATAACATAGGCATATTCATAATCATTTAGAATTTTTTTCTTTTTTTTTTTTTAAATAGCAATACCACATTGAGTTAGAAAGATACGTAACTAATAAACTTCTACATTTTGGCTCCTAAGAACATTATTTAAATTTAGTGGCAATTGAAAACCCAAATTTGTCAGGCTATTTACTAATATTGATGTTTCATGGCTATGTAAAGGGCAATTAAAGAATATATGCTCAATATCCCTTTTTGTCCACAATTACACAGATCATTTTCTATAGTTCCAATATTAAATAAGTGAGTAGGGAATCTACCATGTTTAAACTACAAACGTGTGATAGTTGTGATTAATGATCTTGATATAAAACAATTATTGTCGTACCACCTAATTTCAACGAACAAGGGATTTAAATAGTAGTAATTTGTGCCGTGCTCTCTGTAGATTTGATCATATGGAATTTGCCATTTATTAATGTTTTTTTTTCTTACATACTGAAAGAAAATCGGTAACTGGAATTTTGACGGAACAGGGAGCACCATTTACGACTGCTTCCTTAGTCATTTTGGCAACGATCTCATTTTGAGCCAAACCACAATGTGCTTTAACCCAGACAAAGTTGATAGACAACCATCGTTGCGATAAAGAGGCCAATTTGGCGACTATATCCTACAATAGGTGAGGTTTGATGTTTGCAGTTGCCAATACGAGTCAGAATACTTTTGGAGTCGAAGTAAATTGCCACATTTAAGAAGTTAAGTGTATCTGCAAAATTCAAAAACTCATAGATAGCTACAGTTTCAGCTGTAAAGACAGAAGCTTGAGTAGGTAACTTAAAAACAAACGATGTTACTTAAGATTAAGTATAAAATTCTGTTATTATTATTGTTGGCAATAAAATTATGCTGCTTTAAGTTAAGGAAATCACTGAAAAGTTCTATTTGTTGCACCTAGGTGATTTTCGGAATAAATTTAGACTTTCACTGTAATCTGGTATGTTGAAGTCACCCATTCTAACAATATTATTACCATACAGAGAATATAAATTTGTAAGTTCATCAAAAAGTTATTCGTACATTTCAAGAGTTGCGTTTGGAGGTATATATACACAAAATACCATTATATGTTGACTTTTTTTAAGTGATATTTTTAGATCAATAATATCCACGAAAGGTTTGATATTTTCATTGAAGTACAAAAACATTTTCATCGGAAAAGCAGACATTGTAGAGGTAATTATTGTTATTACTATTCAAATGTTCAGTGAACATTTTACAAAACTGTGGCCATTTGTCTATATCATCTTCATTTAATATTCTTGTGTATTTTCAAGTTGGTTATGATGGAATTTTTATTCTTTCAAAATTATTGCACTTAAAGAATGTACCGAAATGTACAAGAAAAAAAACATATTTTCTCTGAAATAACAAAAAAGACTAATTGAATTTGAAACTAAATAATTAAATCTGCTAAAAAATACACAATAACAGAAGAATATTTTCTTCAACATAATAGTAAAGAAAATCTTATTACTGGAATTAGAAAGTTTGTATGTCATTCCAGAGACGTATTTTTTACTCTAATACTATATTTCTAAAAACGCGTGATACGATAGAAATAAATTAAATTGTGATTTTTGACAGTGTAGCTACACATTAATTAATTAATCTTTTGCAAGTAAAACCGGCATCGATGAGGGGTCGTCAAACGCCAAGAATTATATTGGCACCAATGAATGGTCGAAAATTACATTATTTATGTATTCAGTGTCGAAGCACAAATATCATTCGCCTCCTTAGGAGACTACCTGCTTGTATTAACCTTCCATTTATTTAATAGAAGAATACTCACAGTTTGTAGTTTGTTCAGTTCGAGAACATTGTAGCTAGCGATCTGTTGTGTGTACGGCGAGTATAAAGATATTTTTTATTTATTCTGTATTTTCTGTTTGGTGTAGCGCTTTAGTGGACAAAAAAAATGGCAAGACAGTCCGCGTCTTCAGAAAGTGATACCTATGTTGTGTGTTGTTATTGTAATCTGTGGAACTCTCATACATAAATTCAGTCCAATTATTAGTAAATTCCCTGTAACGAAACATATGTCGTCGAAAAAACATCATTAGCGGAGACAAAGGCGGTGAAACAGGAAGGAGATGCTATGTAAAGAATTATTTGCATGGTAAATACTGTTTATTGTACTGTGTGCACATGACTTGCAGCCTACTTATGTTATTTACGTTATGACATCCAAGTTCCCTAATTCTACTTATTAATGGAAAATTAAATTATTTTCCACAACTGAATTTGATTAACACCGAAGTAGTCCTGTAAAGATAATTGATGTTGAACCAATTAAAGTTTAAATGCCCCAACAATACGTTAAATTGGTGGCATGAGAGTGTACTTTTGATAATGACAGTCACGTTTGATGACCTGGTATGTATTTTCCAGTTATCAGTAAAAATGTATTTTTTGCACCTTGTATACGGTAATCCAAACAAAATGTTTGGAATTAGTGTCATGGGTAGTTATAATTTTTGAGGTACTATAATTAGTTAAAATATACGAAATATTATCAGTTCTCGTTTCATGTGGAACACTGCACAAGATTTAATAATAAAATTAAAGAACATAAATATTTTGCAGCAGACGTTACAGTGTTTGATACAAAACTGTTTTAAAATATTTTGTTTCTTTGCCCACTAGCACATTACTTTTGTTAAAACCACTGATTTGCCTGTGATCTTTTTGCTTATCATTTTCATAGATTGGATAATTTTTTTTAATATTGGATTAATTAATCAATGTATAAACATGTGATTTAAAAAAAAGGCGCAAATTAATTTACAGTGAGAGGACCACCGTCCACAATTTAATATAGTTTCCCTAGGCTTTCTCTAGAAGGTTTACCAACTGAGGCGGATTCTATTACATAATTAATTAAAAGATTATTATCCTCAAAGTTCATTACTCTTATCCTATCACTTTCAGGTTTCCTTGAAAGGAATTCCTCATCGTATCATTTTCTATTAAGTTGAAGTACTTTACTTTTACTTAATATATCCGTTCTCTGTCATATAATACGTTTTCTTGGTAAAATGGACATAGAAAAATCTTTTAAAGAAAGAGGCCGACAGAAAAAAAAAGGAAAAATTAAAATCGTCAGTAATACTACTAAAGGAAGGTAAATACTTATCCCTTTGTTCTACAGATTATTATCGACGTTTAAAGAAAAACTTAATAATGTGTAATATAGTTTTGAGAATGTGGTCGATAGAGTCAAAACACGAAAAATATATTCAGGTACTAAAAACAACTGGCATTGATGAAAAGGACTTATATCTCGTTGCTAACGACTATTGATGACAAAGGGCAAATATGAAAGTGAGGGGCAATACAACTAAAGATGTCTATTAAAAGGGGCATGAGACAGGGTTGCATTGTCACCGTTACTCTTTAATTTACATTCCAAAGAATATTTCACAGGGCTCTATATACTATTGCAGAAGGAATAAAAATAAACTAAATCACAGTTAATAACCTACGATATGCAAATAATAAATAACACCACAGAAATTAGACAACCCCCGAATCCAAAGCCGAAGTCGCACCGGCGAGGGTTACGCTTATGAAATAACGTGGACACATAGATATTCCCGCTGACATCGCCAGCGCCAGTAGCGGGATTCGAACCCTCAAGACGGTGGAGGGATTATCTAGCCACCGCTTGATCTAGCCAACTACTCCACCTAGCCATGGCAGCCATATCCTCGGTCGAGTTGTAAGTTCTTGCGACTGATTTGGCCTCAATTTTAACGTCAAAAATACTAAACTTATGCTTGTAAACAAACGACCATTTGTGGATGCAGAACTGTGGATCGAATCGAGTCGGTTAAAAAGTGTTGAGAAAATTAAATATTTAGGAAATCTACTTGGCGATGACTGGGACAATAAGTAGATATAAGATTCGGAATTGAATAAGCCCAAACCACATTCATACGAATGGGAGAAATTTTGTGTGGACACGATCTAAACGTTTAGTTGAGAATAGGAATGGTCCATTGCTGTGTTTTTCCTATCCTTTTATACTGAGTGGAGTCTTGGACTCTTACAGATGCCATCATGAGGAGACTTGAAGCTTTTGAAATGTGGGTTTACAGATGCATACTAAAGATAAAGTAGGTGGATCAAGTCACTAATGTAGAAGTCATGAACAGAATTAAGAAAAAAGTAATCATCAATACCACGAAGATCAGAAAACGGTCGTACTTCGGAGATTCCAAATATAAAATACCATATATTTGGTAATTCAAGAAAAAATCTAAGGAAACCTAGGTCCAGGAAGAAAAAAATGTTGGATGAAAAACCTAAGACAGTGGTTAAGACAAACGACAAGCACACTCTTTAGAGCAGCTGTCAATAATGATAGCCACCAACATTCGTTGAATTGATACAGCATACCGAGAAAATAAGTTTGAACGGTTTTATCTGTATGTGTATCAGTGGATGTAAACCAAGAATATACCTGGTGCAAAGAAATCATACGAACCTATTTCTTATTTAATTTTTATTTTATAAAAATGATTGTTGAAGGTTTATTTCTGGATTTCTTTTACCATCTTTGACACCATTTGTCAGATGTCATATTGCATGCGGAAATACTGTTCTTCACACCACCGAGGCGAACGACGGAAAGATCTTGATTTAGATTAAATCATGAATTTTAATATTTTTAAAAATCATCTCTCGTAAGCATAAAGTGCAATTTTCAATCTCAATCTATTTTATGAAAAATGTCGACATTAAGTTTTAATTTAATTTATAATATCAACCAACTGAAAAAGAGAAACAGTATTAAATTGTATTCCTTACTTTTACAAAGTTCTATATTTATTATAATAGATTTAAAATAAATTACATTAATTTTTATTCCATTTAGATCCCACAATTTTGAATAAAAACCCTTTAAATTAAAAAATAACTTCCACTGGCTTTCCATTTTGTTGGAAAAAAGTGTCCCCGGGTGTGTAATGAAGTTAAGGAACTATTGCCAATCGAATCTTATCTTATTCTTTTAGATAAAACTTTTGACTGTAACTGCTGAAAGAAGCTGTTACGGCAAACACAATGGCTTTATTTCTCTCTTATTCAATGAGAAAAGAGACACATTTTGAACTATGATTTAACTTTTGATATTTGTTGGTCACTATCAAGATATATACCTACGTTGGGATATTTATTTTCAACTTTCTTTATTTGCTTGTATATTGCAAAAAATAGAATTGATATTAACGTGTATTTGTCAAACTTTTCGTCTAGGGTCGGAGTGACCCAAGGTAACTTTTTCCAAGTAATCATAACATATTGTTATTTTATATTATTTTGTATGTCATGAAATCATTATAATTAAAGCACAGAAACTTGCTTTGGCTGTTAATTTTATAACTAAGTGAAAATAGTACATCGTTGTAGAGTATAGAAATATCAGAAATTTTGTTAAAACAAAAAAATTTTGAATTTTATTATTTCTGATATTAAGGAAAATAATTTATATTTTAGATTCCGCAAAGATCATGTATTGAGAAGGTTTTGGTTAAATATACTAGGAACTAAAGAGGATGACATTAGTGGAAAATACTCAACTTGTGTGTTTTGATTATTTCCTCCCAATGATTGTATCAGTAAATCAGCTGGGATGATATATTTAAAGAAAAATAAAAAACTATTCCGTCAGTAGCTGGTGCTGGTGGAACATATCTCTGGTAGTAGATAAAATACACAGGAATACGTTATTCTTTAATATTCAAATTTATTCTAGTTGTAATGATTCTGGTTGATCTAATAGTTTTAAATCAATGGAACTAACTCTAAATGTATCATAAAAATAGTTATAAATTAATAGCATCAATATTCCTTGTCACATTTACAATTTTATATAAGCATACATATTTTTTATGACAAACTTTTTATATGTTTGTTCCAGATTACTAGGTACCATGTCCGGTTCCAAGCATAGAAACTGAACTGGGTTTAGCTATTTCCAATAAACCTCCGTTTAATGTTGGTTTCGAATATGAAACTATATTTCTCCATATGCTTTAAACAGTTATCTTCTTCAAAACTAAAATTTTTGTTTGCTAAAACATTTATGTGTGTAAAAAAAGAGTAAAGATATTAATTATGTGGCATTTTTTAATTCCAGTTAAATCTCTCCAAGAAAATTTGAAGCCCATACACGTACATTTTTTTACAAATTCCTCTAGCCATACGAGGCCAGAAACATCAAAATTTACTATAGGTTTGTTCAAGCTGCAGTCAGAAACGGTTTCACACTGTCTTCGACATGCGCAAAACAAAATTGGCGTTCCAGCAGGCAATAATCAGGGATTCTGACTAATAGTTTAGGCAAGTCAATGATTAGTTTCTAACCTATTTTTTAAACGTTTTGAAGAATTCGCGGATTCTCCACGGATTTTAGCCTGGTCATGTGTAGTTCAAATATAAAATGTTTAAAACTATTCGAATTATAAACGAATTTGTGAATAACCTAACATTCTATGGTAGCATTCTCTAGTTTGCATAAGTATAGAAAATGCTCCATTTTCTAAAACTATTGTTTTAGGAAATTTAAACATAAACTATTCAAAATGATTGCAAAAACAGAGTTATAGGTTATGTTATTTATAAGTTTTAATCAAATGCCATGCGGAGAACTTTAAAAGTGCAAGAAAACAGAAGATAAGCAAAAATTTCGTTACAGCGTATAAATTTTCAACTAATTCCCGATTAGTTGATAATATTTAGACATGCGCATTCAAAAAATTCATCAAACTGTTTGTGATTTTCTGCTGGAACAAACCTTATATTTGATGAAATAAATATTGTATTAGATCTTCGACGATACATTTTTCAATTAGTAGGAAACAGAGAGAGTAAAACAAAAATTCGAAACTGTTTTGAAGAACAATCCCGAATTTCTTACGATGTAAAGTATAGTAGACCTTTTAAATAGCAAAGATGTAGACTTTTTTTATACAAGACATAAATGTCGCGTCCCTAAACTAGTTCAGATAATACGCACCAATTACATTTCTCTCATGATGCAAATGGATTTTCAAGGCGAGCCGCCGAAGATTAAATCCGAAATATTTACAACAAATATTAGTAACATACTTTTACTTTTGTGATCTCTAGTTAAAAATACTTGTGTGTGTTAGTACTGTTAGTGAACATAAATATTTGCGTTTTATTTCATGAGCCATTCAGATAGGAGTTTTCTTCATCGCTGAATTTTATTAGAAATTTTATGCACATGAGTTTATATTATATGCCTACCCAAACACTAATTGTATGGTATTTAACGTATTTGTCTCAAGATCTAGAAAATTGTAAGATAGGAGAATTTACTAAGTCGCTAGCGATATTGTGTTATAAATATATGAACATATTTACGCGGTGACACATCAACTAGAGCCAACCCTGGAATTGACGTCATTTATCGTTACCTCCGGATCTTTAGAAATGAATGAAGATTTTTTATAAAACTCGGTGTTCATAAGTACTTAAAGACACTTATTTTCAGCTCTAAACGGTTTTTTAATACAACAGGAGTTTTTTAGTTGATTACTCCCTTAAAAAAAGTGATACGTCACTAAATTTTCGGAATTTCTATAATTTTTTTATTATGAATCACTATCTGAGACTGCATAAAAAGATTTCTTGAGTCTTTTTTGTACGATGGGCGATATTTGGTGTAAAGAGGGTTTTGGGGTGTATAAAATTAAAACATAGTGGAAGAAGCAATATGTGTTTAATTTAAACTTAATCATTATAATTTCAAAGTACAAACAGAAAGAAGTATTCAAAACAACATTGTCATCAGAAATTTAAACTGTATTAATTCTATTTTTTTTTAATCAATGGACTATCTCTAAAATGAAACAGTTAAGGACAGAACTTCATTTAAACCATTCGTCACAAAATTGATTTAGGAATTATTTTTCAATTTTCTCGATATATTTAAGGATTACCGTGTATAGAAGAATTATTTATGTGGTAGCAAGATCCAAGAAGGAAAAAGAGTAGTTAATAGAATACCACAAATATCAGACCATATTTAGAATTAGTTTAATTAGTATATTATTAGCATAAAACGTGGAAAAATAAGTGCAGTCTGGAGTGTACTTGAAGACCCGAATACAAAAACCAAGACAGCTCCAATTTTGGTCAAAATTAAGTTATCGGAAGAAATGTTTCAAAATTAAAATGTGAGCAACTATTAAACATAAAAATAAATAACTTTAAACTAGATGCTGTAAGTTCAACAAAAAACTTTGGAATATTTTTAGACCCAAATATGCACTTTAGTGAGCATATCGATTCATCTATACAAAAAACTTTTTTGAATTTAAAAAACCACTGCCAATTACTTCCTCACCGTAGTAAAACTCGATGTGTGGTGGAGTTTGTAATAAAAGTAATTTTTGACGTTTCAAAAAAGTCACATTGGTGGAATGTCAGTAATATTTTTTTTAAACATTTAAAATTTTAAAGAAGTGTCAATCAAAATGAAAATTTTATGGTGTTGCCAAAATGTTTACAAAATTTTAATTTATAGCTTTATTTAAACATTTGAACACCATATTATAATTGGTTTGTATAACAGATCTGATTTATAATCTTTCATCACGAATAAATTTTTTTGTAAAGTTAGAAATAGAAATGTTGGAGCCCGGTAAACCCCGTTCCAGGGGACCGATTTTGCTCATCAACGAACACAATCTCTTCCTTGACCTCTATAATGTGTGTACCAAATTTGAAAGCTTTATCTCAAAGACTGTAGCTGCTATCACGAACCACACAGACACGCACGCTCGCACGCACGCATGCGTGCTATAATGTATCTAAGTTATACAACAAAGTACCTCCTAATTTAAACAATTATAAACTTTTTTTGTTTATCTAATTTTCACTTTATTTGTTATTTTACAACTAGTTTCATCCTATTCGGACATTTTCAAGTAAACTAATGATTATATTTTGAAGTAAATTAATGATTATTTTTTTTACCTCCTAATTTCAAAAAATTTCAAAAATTATTCGATTCGATTTAAAGTAAGTATAAAAAATTACTATTAGATACAACTAACAACAATATTTTCAAACATCGATAGAAATAATTTACATAAAATAAAATGCTCTGATTTACAGTCTGCTCAATTGATTCAAGAATTTTGCTTAAAAAAAGAATGACTACTTCTTACCATCAACTGAAAATCAACTACATCCTGCTGCTTTACCTATCAGATCTAAAAATTGGTAATATTATGACTTTAGCCAATGAATATATGGCAAAAAGGAACTTTTTATGCCAAACTGGAATCTTGTGCTCATGACAATGAAGATGTTGATAATATATCTGTAACAGATGTCTCTGAATAAATTAGTTCAAAATGCATTTTTCTAAATATTTTGGTGCCCATACCACTGGGGTGCAATAACCAGGCAGCTCCAACAACAAATAATTTATCAAAAAATACTGATTTATTTACAATATCAAAGAGTAGTGCAAATATTTGAAAATGATTAAATTAAAAAAACAGCAAATATACAAAAATTAAGACTTTTAGTCTTAAGTTTTTTCGATTTCTCAAACTTTAGTACAAGTGGAGCTGCCTGGTTCTTGCACTCGGGTCTTCAGTTCTTAAAATAAAAAATCTAAATTTATTTGTAATTTGTACCTGATATATCTAGTATTATGTTAATGGTATTAAGATAATAATTCCCTACCAGATTTACTTGACACTTCTTATAATAAACAATTTTGTACACATTTTAAATGGCCGTCATAACTCCTACGTTGAAAACAAACGGCCATTGTGAACATACCGTTATTTATTATATCATTACCACAATAAATCTTTGAAAACCCCGCGTGTAATATGCTGGGCGAAACCAATTTGTCAGGTACATATTTGATATGAAAAATTCACATTTTAATCCTGTCGAGTTTAGCGTTGACCGAAATTGAAATACTCACAAAAAGAGTTAGTAAATTGTAAACATTTTGACACACTAACTTAACTGTTTAAAATATTAATGTATTCATAAAGAATACGTTTTAGTTTGACCACAGGTTACTGTTTATAGTAAATCATCTAATCAGTAATGTTTTAAATATTCTGCCTCTACGAAGCAACTAAAAGTTAAATCATAAAATTTAAATATTAAAGACAAAAAATCTCAAAATATTAGTTTTCTGAGTCATAGTTTTTCTTAAAATTGCAGAAAAGGGAAATTGTGAAAATATGGAATTTTTTTATTGGCAAAATCACAGATAAAACACAAATATCTGACATGCTGTTTCGTAGCCTTTAAATTAAAAATTCCTATTTTTTTATACAGAAATTCATAAGGTGGCAAAACTTATTAAATTTTCTCAAAAACACCATTTTTGAAAATTCTGAAAAAGGGAGTGTAGACTATTTAGCTTCTGATTCATCATTACTCATTTCAAAATGAAGTAGCCAAAAATCAAAAACGAAAAAAATTTTAACTTATTAAAACTTTGAGTCGCGTGTTATCATCTTTCGTTCCTTAATCTCTTGTTTGGATTTCAGTAATATAAAAAAGAAACAAAAAACGACCAATTTGTATTCAAAATAGGTCACTCCTAAACCTTTTTTCATGAATAAATTTTAAATAAAGAAGTACATAAAAAACATAAACACCGTTTTGCCACAAGGAGGATAGAATTTCTGTATAACAAAATTTACTGTTATCTCTTTCACTCCATCCTAAATGCAAACCCTAACATAACACCCTAGCCTACTGTGAGAAGAAAATTAAAATGTATTGCCAACATGAAGGGATATAGAATCTAGCATAACTTTAAAATTTACTTTTACCTGCTCTAATTAGGAGCCATCTGGAGCCATCTTACTCCAAAATTTCCTAAATAACATATAGGGTGGAAGAAAAAAAGTGTGTCAAGGCTTATCTGATTTAATCTTGAACAAATATTATCGAGAATATTATTTATTTATTTATTGACTTTGAAATATACTACTCTACAGAACAAGTTCCAACTGTAGGATAGGACACAATGACGTGATAAAAATTAATTTAAATTATAACAAGTACTAGTTTTTATATCAATTACACTACAATTAAGAATAACTATTTTATCCTGAATGTTATGATAGTTTCGACACTTATGTTAGTTTTAATACATGGAGAGAATATTAATAAGTTAGTCCTTGGAGTAAGTAGATAAAAAAGATTAGTAAGTCTTGTTTTCACTGATGGTCAGGTGCTGGAAATATTTGCCATTTTTCAGACGGTTATAAAAAAAATATAAATATAAATATACACACTATATAAAAATTCATGTGGTGTGTATATTTACATACATGTAATATATGCTACCAGTATAACCAGTATCGAGGCAGAAAGTTACAGGAAACCAGGATATGCTGTAATGATGGGGATGCTGTGGTGGTATTTTTATTATAACAAAATTATTATTAATTTATGTTTATAAAAAAAAATAATACTTTTAATTGAAATAAGAATTTACTTAATGAATTGAGTTGGGCGCTAACCAAGCCAATATTGAACTGGATTTTTGTTTATCTTTAATTATTTTTATCTCCTGACATTTTAAAATTTTATTTTAGTAGAGCATGTATGAGATTCTGCAGTTATTTTTCTGTACATTCCTGAAAGTTTGATAGTGGTGGTATAAATAAAAAACATATGTCAAAAACAAATATAAACAGAATATATTACAATGAAATACATAAATATATGAAAGTCTGATCAAAATTATACAGATATTACTATATTACTCTTGAAACTAAAGAAAAATGAAGAAAATTGATGTTTTATTGTTTTTGTTGAAATGAAAAAAGAATTGTTTAAATTGGTTCCTTTTTCTCTCTCTTTACGTTGTTGCATCTTTCCTATTGAATCTGCCTCGAGACTGTTTTTAATCCAGTCTGTAGGGGGCAAAAAAAAGGCCTCTGCCTTACAAAAGGTGGGGTAGTAATAATTTTTACATTATGTTGTTTAGGTCTGGGCCTTGACAAAAAATCCATGTTTTCGACTTGGGGGGGGGGCCTCGAGCCGCCGCGCCATCTTGAATAAAAAGGTACAAAAAATTAGTTTTTTCAAAGTAACCGCAGCGGTTGATCCAACGACGAAAATGTTTTTAACAAAGTTAAAGAAGACAAAATTCCTCACATTTTTGCATAAACAATTTTTTTGTAAGTCTAATATGTAACGAGTTACAGCGGCAGAAAGATGAAAATTTTTCTCAAAAAACAGTAAGACTCCCCATTTTTGAAGGTAAATTTAGTAAGAACTAATTACACTTATTACTTCCTCACCCCTCAAAGTATTTCAAGTATTCATGAAAAAAAATTTGAAAATTTTTATTGCATTTCTGGACGAATCTCGACGAATTATGACGATACACAAAATTTCAGACAGAAAAAATTTTCTGTCTGTGTGTCTGTGTCTGTCTGGTTCGCGATGGCAGCTACAGTTTTTGAGATAAAATTTTCAAATTTGGTACACATATTCTAGAGGTCAAGGATGAGATTGAGTTCTTGATGAGCAAAATCGGTCCGAATGTCTAAAAAAAATATTAGTGACATTCCACCAATGTGACTTTTTTGAAACGTCAAACTGTGACTTTTTTTGAAACGTCAAAAATTACTTTTACTCTAAACTCCACCACACGTCTAGTTTCACTACGGTGAGGAAGTTCTTATCCGCAAGTAATTGGCAGTGGTTTTTTTAATGTTTTTTCCATACCGCAATAAGATTATACAGCGATATCTATTTCAAATTACAGTGATTTTTCTTGTTACATATAAATTTTCTTACCGCCGCAGGCACAGTGGCGTAATAGGTATAAGTTAGTAGAGAATATTTATCTAAGTTTTATTTTGATTTATGGAACAGGTGTTTCCTAGAACAGGTGTACTGTTCCTCGATGAAACAATGCTGGTTCAAGTTTCCTAAGAAAGATTTTTAGTCAATGAAAACAATAAAGCCCGTCTAATTTCGATGCTCACAACAAAAATGGAACAGGCTGCTATTACTGTTAAACATGAGGAAGAGGATGCTGATATATTGATTGTCAGCAGAGTGATTTCCTTGTGCTCAACATTTGATGTTGTTTTCGTCGTTGGCTAAGACGTTGATCTTCTTATTCTGCTGACAGCATTAACACCATCCCAAAGTGACATCTACCTTCGCAAACCAGGAAGAGGCAGAATTGCTGAAAGACTATATTCCGAGAATAGTTTGAAATATGAAGAAATGGCTGAGAACATTCTGTTTCTCCATGCGTTAGCTATACGACATAAATCAGGTAAAAGTTTATATTTTAAATTAAAATAAATGACAAATTTTTGTACGTCACAAGTCTAATATTCCTGTCCCTAGCATTGTTGTATTTGACATGATATTTTCGATTTCCTCCACAACGTTACTGGTTTCCGTGGTTATATCTTAGATAATTGTGGCATAAATCTTTGTGGTTTATTCAGGGGCGGTCGGTCCATGGAAGCAAGGGACGCAGTGCTTCCCTTGGGATTATTAAAAAACAAACACATAGTTAGAACTTAATTATTATTTATCGCATATATTAATCATTAAAATTTACTTTTACCCAATTTCACTAGACATGGCCCTGCAGTCATAAAAAGTGTGTAGAGTGGTGTGATCACTGATAGTGACAGGCAAACTTATCTTTAAGTTAGATTTGGTGCCAATGTTGGTTGGGTGTAATATATCATGGACGAAAATAGATAATCCACTACTTACACAATTTTTGTAAAAGTGTATTGGTGGGCAGTATAGCGCCATCAGAAACGACACTAAAAAAAAATATTATCACGGAAAGGTGACAGTATTAAACAAAAAATTTCTGAACTGAATGACAAATAAGCCTAAATTGACGTGGATGAAACCTTCAATGCTTGCGGCTGGAAAGTGGTAAATGTTTTAGTGGGTGCATTAATATTAGTAATCTACTTTTACTCTTGTGATCGCTAGTTACCTGTGTCTGTGTGTTAGTGTTATATTCACCAGCACTTTCAGCCCTTTTCGTATTAACTTTGGATGTTTCCGAACTCGCTAAAATAACCGAAAGATAAGTTATTGTATCATATATCCATGAACATATTTACGCGGCGACATATCACCTAGGAATTGACATCATTTATCTACCTCCCGATTTCTAATTATGATAGAAGCATTAGATCAAAAAAATAAATAAATATAGTTTAAAAAAACTAAAAAACACTCTTTTAAAGCACATCAAACTAAAAAAGTGAAAAATAATTATTAATATAAACTGAAAACAATAATGAACGAAAAATACTAGTATTATTGTGAAAAAAGCGTGGGTTGCTCGATATATGAAAAATATGGCACAAAGCGTCCCACGCTTTTTTCACAATAATACTAGTATTTTTCGTTCATTATTGTCTTCAGTTTATATTAATAATTATTTTTCACTTTTTAGTTTGATGTGCTTTAAAAGCGTGTTTTTTAGTTTTTTTAAACTATATTTATTTTTCACTTTTTAGTTTGGTGTGCTATGAAAGCGTGTTTTGTAGTTTTTTTAAACTATATTTATATTGCTTATTGATGCTGATATTATAACATATTACGATCCAACAGATATTTCTGAAAAATTTTTTTTTATTTCAGCCATGGGATTTGAACTCACGTCCAAGGAGTCCCTCGGTTCGCGTCGACTAAGACTTGCCCGCTCGGCCAACGACCGAACTGAGAATCACGGAATATACTTACAATATTATGCCTCTTGCTCTCACGCAGAGGATACGTGAGGAAAGGACTGGCGATCCTGATCAGGATAATGATATAAACTTATCAAATTATTGTATCGTTACCGGTTCTTCGTCAGTGTACAAAGTTTCAATTAAATCTGTCCGTTTAAAGTGGGTCCAAAGAGTCGGTTACAAACAAACATACAGGTGAAGCTAATAAAAGCGTGTTAAAAAAACTAATAATATAAATAAATCGACTCGGTGTTGTGATCGAAAATGGAGCGGTCTACTAACCATATGACCTGAGTTCGATCCAGACCAGCCAAAATCGATAAAGTATGGTGTATAAACGAAGCTATTCGCGTCATCATCTTGTGAAAGGGATGACTGTGGATCGGCATATTAACGATCACACACAACAAAGTGGGGGGTTTTTCAAAATTTCTAGGTTAGAGTTACCAGTTCTTAGGTTGACGTTAAATTAGTAAGTAAAAAATAATATTAACATCTTCATGTTTTTTCATTTCAAATATTCATCTGCTAAAAATACATTAGGCAACTAATTATATTTTGCTTTTAAATATAATAAAGTAGTGGAAATGAGAGTCATAAAAATAACATACAATTTTAATAAGACGTAAAATATTTGCCTTAAGTTGCATAGTAGATTTTCATTCGCAGAGTTTTCCGGGTATTAATATTTTCTCTATTTCCATAGTGCCTCTTTTGAGATTTAAATTTAATAATATTAAGTACAGACTCATCGCAATAACCACATTTACAAGAACTATAAATAAATGACCCAGATGTCTAACTTTGGCTTCGCTTTAGACAAGTTTGTTTATTATTTATTCCCGAGGCACTGAAATGTTCTATTATACCATTTTCATGGTGTCAGTGTTAATTTACTGTTTCACTGCTTCAATAATATAGAATTTATTTATGAGTTCATTAAAGCACCAAAATGTTAGCTTTGAAATGAATAAATGTGATTTATAGTACAAAAGTAAATACTCATTAAAACTATTTTCATGCATTTTATATTTAATAATCAGTGTCGATGATAGAATTAATGCTAGTATGTAAATGCTACTAAAGGTGGAACCAAAGCTTTTTGGAAGTTTTGAATTTAAAATTATTTCATATATTTTAGAGTTAAGCAACACCTTTTGAGCGCGACAGCCATCTTGAAATTTTTTATATAGCAACATGGGCTTTACGATATAAAACAAATCATAAGGTTTCTTTCGAAAAAAATCTTGCCATTAGTAACATTTGTTGCTAATTTTTATAATATTTATTTAACACTGGATTTATATGAGAAAAAGTTCTATGAACAAGTATTTTATTTTTTGATGTTTCATTTCTTGAATATTTTGAGTTACCGTAGGCAAAATTGTAGTTTTTTGGTAATGAATAATACAATGTCCAAATAGCTCGAGATTATTCTTATTTCATATGCTGTGTCGGCGGGACCTATTTTAAACCAAATTAATAATTTATTTTGGTAATACAACTGATAAAGTAGAATATTTGGCAAATTAGCAGCCTTCAAAACCAATGCAACGAGAAAGACAGACCCGCCATGGCTAATTATTGATAACATAAAATTAATGATTATACGTACGGGCTCGGTGAAGTAGTTGGCTAGAGTACGCAATGGCAAGTGTTAATTTTTTTTACTAGATAATCTCTCCATTGTTCTGCGGGTTTTGAATCCCGCCACCGGCATTGATAATTTCGGTGGGAATGGCTGTTTGTCCGTGTTTTTTTCATATGTGTAACCCTCGCCCGTGCAGCTTAGGCTTTGGTTAGGAGGTTGTCTAATTTCTGTGGTGTTTTATGTTTATGTTTATTTTATGTTTATATTTAAAGATCAAACTCTTAACAAATACAAAAAAAAATGAATTCGGAACATCACTGGAATTGTTATGCACAAATTAAAAATCAAACTGATATAACTGTAGGTTAGGAAAAAGTTATTGGAATTTACTATTAATAATAAAGTTAATAATTTTTAAAAAATCGGACATTTTATTTGCTTCGTATGCATTTCTAGAAAATAAATTGGGTATTACATAAGCATCGTTTCAAATCTAATATGATAACGATAATACCTATAGTTTTTTCAATTTTATACTAAGGCGGTAATATAAACGTTATAGGATAATAAATCAAACACAACACTTCATATAGATTTTACCGTAGAAACTACTAAAACAATGACTCAATCTAGGAGCAAGATTGCATTTGATTAAATAATATTTTAAATATATGAAGGAAATTTGCTTTTTAATGTTTCAAAAATATTTTATTAGAAACTCTACACGTGTTTCGGCTTTTTAGGCCTTTGTCAAGAGTACAGGGAATACTGAACAGTAAAATTTGTGTCCATTGCTTATATAACTACATCTGGTACCTACTATAAAACTATTGTAAAGTATGTTTTTATAAGTGGAATATTACTTTATTTTTAAATCTAAATTATTTTATTTAAAATATGGTGGCCGGTAAAAATTTGTTGTTCATTCGTTAAGTTTTTATTATTTTTAACAGCTTTACTTATTTCTAATTGTTCTAATAGATCAAGTTTCTTTCCTTTCTTTTCCGAATGGAGTAATTTGACATTATTTAAATCGATAAAATGATTGTTTTCTATACAATGTGTTGACATGCCCGTACTATATACATTGTTTACAATAGATTTCCTGTGTTCATCGATTCGCTTTTTTTACATTTCAATGTATATAGTACGGCATGTCAACACATTGTATAGAAAACAATCATTTTATCGATTTAAATAATGTCAAATTACTCCATTCGGAAAAGAAAGGAAAGAAACTTGATCTATTAGAACAATTAGAAATAAGTAAAGCTGTTAAAAATAATAAAAACTTAACGAATGAACAACAAATTTTTACCGGCCACCATATTTTAAATAAAATAATTTAGATTTAAAAATAAAGTAATATTCCACTTATAAAAACATACTTTACAATAGTTTTATAGTAGGTACCAGATGTAGTTATATAAGCAATGGACACAAATTTTACTGTTCAGTATTCCCTGTACTCTTGACAAAGGCCTAAAAAGCCGAAACACGTGTAGAGTTTCTAATAAAATATTTTTGAAACATTAAAAAGCAAATTTCCTTCATATATTTAAAATATTTAATAATGTTTCAAAAGGAGCCAACCGCAGAATCAGTTCAGTGTATTAAATAATATTATTCTATTGGCCAGAATTTCCTTTTCGGGATTTGTTTAAATTTTATGTAATTCTAAGGCCGGACTTTTTTAAATAGATTTTTCTTATTCCAGTAAAGAAGATCGCTCTGTATATATTTTTCAACAGTACAGTACACACTTTAAAAACCACACATCAGTAAATAAAACTACGCGAACACATTTTTTTTTACAAGCGATTGTTTTTGGAATAATGGGAATTTGAAAATTAAAAATTATAATGCTTAAATAAATTGTCTAAAATATTTAAAAACAATTTTTTAAAAACTTTGCATAATTATCTTTTCCAATTTGAGATTAAGAGCAGGGTCAATTCAAGTTTGACACTAGATGGAGACGTCATTTTTTTCGTGCAGGACAATTTACATAATTTATTAAAAATGTTTAGAAACACGATATATATTTAACAAGGATAATGTAACGAATCTGACGAATTATTTTCTGTTGCGAAAATATATTTAAATTTTAAAATATTAATTATTTTGTGTAGAGCACAAAATGCTCCTTGTACGGTTATAACTTATAAGGTAACACTTAGAAAAAAAAGTATTCATCAGATAGATTGAAGTGTTATTATTAATGTACATTAAAATTTTGGAGTGGCTAAATTTTCAATTAATTAAGAGTCCTGCGTCAAAGTTTTTATTAAAATTTAATTGTATCGATGGAATTGCACAAAAGGTAAATAGGAAAGAGTCGGAATTAAACTAAATTATTTTAGTTCAGCTATTTTCTGACAGATGGAAGAATGTAGAAAGCTTGACATAGGATTAAATAAAGTGAGAGCAGCATATCTTCCATCGAAGTTTTTCAAAACGTTTGTCTTAGCTCTATAGAAATAATATGTGTAAAGTTATGATTGTTGTGAATAGTTTGCTGTTACTTATTACTGTTCTGTGGTTTACTGCCCGTCGTCATATAAACAAACTAATGATTGAGCCTGGCCAAGGTCATTAATCCTACAGAGACGTACTGGGTATGCATCATATCATAATACTTGAATAAGTACAGTAATAAAACCAAAAATATTTTATATATTGTGATGTATGTTTTTGTACTATTTCGTTCGCTTTAAATTCTTTTTTTATGTATTTCCTTATATTTTGTAAGCTTAATGCTACACATTATTATTAAACTGTTAAATGATGTTCACACATGTACATTGTATATCTAAGTGATAACTAATAATAAATAAATAAATAAATAAAACAAATGGAAATAAATTTTATTAATACTGGTACAGTTTATAAAAATATGTACAAAACTCACCTTCTTAAGCAGATTTATAAAGTAGCTTGGTTGTCGTTATCACAAACTGGAGCACTTCTATAATAATTGTGTAGCGTCAGGTATGTTTCTACAGTTGTCTCAGTAAGCGATGTTCGCTGTGGTGAAAAAATATGTATTTTGAAAAAGACCGTTCGACATCTACGGAAGTAATACAGGCATAAGTAAAACACACTGTGAACTCACTTAATGCAGCTATAGATGCACCATCACAAATTTGTCTTAATTTGGTAAAATCAGGATCTTTCTGTAATACACTCTCGAATTTTTCAATAACGGGCTTATTTTTTGCGTCATTTATAGTCTGTAGCTGTGTATTTACGTCATCCACTATTTGCAGCGATTCCACTAACGACAACGAAGTATTTTGCAATTTTTCTATTGCGTCGTGTAGTCCTCTATAATTGTTTTTAAATCTGTTTCAAGGGAAACATCTTGAAAGCTTGTCTGACTTTCCTTAATAGCTGCAGCCTCGTTAGGGTTGAACTGTAGTATCACAGCTTTTATTCATTGAAAATATTTAGCATAATAAAAAGCTGCCTTCAACCACGTTCCCCAACGTGTAAGAATTGGCCCTGGTGGTTCCGGAATACCAGGACACAGTGTGTGAAATGCTCGAAGCCGTTTAGGAGATTTGAGAAATACTTTTTTTGTATTTGCTATTAATGCATCTACCTCTGGAAAAAATTTTCGAATCGTTTCTGCTACAAGATGGAACGCATGCACTTTACACGTAACATGTAAAAACCTACAATCGTCTCTTTGAAGAACACGGCCCACCAAACGCATTGTCGCAGCACCGTCGGTCACAAACATCAACACTTGACTTGTTGGCAGTTAAAATTTTTCGAAAGTCTCCAACACCGCCCGCGTAATTGTTTCGCCAGTACACGCAGTTAGTCTTTTGCTAGCTAGTAAAAGTGGAAATGTTGGTTTAACAGGGTCGAGTATACGTACTATAACATTTAAAATAGAATTTTTTTTACAATCTGTCATCTCGTCAACACATAACCACAGCCGTGTATTTTTTAATGCACATTTAATCCTATTTACAATGTCTTCACGAACACTTGGTACATATCTACGTAACGATGAACGACTTGGTAAATTCACCTGGGGATTGTATTTATTCCAGAACTCCCGAAATGCTGGTTTATCCAATATGCGCAGGGAAACATCACAGGCAATCGACATTAACAGTAAATCAAACATAAACTGAGGTTCCAAAGAAGACACGCCATTTTCTTTATTTTTATGCCGGTTACTATTGACATGAATTTTGCAGACGTATTTATTCCAGCACATTAAGTCTTGATCACAAGCTTTACAAATTATTTTACATCATAGAATAAATCTGGAAATTCACCGATAAATTTATTCACTTTATCAGCGTACGTTCGTTTACTACTCTTTACGCTCAACATTATTTATTATTTATTAGTACTCTATGCATCGACCGACAGATAACAACTGAAGTGTGTCGTGTCAACGTCATCGTAAACAAGCGCGCGATAGCAATGGTATTGCGCCCGACCCTGAATCTACCATCGCTTGGCCAGGCTTACTAATGATTTAATTTTAAATAAATAAGTGAAAATCAATATAGAAATAGGATATTAATTTGAATTTAGCGCACAAAACCAGCTGTTGCACGATACGAAGTTAGACGAGGTCGACACGGTCGCTGGTCGTCGTGTTTTAAGAAGTTTGTAGGTTAGATGTGTTGTGGATGATAAATAAAGAAAATCAATTTCTGTGACTTATTTAATTTACATTTTCACTAAGTTGGAACTGATGAAATTAATTGATTAGTGCAACGTATTTGTTATTATTTTTAGGTTATTGTATGCATAAATCCAATTTGGTTTCTTTGCACTCGTTCATATCAATCAAAGATATGTAGATGAGTACCTGATTTATTTTATATTTATTTATGTAATTATTGCAGGTATAAAATTGGATGAAATTAAAGCACTTTTGAATCCAAGTTGCTGAGTAATAACAATTTTCTAACGAGGCATCGCATTTTTTGCTATGAATAACAGTTTTATTTCTTTAAATTGTTATTGGCTAAATAAAGCAACATATATTCTAAAATATTTTCAATTGCAGGTACATATTTTAGAGAACTAAATTTAATTATTCTGCGCTGATTACTAATTACAGTAATTTAAATTTCATTTAAATAAAACTTTAAAATTTTTCAAAATGTTTAATTCATAAATATGTATCTAAATCACATTATACAATTTTAAAAAACAAATACATTTTCAGATCTGTCTATACTATGTCCAACGTTACGTTACTCCCTGACTACACCGCTTCCCTCGAGTTTATACAATTCAGTTTTTTCTACCTGTTCTGGAGGAGGATCGCCAAGTCGTTTTAACATTCGTCTTGTATACCTACATTATCACTTATTTTAATTATATAGTCTACTGCAGCGATTTCTGGGAAGGTTTTTATTTTTATGCAAGGAAGCCTGATTACTCAAACGAAAGAGACGGGTGTATACATATATATATTGCTTAAGACACGTGTACAGATTTTATATTTTGTATTTAAATAAACGCTCTTTCACTTTGATAAATAGCCGACAAATTTGTTGTTCTCTACAGAATTTACAAAAACGCTATAGTTATTAAGATAATTTATTTAATTATAATTTTTTATCTCTCATTTCCCCTTTTTTGACAAAATCAATCGTTAGTAAAAAAGTCAATAACGGTGTGACAAAAAAATTACATACGTAGTTTTGTTTACTGGTGTATGGATTTTTATAAGCGCTTACTGATGGTTGAAAAAACATATACAGGCTATCGATTTACAGGAATAAGATAAATCTAAGTAAAACAATCCAGCCCTGGAATTTTTAAATATCAATAATTGTAGTATATCAAATGTTATTAGTACACGAAATATATAAAATTTAGACGCATTTTAATAAATAAAAATGAAATTCTGTCCAGAAGAAATATAGACCAAAAGTAATTTACCACCATGTTTTCAGTAATTAAGCAGAACAGATAAATTTCTGTAGCCATTCCTAAATATTTAAGCTGTCCTTTATCACCCCTAGACGTATGTGCAATTCCTCATGAAATACCCTGTATAAATTTTCATAAACATCTAAATTAATTTTTTCTCAACAATATGTTTTATTTTATATTACGCCCAACAGAATTTACATTCAATTTACAGGGCTGGAACACAATGTGCGTATATATAACCGTTGATTGAATCCAATCAACGATATAACATAAATCATATGAAATTAATACAAATTAAGGTGATTAATACTGATTAATATATAATAGAACAATCAACTAACAAAATTTGTACTTATTTAGTATTAAAAATATCAAAATCATTTTCAATAACAAGATAATTACGACAACGTATACTGGAGAAAATATTAAATATTTGTATATAAAATAATGTGGATCTAGTTAACCTAGTGAGTGCTCTAAAATTAATTTTTCCTAATATTTGTGGACAATCTGTCATATGTTTAAAAGTTTAATTAAAAGCACAACACTTTGCATGTCGCTACGATGCTTCATACAGGGTGAGTCTTAAGTGTATAGTTATATTTAAACCACCGATTCTTTACATCTGCAG
The DNA here is from genome assembly GCA_029963845.1 of Rhamnusium bicolor. Lineage (NCBI taxonomy): Eukaryota > Metazoa > Arthropoda > Insecta > Coleoptera > Cerambycidae > Rhamnusium > Rhamnusium bicolor. The sequence goes on from JANEYF010003153.1 coordinate 921,901, forward strand.
AAACCCTCTGACACATTTTTTTTTAAATTCCCACGTGTAACTGAGTTATCGACTTTCAAAAAAATATGATGAAACTGTTTTGGAACTGCTGGTTACTGGAAACATTCTATATCTTAGCAAAAATGATGTAATGGACTGAAGCAACGTTGCCGCATATCTTATGCAATTCTCTCACCTAGGCGCGATTTTACAATCGTGAGTTAACATAAGTTGAAGGTTACCTAGCATTATATTTTCACAAAAATCTATGATATTCTTATACAAACCACTTCAACTAAAAGTTACTTTAGCATAAAATATTTGTTGCTATAACCACTGCCAAAACAAATTTAAAATTGAAAAAAATTCGAATTCTAAAAATGTGAGTTCAGCTAACCCACGAGTAAAAAAATCGAGCCCTAGCATTAAGTTCATTGCCGAATTTATAATAACATTGGATGAAATAATTAGCTACTTAAACGATTAGTTGCTCACTTGAAATAATTTTTACACATTTTGAAATGTGAAATGTGAGAAATGTACAATTTTAACTTTTTCTTGCACCAATCAACATTTCTTTTTAAGCGTTTCATATGAAATGTACACCTAAAACTAAATTTTCCGATGAACAGTAAACTTTTTAGGGAATCTCGAGACGAATTTAATGTTCCCATCTCATTTTTTCAAAGTTTATAAAAGGATTATAATATTTAATAAGTAGGTACTTTCCCTCTGCTATTACAATAATTTGAAATGTGTAGGTGTTCAAGGAATAAATCAGCTCTCTACTATTTTAATTAGTCTCTAATAGTAAAACACTGAAGGTGCAACACAATAACAATCAGGTAATGGAAAATAGTTTGCAGTATTTTCACACACTTCTGTCACTTTTTACACTGGTCATAATTAACAGTTTGCGTTTTTTCCTCCATAATACTCTGGACAGTTAGGAAGATAGTATACATCATTTTTTATAAAAAAAGAAATTTTTTCTTGAGAAAAGAGCACTTTATTCGGGATAGGCCATTATATGATAAAAATTAAACCACGCCATAATGTGAACTGCGATATTAGCGTCGCATATGTAACCTATGATCTTCACATATCTAACCACGCACCTAATCAGTGTTGGCAGACATACCATTTTCATGGTATTTATACCATTATTTTCCCTTGTGTACCTGCACTTTTTTTTAAGTAATAAAACTATTATTTAAAAATTTCTATCATTTTACACTAACATTAACAAAAGTTGATAAAAAAAGTTAAATTTAGGTCGTCAGCTCCGACCTCGGTCAGTTCTTCCAATAAAAAAAGAGTAAACTGAATTAAATTTTATACCATGTACGTAGATCTTTATAAATCGGAACCTCGCGTAAACAGCGCTAGTTGTACAAGCCCAAATAGATAACAGTCTTTTGCTATTTTCTGTTGTTTCTGTTGCGATGGTAAGACCCGTTTTTTTCAATGCTCAGTTAGCTAAATTAACCATCAATTAGGTCAATAGAAATTTTTTGAAAAGCATCATGATTTATTTATAATGAAATTTATAACCTATGTGAAAATCTCACACATCTGGCAACATTACACCCCATGTAAAAATCAGTGCTATTGATAGTTCGCGTACCTGTCTGCATTGGCATTTACAAAAATGTGTTTAATACCGTTATTTATAGTTTTTTGTGATTAAATTTGTGATTCGAAATTTTGAGTTACTATGTTACCGAAATTTATTATTTATAATTTTTTCCTTTGACGGTCCATTTTATGAAAATTAGTGATTATCCATAGCGACTAATTTTATTATTTTAATGCTGGATATGTTAAAGGCATATTTTCAAGTAGATGAAAATGCTAGACAAGCAAAACGGCTATGGAATGCTATCCAAACGTCAAGCCCATATGATATATTCATGTAGTAACTGTTGTATTAGGTAAGTAAACAAATCTGCTTTTTCGTTCTTTTAAAGTATATCCGTCTTTTTAAAATGATTATTTTCAACTTTGATTCATTTTTAGAAATGAACCATATTAAACTTAAACTATAAATTAGAGGCCATAATAATAATTTAAAATACACAGAAAAAGTGTTGCATATTTTTAATATTTGGTGCTTACGTGACGAGTTCTGTTTATTTATAAAAAAAAGTGTCAGGATTACCTAATTTTACAAGGAAAAATAGATAAACAGATACTTTTAACACCTTCTATTTTAAGAGCAAGCTACAAGTGTCGCTTTGCACAAAGGACTAATCAATCGCACCTTGGCCGCCTTGAGGTTTATTTCTTATTTTCGGCCAGTGCGTACAGATATCATGCTTTCTTAAAAAGAGCTCAATGTTTTATAAACTATTACATTTGTTTTGGTGCGGCGTCCACACTGATATTAAATAAGTCTAATATCGTCTCACAAAATGTCCGTAACAAATGGGTAATAATTTTTTTAAAAATTCAAAATTTGCAATTCATGAGTTAGGATAATTGTGATGACGAACTCTGGCAGTGGCAACACTGCCTTCAGTTACGGCATTTCTGTGGACAGCGTTTACAAAGTTATCCAGTGACTACCAAAATGTCAGTGGCTGGAGGACGAAAAAAATTATCAGAAATTAAACATTTTTTTTTTGTTCAAAAAATTTTTTGACAGTGCCAATCAATTGTACACAACGAAATATATTGAGGGTTAAAATATAACTGCGCATTTAAAACTCACCCTGTATAACTGTATGAAAAACGATTTAGCAATATTGTATAAAGCATGTAGTGTAGTCGTATTATGAAAATCGCGGTAGTTGCGCATAATAAAATCAAGCATTTTAAAGGATGACGATACAGCATTATTTGTATGCTCCTAAAAGAAAGTTGGGAATCGACAGTGCACCTAAATCTTTAAAACTATCGCAACGTTCCAGTGTAGTACCGTTAATATCGTAATTAAATTGTAACTTATTTAATTCCCTGATACATGAAACCATATTGCATTTACTGATATTTAGAGACAATTTATATTTATTGCACCAGTTATCGGTATGCTTAAGTCTACCTGTAATTTATTACAGTTGGATATACTATCAATTTTATGGTAAATTTTTCCATCATTAGCGTATAACAGAGATGGACATTGGAGGTCAAGTACGATATCATCAAGGAGTTTATTGCCGAACTTTGTTGAACGACTGATTGAGATATAAATTCCATAAGTCTATGACCCTGATATTGTACAAATTCATATCTACGACCATAGGATTCAAAAAATCCCCATTGTTATAGCTCAATCGAGATGTATATCAAATTTACTGCTTTTTTGTGAATTGGGCAAATTTTTGAGACTTTCCACTTATCTGAAATGTTATGTAACATACTACAAGTTTAATGTTGTGTATATAAATAATATGAAATGACACTAACAAAGCCGTTAAAAAAAATGTCGATGGAAAATTTTTTATACATGAAAATATATAGAAATATGTTTAAATCGACCTGTCTGAGAGTCTTTGTTACTTGCTTTGTAAAGATTTTATCGATTTTGTGTTACATTATTACTTTACGGACGCACTGTATAAAGACCTGTCTATCACACTAACAATACATATGTTCCAAACAATGACAAGCAAATTCAGCATATTCTCCTTGTAGTACAATATGATTCTTTCCAGTTGATATATTGTATCACTTTAATTTCCTGAAAGTAGTATCACTACACAATAGATCGACAAATCAGCAACTTAACAGTAATAAACAGAAAAGGCCATATATATTTACAGTTGTGTAACCAAAACATTAATCAAGAATTTAGTGTTCTGAAAGTTTGAGCACCTGATTCACGAATTGGGTTATTAGGACGCAACCCTCTTGCAATATACAAGTACTCGCATTATTCAACGTCAAAAACCGAGTGCCAACAAATGAGATTCAAGTAAATCGTCACTAAGAGAGCACACCTCCGTTGAAAACTTTATTTTGATACATTAATTAAGTATAACGAATGAGATTAATTTAACTACCACGTTTAATGTATTCATCAAACGCCATTGTCTGTCTTCACGACTGGATTATAAATTACCTTTTGTATAAAATTATAGCAGTTTTTCATTTTCTCAGCAATTAAAAAAAAATTAAGAAATATTTAACTTTAAATTGAATTTAGCGTATTTATGTAAAACTGTATACGAAAACATGTGTAAGGTAATTTAACGCGACGCTTGATCCCCTTCCAATTGATTAGCAAAATTAAGTTTTTATCTTAAAGATGCTGATCTCAACCGAACAGCTATAACATCGACACACGTTTTTTGTTTGTTTTTAAAGCGCGGTATTCTTTTGGAATAAGGAAGGCTTGGAAGGCTTCTTATAATTTTTAATATAGTTTGTCTACGAATAGGGTTTACTGCAATTCGGTTGTTGACGAATTTTCAAAAATAGTGAAATATAAAGGTGAAGACATTAATTCAGTTATGTATTTAATTTGGAAGAAAAATTCTCGCAATATATTTTAAAAAATTATTAAACTTCGGCTATTTGAATGTGCTGCGAAAACGGTAGTGACATCATATCGGTAGTTAGATATGAAGTAATATGTAGAACAGAAGAAGAACACGTTGACAATAAACATACTAACCTCATATCGCATCCGTCAAAAGTTAAGTGGACATTTTAGTAGAGATATGTTCATCAGGGATGCTAGAAGCAGATCTGAGCAGTAATAGCATAAAAATGCCGTTCATTTGTGTTGGACCAGATGATCTGATTTTGTTCATTTATTGTATTTAGCAATATGATTATAAATCACTAAAATTACTGATTTTCTGCTCAAGATCAAGAGGCCGAGCAATAAAATCAGAGCAGGAAACATAACCCCACTCATTAGGATAATCAAAAATATCAAGATATTATTATAAATGTGAGAATATTACATCTGCAATCTGAAGGTAGTTGAAATTTGTAAAAGAAATAGTATATTAAACAACAAGTTTAGAAAAGCAAAAGTTTTACTAAACAAATATAGCTTTTGAGTACGAGCGAGCACAGCGAGCGAGTAACTTAAAAGCTATATAAGTTTAGTAAAACTGCTTTTCTTACGAGGTTTCTTTATACTATTTTTTCGCATTTTGTGTTAGTAATTATAAGCAAATAGATATAAAAGCATTACAAAGTTAGAAATTTAAAAAATTTCATAGTAGGTACCTGGGTAAGATTTCCGTAACCTAGTAACCTGACGCGGCTTTGTTTATTTACATAACAACAGTTAACAAGTTTGATTTTTTGTGAGTCGAATTAAGTTTAAGTTATATATTAATAATTATAAAAGTGAGCCTTGCTACTGAAAACAATTTAGAAAATTGTTCTGAAGACATTTTAAATGCCGCTCGAGAAGCGTCTTCGAGCTTCCTTCCTTTAAAATCCAAGGAAAAATACGAGAAGGTATATGAAATATTGTGTAATTGGAGGATGATAAAAAACGCACTAAGAACTAATGAAAGTGTAATGCTAGCGTAATTTTTTGAGAAGGTAAGCTATTTTTTATACATATTTTAGTGTTTTTCATACAATGCCATTCATTATTTTAGGCAAAAGCTCTTAAGGCATCCAGTTTATGGTCTACATATTCCATGTTGAAAATAACTATACAAATAAACGAAAATATGGATATATCACAATGCAAAAAGCTACTTGCCTTTTTAAAACGTCAAAATGACACATACGAAGCAAAGAAATCAAAAGTTTTGACTATGGAAAACGTTACTATGTTTTTAAAAGAGGCTCTACTTTGGTTTAAATGGGGCATGTCGGCATGCAGAACTGTGCAGCTTAAATGTAAAAGATATAGAAGACACGGGGAAAATTTTGGTTATAACTTTACATGATATCAAAACAAAAAGAAACGTGTATTTACCGTAGGATCAGAGTGCAACGGATATGAAATTTATCATAAGTATTCACGATTGACACCCAAACAAGTATAACACAATAGATTTTTCATTTACTATAATCACGGTAAGTGCACAATACAACCAGTTGGCAATAGTTTTGCAAAAAATTCCCCAAAAAGTTGCAGAATACTTAAAACTCCCAGATGCATCCAGTTACACTGGCAATAGGGAACTTGCACATTTTTTTTTACTTCATAAAAATGTTCTACAATACTAAAAAATAAGATATGCAAAATATGACGCCTTAATTCCCAATAATAAATTTGTTATAAATTATTAAAGTTTCGCGTTTCAAACAGGTTCAAAAGCGCGGGAGTAGTCGTGACATCACACCTTACCACGACGGAGATCCCAGCACTCGACTGCTTGATTTCAGCCGTAAAAATATCAGCATCGCCATAAATTTTAAGTGTATAGGTACTTAAAATGGAAACAAAAACTCCTTATTTTAAATATTGCATTGTACCGTTGTGTAAGAATACTACAGTAAAAGTGCCAGATAAAATATTTATAATGTTGCCAGAAGATAAGATTCGTCGATCAAAATGGCTAAAAGCGTGTAGAAGAAATGAAAAAGACATTTCACAGAGCAGTAGGTCTCTACATGTGTGTGAAGATCATTTTAATTTAAGTACATTATTAAATACTATATGTCTATCTACTAGTTTTTCGCAGGCGGGCAATAAAATATTCCGAATTCCGAATTATTGAATTTTAATTAGGGTAGGATTAAAGAAAGAATGTGTATATAATGTCAGAAAATAAGATTAGTAGATATAATGTAATTTAGTGATACTAAGTAAAGGTAATTTCCTGGTGCGAAAGTAAACAGCTATTTATTATTATACTCTTCGCAAATACGATTACGAAGAGTGAGTATATTGCATTTGATCGGGACATTTCTAAAATCGTTAATATCGCTCGCAGAGAAAAAATCATTTCGTTCGTCATCGAATTCTGAACAACTTTCAAAATGTTCGTCTGTTCATCTGTCCGTCCGTCTGTTTGTCCGTCACGTTTCTTGTAAGCACGATAACTAAAGAAAAAAAAGTCCGTGAGAATTGAAATTTGGGCTATAAGTTAGTGTTAGCTAGAGGAAGAAATCCATTGTTTTTGAAAAAAATCAAATAGTAAATAAAAAAGTTATAGGACATTTTATTTAAAAATATGAATCTACAGAGGGTTGCAATTTTCAATGTGCTACTAAAATTGAAGTAATTTTCTAGACACCAAAATTCTGTAAAATATACTACCACAAATTTCGCCTACGTAGTCGGCATCATCGGGAGATGAAAAAAAAATTGAAAATTAAATATCTGATCAATATATTAGGTATTGTAAGAATGAATCTTAGTTTATACTATAAAATATACTGCCACGCGTTTCGCCAATACAGTCGGCACCATCGGGAGAGAAAATTAAATATGTAGTCAATACATTAGGTATTGTAAGAATGAAGTTTATAAGACAAACACAAGATTCTTTTCAAAAAACTGCGAAGAGTATCCTACAGAATGGGCAACAATTATATAAAAGTTCAATAACACTACTGTCTGCGAAGAATAAAATGTTTACCTCTAGTATATATAGTACATTGCAAATATCTTTCCCTTGTCCTTTAATTTATTCTATTCAAATCTTACATTTATCTATTATGTGAATGATAACACGACACAATCACTTATTTCCCTTGCCCCAAAACATAGTACGAAAATACCTACGATAGGTAATTATGCATTTGCGCAACATTTCCTTTGCAGCAAATGTCTTCTATAGAGACACTTTACGCATGTGTAAAAAAAAAAACACGAAAAATATAGAAGTGGCTGTTGTAAAGAATTACCCTAAATTCTTTCAAACATAAGACTAAGTCTGCTAAAAATGCTTAGTTGCGACTAAGCATTTTGTAGTTATTTCTTTTTATTCCGTGATCAAGTCATAACTATTTTATGTTTATAAATTATTACTAAAAGCTAAAAAAATACATACTTCTCTGCCTTGACCCCCGCGGACCTCTCCAAGGGAAAAACTTTCACTATTTTGTATAAAAGATGCCACCATAAACATATCCACTTTAGGCAAATTATCAGATTGGCCCTTTGAAAAACCTTGATCAGTCATTTTAAAATATCTGTACAACTACAATAAGCGGTACTATAAAACACAATTATATATTTATATCAGAACAGTCACTAACAAATCAACCACAGTCTTATAACACCGGTAAACATCTGATTGTATTGCTTCCCGGCGTGAGGACTACCGAATATGGTATGGTGTGACGTCACAGTCAATAGTAGCTCGTTTCGGGCCACTTCAATTTTATCGCTGTTTAGATCCTTTATACTGATCGCGTGGAATTAGAAAACTTATTTTTTGTGAAGTACAGGTTTTATTACAACGTTACGCTCTATGTTTTTTAGTATTATTTTTATTTTTAAAATTATAGGCAAGTTCCCTATTGCTTGAGAAGGACGTCTGCCACCTTCCTCGCTGACAGTGGAGCTGACATTCAAACACTTAAAAGGCATGGAGGATGGCAGTCAACTAGTGTGGCTGAAGGGTATATCGAGGAAAGCATCGCCAATAAGTTAAAAATTTCAAAAAGTATATTTCATCAGCAAGAACTAGTGGCATCTCAAGATCATTCAGGGATGCAGATGGTGAATCATAATAGTTTTCAGGAAGAACAAATAGAATTAAATAAATATAGTTGTTTTCAAATTTGAATAATTATTGTACTTTTAATATTTATACATAACAATGTTTCTAATATTTAAATAAACAATTTTCTCTCAAACTGTGTTATATTAACAGTGACATTTCTATGTGGTAAAGTGCCACTTTAATAAACGATTTTGAATTTAGTAAAATAGCCCATTATCAGTCAAAATGCGAAAAAATACATTTAGTTTACATTTCTATTTTATAAATATGTATTTTCTATTGACAGTAATTAACGATTTTCTTTTTTTATCCATAACATTTCTCTCAAAATTTCAAAATAAAAATTTCCTGTATAAAAAAGCACCTTTCTCCTGTTCGTTTGTGCCTTAAGGACCATTGAATTTATGTACTTGCATGTTCTGTCAACTTTCAAAACAACCTGCTCATATGTAATTTTTAAAACAACTGATTTTAGCAATACTAATATGATTAAACTTTAGTGTTAAGTATTTGGGATGAACATTTTCTTATAATTGCTCTATCGTTTCCTTGTTTTTGTTTATTAGCGAAAATTAAATACATGACCCTCGGATATTTACCTTGAATACTCAACAAAATTCATGTGTGAAGGAAAATTCGAATTGTCAAAGTTGACACTTTTATCTATTTTTGTCATCACTTTCACATTGATAAATTTTGTAACTTCTAGAGTTATTTATTTATATGATTTTCAGGAATCGTTCTTCTTCCTCCAACTTTAGCAACGAGTTTCTAACTTCGCAGCAATTTTTTTTGTTGTTTTATGATTAACTTCTCTGCAGACTGCCGATGTGATCTCATCGCCGTTTGAAATGCATCTATTTTATTAATTGATAATATATTTATAGTTTTTATTTTTAACTTTTACATGTTTCTAATGATTTTTTTAAAATGTTGTTGTTTAACACAGATTCTACCAAAATTTTGACATTGTGCAACAACCGAATTGTGTCCTACTATACAGGGTGTTTTCTAAATATGTGTGATTGACTCAGGATATTATTCCTAGAGTTACTACATGATCATGAAATATGTGGAAGTTAACAAGGTTCACAGAAAACTACGTCAAGTTGCCTATGTAAATGAAAACATAGATCGATGTGTTATTTAAGCCGTCACTGTTACTTTTAATGCCAGATAGCATGTTTAGAATATTGGTATTTTCTCAAGAGCACATAACTTTCAGTCTCGTGTCTTACTTTCTCAATGGGAGAAAGGTATTAATGGAAATATTTCATAAAAGACTTTAGAAAAATTTAAGACAGGCAGTGTGAAACGAAAAGAAGGTAGTGGTCGGCCAATGAAACGCACATCTAAACTTACTGAAAATGTAAGCGAAATCATAAAAATTGCCCTAAAACTTGCGTGCGCGTATTTTGGTTCAGTTGGCACATGCCATACTGTTTTGAAGAAATACTCGTGTTATGAATACAGTAATAAATACGTGTTACATTATTATGTAACACGTTTCTTTTCTATGGGCGGGTGGTATGGATATAATTTAACCACTAGATCAGCTTGATCAAAGATCAATGGGGAAAGTTACCATAGAAACAATTGTTAGGACAATTTTTCTATAATGTTTGATACACGATCAAAGTTAAACAGCTGTGGTACAACTTGCCCTATATGTAACAAATTTAAACGTTTTCGTCAAATCTGGCAGGTGCTTTAAATCTTCTCCCTCTGCTGCTTCTTGGAGTATTTTGACAAAAATCACTGAAATGGGTAAATACAGAGGTACTTAAAGAACTAGCAAATTTTGTTGGTGATTTGCTCAACGGGAAAGGTGGTGTTTCGAAAGTCTGGGTTGACCTTTGGAGGAATGTTTGTTCTTGAATTGTTTCATTTGGCTTCTCATTTGGTTTCTAATATGGTTTCAGATGAATTAGATTTCGACAGTACACATTATCTTCGTTACTTTTAATCAGCTAACCAGTAGCATTTATCCTCGAACTTATAACTTCAGCAGGAATCCAGTTTCTTGTAGATTGCTGCATTATTACAAGGTAAGCCATAAGTTTAGTTAGAGGTTTTTTATGGAGATTTTAATTCCGTTCAGCAAGAATCTGATTAACTCTTCAACACGTTTTTCAGTGTCGAAAAGAAGTTTTAATGTGCGTCGAGTTTGAGGAAGCTGAATATTAAATTTTCTGTTCGTTAGAATTTCTGTTGGTGAGGGTAGATTTTGTTGTATTCCATAGTTATAAGATACGAATATTTATTAATTTTATTAAAATTTATTTAATTATTTTAATATGTCTCTCAATCAAGATATTTGACTGAGGGTATTTAGATCTGGAAGTGATATATATGACTAACTTATTTTTCAAAAAAAGGATTTGAAAGTAATGGAGTTAAATGGTAGAGCATTATATTGGCGATCCATGTGATGTTTTTTTCACAAATACAACCATTGTGTTGACCCAATATGTTGCATGATCAATGTTAGATATAACCGTTCCTTTCTGCAGTTTCTGTAATGCAAGTACCACAGATTCATTAAGGGCTAGTGGTATTTGACCTTGCAACATGCGGAATAGTATCTTTTTGTACCATTATTGTGCACGATTTTTCAAAACATCCTAGATCCTTAAAGACACTGAATGTTACTCACTTAAATATTTAGCTATTTCTTTTAATTTTTTATTACTTTTCATACTGTTAATCCTTTTAATCAAATTTTGTTCCATGCTGCCTTTAAGTCTTATCACAGGTTCATAATTTTCTTTTAAGATACATACATTTAAACGTTTTTCTATATTTATATATACATATATATATATATATATATATATATATATATATATATATATATATATATATATATATATATATATATATATATATATATATATATATACATATACATATATATATATATATATATATATATATATATATATATATATATATATATATATATATATATATATATATATATATATATATATATATATATATATATATATATATATATATATATATTTATATATAATGTGATATTTTATTTTTATGCCCCACGTTGGGACACAATTTTAAATATTATGTTTTATTTTATGATAATAAAAAAATACTTTATTTTACTTATTTTGAGACTCTTTATTATTTTACCTCTCCTCAGGGTTCGGGCAGGTTCCTGGCGATTAATCTGAAAATATATGGTACAGCCCCAATTTCGAATGAAACACACCTTGACAGATTACAAACAAAATGAATTTATTTTCAAATTTCCGGTATGGTTTAGAAAACTTTTGTATAAATATATCTTAAAATTAAAATGAAAAAGGCCTTTTATTTATTTATCAGATCTGTTAATATAGCTGCTATTAAGTCGTCGAGTACCTAGGATTTATTTGTTTTTACTTACGACGATTTCTTGTACTTCACGTTATGGCAATCTCTGTCGACTAACGCTTCTGCTTATATTATTGATCAGTGCCTCGATCCTTCTTTATCCGTGGCACATTTCAGATTCATAAAACTTCACTAACCATGGCTGCTCGGCACACTGGATTTACGTTTTCGTAGCACAACACTAAATTTATTTAACAATCATCAAACTTTTATTTAAGGTACGTATTTTACCTTTACTAATTTCCTCAAATCACATTTACTATAATATACAATACTTTCCTTGGTTGTTGCAACTGGAAATTACTCTTCAATTCCACTTGGAATTATTTTATGGTATTAATAAAATTTAATTTAACATATTTTTTTGTGTTTTAGGTTTACAAACCGTTTTAATATTTTGTGAGCTTGACTTCATTTGAAAATATAAATTTAAAATTTTGAGGTTAGGAAATTCCTTATAAAATTACAATGCTTTTCCTTTGAGCTTTCTATCCATACTAAATCTTAAATAATATGGGCTTTTTATTGGCCTAATCTGACGTTTCTCCAAAAATCATGACACTTGATTTTTGAAATTTAAAATATGAAAATTAAATTCTCTTTTTTATTTCTTTATGATACTTTATGGCTCTAATTTCATTATTGAATAAAGATATAGAGATGATTAGCTTATTTTTGATATGCCATACTATGGCCTTCTGTGAATATTTAAAAAAATTACAATTGCAACAATTTTTAACAAATTCTCTTATATAACTAATTACAACCATCTAAACCACATACCAGAGATTACTTTAAGAACTAATGAACAAATCAACACCATATTTGCATGTCTAAATACATTTAAAACATTATTTTAATTTGCCTTTCGTTTTAGGACTTCGTAAAACCTCATTGGCTGGAAACTTTTCAAATACAACAAATTACTTAAAACTAACTGACTGGAAACAATAAATAGGTGCTATTCTTCTGACATAGCTATAAAAAGTTCAACAAATGGTTTTTATTTTAGAAAAAACTTCATATTTGTCAAGTTATATGCCTCCTTGGACATAAATTTACACATACACCTTTTAAATGTCTTTACATTTTGATGCTATTACATTGTATTAGCTCACAAGGTGAGTCTCTTTCACTTTTGTAAAGTTTTAAAGTTAGACGATGCACTTATTTCGTAGAACTGACTAAAATCTCAGATATCGTAGAGTTTACGCTACCAAAATTATGAAAGTAGTTTATAGCACTTTTTTTCCCAGTGTTCATGATTGCTATCACACTTGTAGCTATTCTATGACTAAATTTAACATATTTGTCTTTAACAAAGTTTATAATTTTAATTAATAACAATAAAATTTTATTTTTTTCCAGGTTATCCAAAGGTTTTGGTACCTAAAATCAATAATGTTCTGGCTCTGGTTACCATGCTATACACAATAGTCCTTCTGGTGCTTATTCTAAATAGAACAATGCTTTTTCACATAACATTTTAACATACAGTTCATTTACCACACGGTAGGTGTTTATATCTAGCGTTTAACAACATTTATTACAAATTTTACCTATTTGATATGCATAAGGTTAACGTAAGTGTCTCTCACTGAAACTGGGCTCTCATACCGCTCAAAATTATCATTTTAATTTAAATATTAGAGTCTTTCTTTGCTTTAGTATTGGCAAAATATCTTTATTACTTTCTTTTTATTATTTAAACATAATTTTATCCTTATGTATCCTGTACATTATACAGGGTGTGGTTTGGTCATCGTAATATATATATATATATATATATATATATATATATATATATATATATATATATATATATATATATATATATATATATATATATATATATATATATATTTGTGGTATAATTTATAACTTCTACCACATCTGATTCATTTTTACATAGAAGTTAATAACGTTTTCCTTGTTTTTTCTGTAATGGGTTTTTTAATTAATTTATGGTATGTATTTAGCCATAAAATATTTACTACCTCTTTTCCTGAGTCAAGTTTAAAAGTAACATGGTTCATTTACTATAAGATCTTCAGACCATTAGTTATAATTCCTAAACATGTTGAAAATTTAACATTCTTCAGAGTTCTTTATAATTGAACCCAACATCAAATATTCTTTCTCAGTTTATTCTTTCCACTTCACTCTTTCAACTTCATATCCTTTTCAGCTGCCATCATGTTATGAATATAGTAATAAATATATGAGCATAACTTGAAACTGACTTATTATATGTCAATATATATTATATTCATAACAACTTAAATACTTATTATGTAACAACTTGCACCTATTTCCATATCGCCTTACATGCGTCCATGAAATCGACTTTTCACATATTAATAGCATTCTGTCAGTTGTTTAAACAATTTTGATAATAAAACCTTCTTCAACGAAGCCTGGTTTTATCTCAGTGGTTATGTTAATCTATGAGAATTTGGAGTGCTGAAAATTCTGAAAATTGTTATGTCTAAGCCCCTCTGCATCCGCAGAAAGTTGGTGTTTGGTGTGCTGTTGGTAAGAGAAGAATTATTGGTAAAATTTTTTTTCATGGGACTTTAATCGGACAAGGATTCATGAAGAGACTCTAATCCCCTTCATTATGCAGCTTCATGCCAATGAAATGGCGTTTGGTTATTTTCAACAAGGAGGAGTTCGAGCACATACAGTCACAATAGTCAACTCATGTGGTAACCAATTTTTGAAGACCATTTAATTAGACTTAAAGTTGTAAATGAATTTCCCCCAATGTCATATGACATTGCTCCACAATTTTTTTTTTAATTTTTTTAAAAATTCAGTCTCAAGTCCTATTCCTGACATTGACCATCCTCAAGTCAGAAGAAAAAGAAAACGAACAAGATGGTGGACACTTTCAGCACCTTCTGTAAAATATTTGTTGTATCTTTATTAAAAATAAATGTTGTTTCAATAAAATTTTATTAATTCGTGTAATGGTAAGAAAAATATTAACCTAATATGATGCATCCTATGAGTAACTTACCAGAAATAATCGACTTACGTTTTCATTTGCATAGGCATGGTTTTTTAACAGTATTTCTATAAAAAACAACATTTTTTGAAATATTGACTCTACCTATGGAAGTACTTTGATGAAATTGGCTACACTTACTCAGTTTCGGATTAAATTACTGTGATCAGAAAAATTCTGAAATAGTGACCAGTGACGTCGGTATGAGAGCTGAGATACAAATTTAGATCAAAATTTTCATGTTGGAGAGCTCTTTTCTAAATTTGGGCCCTCTTCATGAAAAACACTTTTATTCTAACAAGCAAAGGTCCTTTTGTTGTTGTCGATAAAATAATCGAATTCGAGTAAAATACGATAAAAAATAATAAAAATTATGAATCTGCAAATGGTTCATTTTTGAATCGACAACATAAAAAAACAGTATTCACAAAAACTTCTGAAAACGACCGTCCCGCACCGCGAGCCAGACATATAAATTACACTTACTCAGCTTTGGATTAAAATTATTGTGATCATTAAAATTTTGAAATAGTGACCAATGACGTCGGTACGAGAGCTGAACTACAAATTTAGATCAAAATTTTCATGTTGGAGAGCTGTTTTCAAAATTCGAACCCTCTTCATGAAAAATAGTTTTATTCTAACAAGGGAAGGTCCTTTTGTTGTTGTTGTTGTTGTCGTTAAAATAATCGAATTCGAAGAAAATACGAGAAAAAATAATAAAAATTATGAATCTGGAAATGGTTCTCTTTTGAATCAACATAAAAAATAGTATTCACTAAAACTGCTGAAAAGGACCGCCTCGCCGCGAACCATACACATAAATTCATACTTAAGACATGCGAACATGTTTACAAATACCTGAACTCTTTAATATCGTAAGCATTAATAATCCAGTTTCGCAGACCTTCAATTGCCACGTTGGTAGTAGTGTAGTCTGTGGGTAGACTAATGATTTCAACTGCCGCAAGAGATAAAATCTGGCAATCAAGATGGTCATAGCTGTGTTACTTCTGTGCCAATTCAATGACTAGGATATGCCATATCCAATTATATTCTTAACTTATTCTGAGTATATAAATCGTTATAAATTTTCTGTGTTAACATGGAATGAAAGAAACATAAAATATGTACTACATTTACGTTTAATTTATTTACATCCTTTGATGCTTAAATTTAATTACTGCGAATGCCCTTAAGGTTTCCTTTAATGTTGTAATGTGCTGTGGCTATATTACGTTGCCAATGAAAACTTGCTGTTTATATATCAGCGAGTAAACGGCGTAGTAAGAAGTTTGAAATATATGTTCTCTTTCCTCTATTTTGAAAGGATAAATTTAAATATGTCACAAGTAAATGCGTTGGCATTAAGAATAATTGTGATGGATTAGTTATTTATCATTTCTTAAAATGAGAGTATTATTTTCGTGAGATGCACTGGATGCAGCTGTGTGACGTAACAACAAAATGGTATTTATGTAATTTCACTATAGCACCATCAGTACAACAACGGTTCTTTGAACTTTTTATTTCGTTACGGTCTCGAGCGCCAGTTCTTGTTTTAAAGTGTAGGAACATCACTTTATTCTATCAGAGGTATGATAGAGGCTAGGATAGCTCAGTGAAGAAACGGAATGTCAAGGCGGTCTGTGTCTGTGGTTGTCGATTAAATAGCAATGGACAACTTCACCTTACCTGCTGCAAATGATTCTTGGTGTACAAACAAAATTACTTATTTTGGTACTCTTTTGCTTTAAATAAAATGCAGACTTTCAACTTTATTTACTCTACTTATTTAAGACTTTCACAGCAAAATAAAAAAAAATAAATGTATACACAACAGGTATGATATAATACAATGTAAATATTAACCTATATTACAAATAAGCAGCCCAGGAACCAAAAGGTTATGAAAATACAAAAGCGGTGATCAAGTTACGGAAACTACTACGGTATTACTATCAGCAGGTAATATTTAAATGTTTACTACAAGCATCTACAAAAGCAAGCAAGCGGTGATTCAAAATAAAGCACATTTACAGCAGCTACTACTACTGGTATTTACAGCAAGCGGATAATGACTCTAGTCACTAATGCTTAAGGCAGTATTAGGACAGGCGCTCGGTGTAGCAAGTATATTCAGTGGTAAGCAGTTACGGAGTACAAGCAAGACACAAGTGCAGGATATCAGTCCAGGGACAGTCGGTATATATGACTGTCTAATCGCGAGCGTGCTATATTTTTAGATTAGCTACTAATGTTCCTTATTAGGGTTTCTTGTCTACGTGTGGCGGACGGAATGGTTTTTACATTACAGCCCGGGGCACTTAGTAAGATTCCTTGCACAGATCGAGGCTTAAAATCCTCACCTTATGAAATCCCTTTCATAGATCGAGGCTTAAAGATTTCACCGGTAATATTTCAACTACGACTGAGATTGAACCCTTTCCACAGATCGAGGCTTAAGAGTCCTATCTTTACGTCAACAATAAATAGAAATGATAACCGAATATTTCCGGTGCTCGTCTAACTAGATAGCACAGAAGTTCAGTTTTACTAACTCGGGTTTTAATTGTAAACTGTCGCTTAAACTTCTGAACCAGAAATATGGGTGAGTGACTAGAGACATTTGAGGTTAACTTTCGTTAGCTAGTGATAGATTTGAGTAATAGATTGTCAAATCAACTTCAAGCCTACTTTCTGTATAACTTAGTTTTAGTGAATATGGGTGTCGGACGGAACGGATCATGCATTATCTCCCGGGGCACCAGGTGAGATTCTTTCTACAGATCAAGGCTTGAAAACCTCATTTGTGCCACTTCGCGTGCACCTGATGAAATCCTTTTCACAGATCGTGGCTTAAAGCTTTCACCGATACTAATTCAACAACGACTGAGAAGGGACTATTTCCACAGATTGAGGTTTAAAAGTCCTATCTTTACGTCAATACTAAATAAAAATGATGAATATTGTCGATGCTAATCGTTGAATAGATAACCCGACTTTATCAATGAATCGCGAATTTTCCCGGATATCTCTGACTTATTCGGAAGACAGGCACTTCAGACAAAATTATACAGCAGTTAATTCGAGCACAAACGGCAAATGACGGAAATATAAATAAAAATAATAAAACGGCCAAACTAATTCTTACCACCACTTGGTTGCGGAGTACACTGAAGATTGGGAGTTGCTTGCTGGTAACTTGGGCACTCATTGAGAAGGTCATTTTTTCAAACGGTGTGATTTAATTTATACTAAAACTCCTGCTCAATAATGGCGGGGATCTGTGCGACGTGCGAGCGTGTTGTCTGTTGCCCGTGGCAAACGTTATTTCAGTTAGCACGGCGCATCGTATTTAAACGCGTTAATTTATGTACACAAATGTTTATAAAATATTCCAAGGCTGGGAATCGCTTTCTCATAATTTCAAAACTATATTTCCGAAAAGAATTAATTTAAAGCGGCCATGTATTAACGTTAAAACTAAATCAACTAATAACTTATCCGGTAAATTGTTAAAACAAATACAAACATATTTCTTTACCATTGAAATATACCGTACCTGGGTCATTTCATTTATTTAAAATTTTACCTATTTACTACCAAAATTAATTACTTTATTATTTCTAAATTAATATCATCAAAATTAATTACTTTGTTATTTCTAAATTAATATCATTAAATTAATTACTTTATTATTTCTAAATTAATATCATTAAATTAATTACTTTATTATTTCTAAATTAATATCATTAAACGTTAATTATTATTTCATTACAAAGAACCAGAATATAAATCGTATTATATTACAAATCTCAGGGTTAAATAAAGTTTCATTTTAGAAGCAAAAGTGCACGTTGAACGCCCAATTTTAGTCAGTTATCAGTATGTTAATGTAAACATAGAAATTCCAATGCACTACACATACGTGACTGCAGTCTCTGTGTGTGGTAATCTGTTAGAAACGCATCAACATTTCAAGGGAAAATCGACTTTAAAGGTCGTGACGTCAGGGGATAAAATTTGTATAAAACGCGGGGCCCGGCAGGACTCGAGGTGATTGCTACTTAGTCGATCATCCAGCTTGGAAGTAATTCCGAGTTAGCCTTTACGGTTCATCAGCTCAAGATTAATTTCTTTGAGTTAGCTGGGGAATTTATTCCTTACAGTTTACAACGAGGTGATTGCTAGTCGATCATCCAGCTTGGAATTTATTCCGAGTTAGCCTTTACGGTTCATCAGCTCAAGATTAATTTCTTTGAGTTAGCTGGGGGAATTTATTCCTTACAGTTTACAACGAGGGGAGACGCGATGCATTTATTTTGCAAAGTCGATGAAGTGCAACTATTCCGATATGCACGACCCGGGGCGACGAATTGAAGAAATCGGGGGAGAGGACGCGAATGAGTCACTAGGTAAAGGTTAGGCTATCTAAAAGGGTTTCAGTATATTAGCTTATTCCACATTCTAAATGATTAAAGTAAATTTTTATATAAGTTTAAATATTATAAAATAAAAGGGTTTTAGTATATTAGTTATTCCAAATTCTAAACGATTAAAGTAATATTTAAAAAGTTTAAATATCGTAAAATAATATATTTAGTCGAATCTCGGAAAATTAGAGTTCTATAAGTTTAAATACGACTTTATGTTTTGGTTCTCTGGCTAAGGTAAATAAACGTACGTATTGTGGTACCAAGTAAACATTTTAGTAGATAGGAAAGTTAATTAGGGTCACTTTCAGTTTAATTATTTTATACATGTTAACTTCACTCGCTGTGATTGTGGGATGTCAATTCACTGGGGCGGGTTTGCTAAATAAAATATGTGCAATCGGTTATTCGGTCAATAACCTGTACTTTAAAATAGGTCAGCTGTCTATTATCGACACTATACTTTGAGTCCGTCCCCCACCACCCTTCGGCGTTGTTTGTTGTGGTCATTTTGTGTCAACGCACACTAAGACCAACGCAGGCCACGCCGTGGGGGGGCCGGCTACTTTAATTTACAAGCGTTTCGGCCGTCAGTTCATAACTGCGCTGTACTTGTTATTACGTATAATCAATTGATTGAGGTATTACTCGAGACTTGTTGGAGTTGCCTGTCTCCCTGACTGTTTAATTAAATAAAACTTCGAAACAGACTGCCGATTGGTAGTGAGCACTCCACCCGATTGGGGGATGTTCTAATAAAAAGCAAACTTCGAAACAGACTACCGATTGGTAGTGAGCACTCTACCCGATTGGGGGATGTTCTAATAAAAATAAAACTTCGAAACAGTTGGGTCACATGTGTGATTCTAAGAAACCTCGAGGCTGCCATGTTCGCGAGTCATGCAGGGAAATTTCCCGTACAGCAGGTATGAATTTACGCTGACTTCAGACTCCGACAGTCAAAGATAGACGGACATTTCTGTCACTTAACATTGTTTGCTTTGCACATGTTTTATATTGGCGACTTCGGCACAGGTATTGATGTAATTATATCACAGCATTGCTTTGTGTCTCTTCAGGACTTAAACAAGTTATCAGGCGATTGCCACATCAATTATTATATTTGACTAAAAACAGTGGTTATTTTTCCACTAACCTTGTATTCTATTATCAGGCGATTGCCATGACGATTGTCATTAGATAATGCGACTTATCCGAGAATTCTCGCAACAATAAATGTATAAAACCTCTATTTGTTTTCTTCTTACATATTTTCAAAACATTACCTAACATATACAGGGTGAGATTAGCCTCACTCGACTTAACAAACTCAGTACTATAAAATAAACAGCAGAACCATAAAATCAATAATAAAAACAGTTTTCTCAACCAGGCAATAGTGGCTTGGTCTCACAAACAATAGTGCATAAAAAGATGGAATAAGTACTAGGAAACTATGAGAGTTTTCTAAAGGTATAAGCATCAAGTGTTAAATTTAATTCACAAAGTAACAAATAGCCAGTATTATCAAACTTTATATAAAAGAACCTGGGTAAACCATAAACGGGGTAGAACATAAATTGGGGAAATAATTATTTAAGGTTACCACACACACAACGTAATTTGGGTCCTAATTTATAGAAAACTAGACGATCACGTAAATGGCCAAAAGTATTGTTTGTCTTTCCCTAAAAAAGAAGGATAAATAATACAAATAAATTAAAATACAACGAGGGGGGTTTGGGGTGATTCACCATGAATAAATGATTTCAACTTACTTTGAAATCAAACTATACTCTTTTCACTTAAATTTGCAGCGTTAGCCATGATAAAGAACAAAATGAGCGCTTATTCTTGGTGCAGACGTCAGGCAGATGTACACAAGTGCAAAGTTCCTATAGCGGTTCATTTTCATGTTTATTTTATTTCATAAGCATCGGTCGTAGTTGGACGCCTCACTCCAACCCAACACTGCAAAGTTTTAAGTGAATAAAGTTTAAATTAAACTACTTTTCTCTTACTTGATTGAGTACAAACACAATAAACGATTTATCCTTAGGATAATAAACAAACTAAAATTGCCTTGGAAATAAACCGGTTTGAAACAACTATATTTGAGAAATAATTGTCATTCCAACTACTGGACTTGCAATATAAATTTAACTTTGGTTCAAAATGGTTTTAAAAAAAAATACTAACACAAGTTATTGTATACAGCGTGTGCCAAAGTGAACGAAAAACCCATTTAGGTTTGGTTACAATAGAAAACTATTATCGGAAAAATCACTTCGTTACAGCTTAACAAACAAAAATATTATATAAGAATTAAAAAAAAATCTTATGTAATTTACGTTGCATGGAATTTTACATACTTATAGTAATTTATTTATTTGTCACTGCATTCAATGTAATATAAAGGCATTTGATATCAACATAATAATAAATTAAAATTGAATCTATCACCAGCGTGCTCCAATTTTGAATATGGTGTTTACCAAGTTCCATCATAATTGTTGTTGTGTAATAAAAGGAAAAAAATAAAATTTAGAAATTCCTGAACTTTTATTTCTCGTTAATACAATCATTTAGTATTATTGATGTGGAGGTATCATATTTGGAAACAATTCAGAGATAGTATTTAAAATGCATACAAGAAAAGAACAAAACTACCGCTTTATTATATAAACAAATATTAGAAAATAGGTTACATATTACAGATAAAATCAAAGTCGCAAATTTATCATTTATTTAAAAATGGTCTGTGCATCATATGAATTGTAAAAAAAATATGTTCTGTAACGAAGTGACTTTTCCGTTAATGATTTTATGCTACTATAATACCTAATCGGGTTCTTCTATCATTTTGGTACTATTATTTGTATTTATGTTTATTATAAAACAGCTTTGAACAAAAGTTTAATTTATTTTATTCCAGCACTAATAACAATTATTTCTCAAGTTATTTGTTTCAAACCGGTTAATTTTTCAGGAAACTTATAGTTATTTTATTATATTACTATCCACTATTAATAATAAGTAACTATTGTGTTATTATTAAATATCGCCCGCCTAAGAGAGGGTGTAATGAAGACAATTTTAATTTCAGAAATTTAGCCGTTGTCTTGCATTTTAGTATTCACCCGGTATCTTTGACAATACGAAAGTTTTAAGAATCTTAGTTTATACTAGGAAATAAACCATTTATTAATATTAAATATATTTCTACTTTTATATAACTTACAAAATGAAAGATAGTGATCCGTGACCATTTTAATTATTATTATTTTGAAACAGTTTTAAAATTATAAGAATGTGATTTTCGGCCTCAGAATATTTAATAAATACTTATTTATATTAAATTTCGCAGGGAATTTGTTTAAGATTGCTGCTTCAAGCCTTGCTTAATACGTTGAAATGCGTATCGGCTAAAACCTCCACAACCACGTGGCTGATACGTCACAATTTGGGGAATAAAACCGCACGCGCTGACCAGAACAGTCGAGTTGTAATCAAGAGAACAAGCAACAACTCCTGTCTCCAGTGTAATGAGGGTAAAAATTATGTTCTATAAATTGTTAATTGTATACGAATATTTCCTAATCCGACGAACAGGTGATTTTCGGGAAACAAATATCGGGAATACTCGGTTGTCATTATTTGATGTTTATATGCTATGTATCTATGGGATTCTAGTATTCTTGTTTAAAATAGAATCCCACCTCAGTGTAATGCTCTATAGCAGCTCTAGTAGAGCTATAACATTCTTGTTTGAAACAGCACTTCTTATTTACAATCCAATCTGATAGTGTTCTGGAAATTTATGTACCATCCGACTGAAACACAAATTCAATAAACCTTAATAAAGGACATAAGGACTAACTTAATACACGCGATTAGAAACTCTCATCAGAAACCTGTCCCTGGATTAATACCCTGCTGTAGTGTCACGCTTATACACCGTAACCCCTTGCACCTGGACACTGTTGTCCAGACCACCTGTCGTTGTACCGCCTCGGTACTAGTCACTATAGAGTCATTAACCGCTTGCTAAATACCAGTCGCGACTTTAAGCGACTGGTATTTAGCAAGCGGTTCTGTAGTAAACGTTTGAATGTTACCTGCTTATAAAAATCATGTAATAGTAATTTCCGTAACTTAGTTTTACTTGCTATACCTGATCCTTGTGCTTGTATTATCATAACCATTTGCTTGGTTCTTTTTTTTTTTTTTTGTAATATGATATTTACGCTACAAAACGATATTCGTATTTACTTTTATTCTCTTGTAAGACCAGTCTTAAATAAAATAGAGTAAGGAAAGATGAAAATTTGAGGTTTTTTTTAAAGCATTTTAAGGTATAAGTAACAAATCTGGTTGTAAACTTTGGATTATTTTTTGGCTGATAAGTTGCCCATTTCTATGAAACCGACAACCATAAAACTAGACCCCTGGGCAAATCGTTTCTTCACTGCAGCTATCCCTACTTCTATCTTATCACTGATAGAATAAAGTAGTTTCCTACTCTTTAAAACAAAAACTGGAGCTTGAGATCAAAACACAACCAGCAGTTACCGTTTAAGATATAATTTAATAATTAAATAATGATTCTATTTAAAAGCACAGCAGCAGAGAAACAGTACTCATACTACACTTACTACAACATTTTAATTTTAGGATATTGGCTATTTTTATCTATTAAATAAATATACCATGATGATTACAGTGTCGAAGCAGACGCATGTTGATAAAACCAGAGAAAAATATTTTTGGCCAGAATGACACGATTGTTTAAGTATTATACATCAAAGACATTGAATATAATTTAATGAATGTCATCTGCGATGGAAAGCTTTTTTAAATATTTGGACAAACTAATTAACTCGTTTGTATACCCTGACAATTGATAATGTTGCGTTAAGCGTTCATCAAAGAATGAGTGTAGTCCATCATGCATTCGATGGTACACTGATCATTTATTATTTACGTTTGAATTAGCTCTGTCCAATTAAAAAAATAAAAGATGCGTTTATATATAATCGAGTATATAATTACATTCTGATGAAATGAAACAATATGAATTATCATTAGGGATCGTTACTATTTTAATGTTATAAAATTATAGATGTTTGAACACGATTTCATAAGATGTTCAAAACTCAGGATGTATGAGTTTTAAGTATTTATGATTCTCAAAGAATTTGAGTTTTCTGAGAATATTCTTTGTGATTCTCTGAAAATAAAGTTTTCAAGTTATATTTAAAATATGCTGAAGTACATAATGTATACGGCTACCCTTACACGCATGTAGAATAAATATCAGAGAGAGGTAGAACATATTGTTATATACTTGAAGGAACATCAGTGTATACCACTTCATCTGATTTTTGTAAGGAAACGTGTAAGAAAAAAATGACACCGATTTAATTGTACTAATATTTCCATTACAACTTAATTATAAATACTTCGTTATCTGCTTTACTATGATGTAATCATTGTGACAATGGAGTGGTTAAAAGAGAGGATTCATTTATTCATACAAGCGGATTGCATATCAAGATAAGTAGTATGAGAAACACATTCTGTGTTCCCCCACTCTGCTCAACCTATTTATATACAAAAAAGAAAAGCTGCCTCTGATTGGTCGAGTTAAACGTTTCTAGAACTCAAGAGTGGGAATAGATATATGAATTATCTAAAAGGATTTCATCATAAAATTGGTATAATTACAATACCAACTAATTCTCTATTTTATAAAATTATTAAATCTATAATAATTAACTACATGAATTCTTGACAATTTATAAATTAGATTGCACCAATACATTTCACGTATAAATAAGACAATACACAGTACATAGTATTCTAAAATCTAACAACAATTATATAACATTAATACTAATAAATAATAATTTAAGTCCTAATTAGATTACAGTGAATTATGGAATACCTGCCTATTTTTATAAATAAATAAATAAATTCTTTATTGTCCAAAAGAATACATCAATTATTATAAGACTAATCAAATAGAGAGGAAATAATATCAATAAATACTGATTACTAATGATTAAATTTAGACATCTTTTTTGTATATGTTATAAACATACAGGTTAAGTAAAATATTCTTTACTACCTTATTGAAGTGTTTTACATAGCTTATTTCTTTAAGATATTTTGGTATTTACTTGTGATTGCCAGGTGGTGTGTTGGAACTGCAAAATCTTCTTTTTTTAGTTTCATACGAATGAAAATGACTATTGGTGTGAATTATATACTGAAGCAAGTTGTACACACAATTGGACTCGATTTCATGCAAAACCTGCATTTAATGCGATAAAAAGTAAGGTAATTAGAGTTTAAATATATGGGAGAGAGTTGACTGTATACTGCTTTGTTGCCATTAAGAGCGCCCGGCACTATACAATGCGCAAGCGAAAGTCAAATTCAGCAGGGGACCAGAGATGCCGCAATAAATAACATTCATTTTTCTCACTCACCGATGTCACAGACTTCTGTACCGATGTGGCAGTAACTCAGAGCAACTGTTCCTTTGTTATCTACCAGTTTTCTATTATTTCATCACTGTCTGCTACAGTAAACGCAGGTTCTGTATGAATATGATTCCAATAGTGTATGCATAAGCCATAAACAGTAAGTATGCGGAGCTGGCTGAAAACATCTCGTCAAGTCTGCATTTTATTAACGCCCGTCATACATCGATTAATTCTTTTTTGAGTTTTTAAATCTTTTGGCATTTTTTGAACAAGCCCCCAAAAACAAATTTCATAGTTTAGTATAGACTCCATGTGTGCATAGTAGAAAAATATGAGCATCTTTCCTTTTAAAACATTATTTTAAATTGCTAATCTGATAACAAACGGAGTTCAACTCATTGCAGTGGGGTTTCCATGTTTGACACTCATCTAGAGTAAGGCCAAGAAATTTGATGCGTTCCGTCCTATCAAGAGATGTATTATTATTAATTAATATATGTAAGTCCAGATTATTTTTGTTGTGATTTGTATGAAAATGTACATAACCCTTCTTACCTGTGGTAAGAAATGATCATTGATGAAGAGTAGGAACAGCACAGGGCCCAGAATAGAGCCCTGCAGCACTCCCACTCCACTTTTCATAGATGTCTCCTATTTTATAACCAATTTCTACGAGCTGATTGTAAGATCTATTTGCCAAGAATCAAACTAGTCCAAGACGATCCTACGAATACCATCTCTCCAATTTGAACAGAATACCACTATGATTTATACAGTCGAGTGATCTGCTTAGATCACAAACGATTCCAGCAAGACATTCGCCTAACTCCAGAACCGCAACCACCTATCCTTAAAAAGAGTCCCCTGCAGTCATAGTAGAAAGAGATGACCTAAAGTTATGTTGCGTAGTTGAGAGAGTTTTGTATTTATTGAAAAATTCTTGTTTTCACTTTTATATATAATAATCTAATCAAATAAATAATATTAAATATAAATAGTAAGGATCGACTGTTTCTAAAATTACTTCTAACATAATGAAAAATATTATGTGATTGTGTGTAAATTACATAATTGAATTTTCATAATATGGTACTCGTAAACAGAGGAAACAAGCGATGAGCAGATGAGATTTAACATGCATAGCTTGATTAATGCACAGCCGTTCTTGATAGCATCGCCTTAATATAAACTAAGATTTAGTATACTACTGAATTGCTGAACTAGCTCAAAATAATGGTATAAATTTATTAGTCGTTTTTTACCACGAAAGTGAAAGTAATTAGTGTAATATGAAACATAATAATAAAACGTATAGATTCATTTTATATAAAAGAAAATGAAATAAATAACGGGTATTAAATAAGGCAAACAGACAAAAGGTTAAATATTTGTTTGCTATTAGTCAGCGTTACTAATTATTTTATTGTTATTTTTATTACCATTATGAATAAAAAATATAATAGCAAAAGCTCGAAAGCATGATATACTCAAACATGAAGTAATTTAGTGGAAAATAATAAGCTTAAGTAACGATAAATTTTAAACCTACTAAACACAAGAAACAATTTTTGACTTGCGACCACATCTGCAGAAAATTAACGTTGTAATAGGTTCAGAAATGGTCATCTTGTCATCCACGATCTCTTGCCGTTTACACGACGTCGCTTGTCAGTTGTTTGTAACTAAAGTAAAATAGACACATTTTAATAACATTGATAGTATTGATTGATACATGATTGTGAGTGTTGGTGCAGATTTTGGATTTATTATTGACGTTACGGGAACGTCGTCATAAACCTGATTTATCAACGACATCAACGTATAGATTAGACATTTCTTAATGTTTGACGGACGATGCGTATGCATGATGCGTACATGATAAAGATAGTAAAGAAAGGACGATAACAAACAATATAACCTATACATTTTTGTTGTGTTATTCTATTATTCCTCCTATTTTCTTTGTAGGGTTCAGTTTTGAGTATCAATAGGGAATGATCGATTTTCAAATATTCAACCACTTTTTACACCTCACCAGTAGTATATGGTGCATATAACAAGTAATCATTACATTGTGTATTGATAATTTAATCACTCAAATTTGTGTATCCAAAAGAAAGACAAAAGCTTTTTTTATGTCTTCAGTTTAGGGGGCGTTTGATTTTTCGGCCTACAATGTCCATATTTTACCATGAACAAACTCTCAAAACCTATTGCAATATAATAAACTACGTACTTATGAGAAATGGCCGTAGGACATATACTCACTCACAAACATCAATGCATTAGTTCTTGCTGTATTCTATTTTTATATTTAAATCCAGTTCGTTATAAATTTGACTGGAGAATTTTTTCTAACGCTTGATAAATGTTTGTCAATCCAACTATAATATATTCATTTGGTTTCATCAAAACAAAAAGATTTATGGGTTTGAACACAAATATTTAAATATATTAGTCTTATAATAACAGTGAGAATTGTAGTATGTACACAGATGTAGTTAAAATGGGGTTTCACAACTTGAATACGGGAGAAACATGGAATATGGGGTCTAAATAGAATGTTGTTTAATAATGCACAACTTTCTAGATTTCAGTATAGGGAACAATTGTTAAAATATTAAATAACGATCAAAGCATAATTTCCTTTTTGTTTTTAGACACCGATTTAATTAATTTTCAAGATGATCCAAATATGTTACCTAACAGAACTCGTTTCATTGTAAATAATTTCAAGTTGCAATTAATAATATGATGTAGTTAAGTTTAATTAAATTAAATACTACCATTAAATAAGCCCGCACAAATAATAATGAAAAAAGAATGAGTTTCACAATTGATAATACCAACATCCCAGTAGATTTGAATAACTTATTATCAGGAAGCAATTGTAATTTATTGAAGTGAGAAATATTAAAAAGTACTATATAAAGTTTTATTCCTCTATTTCTTAAAATAAATTAAATAAATTAAGCAAATAAAATTACTAATGTAGAGTAATTTAGCATTCAAATTCATTTTTAATAGTCATTTCAGAAATTCATAAGCAATGATTGGAACAAGCTATCACCACGAGTCACAAGACTCTTTTATAGGCAGGAATACATGCCTTCCCCAGGTTTCTGGATTAGCCTTCATTTTTCACTTCATTAAATATTTATTTCTACTATTATCATGGATGTATTCTGTTTGCAGTTGTAATTTAGTCAAGATGGTTTTCCCTCTAGTATAACGACGAGCATCATATTTATGTTTGTCGTTAAAGTCACAGAACCGAATTTGGATTGTACATGACGTCCAAAAAATTTTCCTAATTCCCTACTATGTTCAGCTTAAGTTGTTTAATTTATTTTATTTAATAAATAAAACCATATGGTTTGCATATGTGAACTATACAGTCTGACCGGCGAAAGAAGTCGCGCGGAAAGAATGTGCTTTCTGCATTCCATTCTCCATAAAGCGTAAATGAAAAAATGAATTAATGGATGACAAATTTTTGTGATCCTTTACATCCACTCCTTCCAATTGAGAGATATACTATACTTCTAGTATATGGTTTCACAGAAAGCTGGCGACTTATCTGTAATGCTCTCCTTTGCCGCACGGACCTTCTTTCCTCGGCTGAGCAGTAGTTACCCAAAAATATTTTCTTCTCCATAACCTTACTTCTCCTCTTTCTCCGCTTTATTTATTTAAGGAGTAATTTTTTCTATTTTTTTTAATCTAAATGAACTATTAAGTACCTACTGTATAAACTCTAGTCCATGCGTTACACAGAATATTCCAAGAATTATCTTAAGGAGCTTAAAGCATCATGTATTTAGAAACTGCTATTACTTTATAAATATATGTAGAAGTTTTTATTTGCTCTTACCGCAGATTCCTGAGCAGAGCAATCACTCTCTGAAAGAGATTGTTGTATTGGAGGAAACTCAACAGTCATTTTAATCTAAAAGAGGCTGATGGATTGAACACTGGTGAATTCGCCATGCAGTGCACATTGCAAATAAGAACCTACACGCAACATTTTATATTTTTCTGTTGACATAGATGTGTTCGTATCTCTTATTGGCTTTTCTCAATGATTTCAGAGACCAATTTGATACTTTCGACGAAAGAAATCAGCTTTCACGAATTATTGTCGATTTGTATAAATCATCTAGCAGCTTTCATATGGTTATGTTTTCAAAGACTGAGAAAAATACTGGTAGCTTTGTAGCTTTGTTATAAAAGCTTTGATATCAAACTTTAAGGTATTTATGGAGAATGTTAAAAAATATTGACTTTTTAAGAAACACAAATATCAGACCTCATTTACAGAAAAATGGAATGAAACAATGGCACATTTTTTGAAACATCCTGTATAGAGTGTTCTTTTTCGGTCACTATAGTTCTAAAAGTAATAACTCGGTAAGCAAATGAAATTAAACACATTCATTTCTCAATTAAAAATATTCATTTCTCATTCTCTCTCTCAGATTTTGTTACCTAGTTTATTTAAATAACTTTATGCAATGGCGGTTGTTTACATAGTGACGTCACACTGATGGAGTCTATTGTTTACTTTAGTAGCCTGAATTATTTCGACGCTGTTGACGTTTGTTTATATGAGAACTAAACCATTTTTGTTTGCACAATTCAGCATTCGCTATATCAATATTACATAAAATATACTACTTATTTCATTTCAGGATAATCCAGTATAAATGCACATATACGTAGTTGAGTATTATCCGTAATTAGCCGCTGCAATTACTGTGTTGCATGTGTCTTGTTGAGATAGAACTAATGTAACATGCTTAACGAAGCAGAATACATACGCAGCTCGTGTTCCAACAGAGAATGTTCATTTAGACATTACCAAAACTATAACCAACTGCCAGCCAAATCCGTATCTATAAATTATTCCGTATAATATCTGGTTGTATATGTAGGTGTCTCTGGTTGATGGTGAATAATAAAACAACAACCCCTAATGCGACAGAAGCAATTCGTACCAAGGATTAATGTCATATTTAAGATTTCAATAGAATGGCAATACGGAGACAAAATTACAGTATAAACGGTATAATAATTATATATTATAAATTATCTACACAGTTACATTTTATGGAAAGATTCAATTCATTTATAAAATAAAACAAAATAGTAGTAGTAAATAGCTTGTCCGTGGTACTTGCCTTAAAGTATATGTATGTAACAAACTGGAAGAAATCTTAAGAAAAACATAAAAAAAGTTTTAAAATTGAAAAGAAGATTCCACCTATGCTAATCGCCCATTAGAGGAAAGTAAGAGACAATTTTGAAATTTTGCGTTTAAAAAATAAAGGATTAAAATTTAGCAATATTGAAATGTTTGGAAATTAACTAAAAAATTATGACATAATAATGATCAACTTGAAATAAATTCTTCACCACTATGTACTGGTTTTAATTGATTGTGTTATTTAGGTTTTTTTTTACTTATTTTTATTTAATTTTCTTAATTACATTTTTCATCTTTTGTTTTATTTACCATTTTCTGCTAATGTGATGAGTGATACTTGCATATTTTTGCTGAATACACATTGTTCAATCATAGTTTAGTTAAAATTATTGTTATAATTGAATTATATATATATATATTATTATAAATTATTAAAACCCCTACGTAGCCCCACGTTGGGAAACTATGTTTATTATAAATTATTGGGTTTTATTGATTTTGCAAATAAAATAAAATGTGAATTTGAAATTGAAAAGTTGACACTTACTTACTTTTTTTGTTTTACTATAGCTTATAAAAAATAATATCCTCGGCTAGCTCATGAAACTCTCTCAGGTTAGGTTCCCCGGTTCTGGTCACTTTTATTTATACTATGAAATTCTTACCTATTGCTGGCAAATGAATGAAAGGCAATTCTCTACCCAAAGCAAACATATAATGTACACACATAAACAAATATACAAACAGATAAATACAATTTTAAAATTTACAGACATGAAATTTTTATTATGCCACGTTTCACCAACTTTAATCGAATTTAAAACGAGAACACCCTGTATAGTGCATTCCTCCTTAGTTCTCGTGGATGTCGCTGCGTGGCTATTTATGCTGTCATCTGACTGGACTGGAACTATTTTGTTGTTTTGAAATAAACGGTAGCTCGATCGATGCACACTTTGCTTTTAAAAAAAAAAAACTATTTCACCTTTTAAATGCCGATGTGGCATATTTACTTGCACTTTACTTTGTTGATTCACTGTGACACTGGTTGAATTGCTTAAATTAATGACAGGTAAGTTTACATTCTTTAAAAACATTTCTTGACAATTAAAATAAATAAAAATAACTTCCAGGAACATGGAACAGGTAATTTTTCTTTTAACTTAATTGTTTTTCCATTTCTAACCTCACAAAAACTTTACTTCCAAACTTTTTTATCTAGCAAGCCATGCTTCAAATTTGAGGTTAGGAGTTTTTAACAAGAGAAAGTAGTACACCCCTCGGAGCACCATCAAAAACTGTTTCTCTGCTCGAAATCGTCCAATTATATGGCTTGATTTCTAATTTACTTGTCAAAATTCAACTTTTAGCCTACTATGTTTTTTTATTAAATTTTTATAAATTTTGTATTTTCTATGTTCCTGTAGCTATGAATGATCCTTATGAAAAACTATTTTGATATTCAGTTACAATAAAATTTTCCCCATATTTTAACATACAATACTCTGGGTTTTAACAAAATTTTTCTACACTCCTAACCTAACTTAATTTACAACCATAAATATAGAAATAATGTTTAATATACAACTCAGAACCTATCTATTTTAACAAATAACACAATTTCAAACCCTAACTTAATTATCCTAACACATTTTAGCTTACACTAATACAATTTTATTCTGATATGACATGTTTTATTCGTAGGTCATGTACCTTCACCAACATTGATGTCTAGCCAATTAAATACACCTTCTGCTGCCCTAACTTCATTTGCAAAATGTCTATGGGATATTGTCCTTGCACCAGGCTGTTAAAAGTCTTAAGTTTACACAGAATTACAGAAGCTGTGAGTGGTTTTACATCTCACTGTTACCTGAACATTCACATTCCACCTAATTTGATGGCTGGACACTATTTAACTGTTCCAATCTATGTGCTCACCTATGACTAGGTAAGTCTTTCACCTTTCCTTACTATACAACACATTTTTGTTGCAAAACAAGACATTAATTTATAAAACGTAGCACTGTTTAATGTTCTTTGCCATTACTACCTAATAATCTCATTGTTCTCTGTATAACTTGTACCTTTAGACCTAATTTAACAAAATGTTTATACTTTATATACTTTTCAGATTAATGACTGAAGAATTTCACCTCAGCAAGCATTTCCAGGCCCTGTCTGCGGATCATAAACACTACTTTTGCAGTTCCTTATCTACCGTACTCTGACTAATAGATTGTACACAACACAATACTTATACTTTGGTAAGTCTATTACAATTTAACACTATACAGTTTATTTTCACCATGAAACGATGTGTGTTTCATATTATCGTCTCACTTTTAATTAAATTTTTCCTATTTTACATAACCACTGTCCATGTCCTATCTCCCATAGCCTAAACTTTACCTATTTTACATACTAGTTCGAATAATTGATAATTTTTCAGCTTTCTGACTGTCTTTGATGCTTTTATAACTACAAATCCTCACTCAACATTGGATCGACACTGTCTATTTGGGTTCAACAGAGTTGCTGGTTGAAATCTACACTACGACACCAGTTTTATACATCATCCATGTCAATTAACAAATTTTTATCATATACACATTTATGTTAACCTATTATAACCTTATATTGAAATTTTATGTTTGCTTTTTACACAATACTACCCCTATTTATTCATCTGCCCGCAAAATTCAAGAAAATCATATTTTACTGTTTTCAAAATCATTTATTACTCATATAATGCATAATAATATCTTCCAATCTATACATTGTCTCTATATATATATATATATATATATATATATATATATATATATATATATATATATATATATATATATATATATATATATATATACACATATATATATATATATATATATATATATATATATATATATATATATATATATATATATATATATATATATATATATATATATATATATATATATATATATATATATATATATATATATATATATATATATATATATATATATATATATATATACATATATATATATATATATATATATATATATATATATATATATATATATATATATATATACATACATATATATATATATATATATATATATATATATATATATATATATATATATATATATATATATATATATATATATATTGGGGTTTACTAGTATTTAGTTACTTTGCATCCTTTAAATTAGCTGTCCAGACGAAGCTAAAAGCAGAAACCCGTGTCGGCAGATGTTTTAAAGTTTTGAAAGTGATTGTCAACTGGTGAGTATCTTTTGTTTTATTTATTTTTGGTTTTACTGAACAGAATAGGTGGAATTAAAAATAACATTATTGAGTCAGTCACACTGAACATAATGTGCATATTATCTTTTTTGTAATCCAAGTTTCAGCGTTTTGGCAAGCAGCCGGAAAAATAATTGTTTAAAAAGATATATCTTGCACTTATCTATGATAAGTTTTGTAAAAGTAGTAAATAATAATTAGCAAACAAATTTTGCAGCGTTATTATTTTTTTCATTCCACTTTAATTATTTATTTAACTTATAACTGATGTTTAAACAAACGACATATTTTTGATTTAAAGAACCGAAAATTATATGTACATTAGAAAACTATATTCTTAAAAAAATATTTCTAAAATACATTAAAATATAAACAAAAAAAATTAGCACCATAAGAACATTTTTAAACAACTACCTATTTAAAATTATAATTTTTCCAAGTTTGTTTTTTATAAGTTGTAAAATCTGTTATTACTAAAAAAAATCTAATAAAACCTTAAAAGAGGTTACAGAGTTTTTTAATTTGCGAATTTTGCTTCTTTGGCCATCGTCTGTCGTTAAAAGCTTTTTTTAAATCTCTTTAAATTGGGCTTGAAAGTTATCGTAATTAATTCGAATTATAATTCTTAATTTACAAAAAGTCATAAATAATTTTAACTTTATCTTTTAACTCTTTATTTTATTTGCTAATTTTTTCACAATTCCAATGCCCAGTGTTAAGAGAAAACTTACCAAGACTGTTAAAATACTTGATTAGGACGCAAAAATTCCCAAATACGAATCAGAAATTGAGTCTGTATAAAAAAGGAAAAACACACAAAATAAAGTTTTAGACGTAAAATCTTGAATGTACGATATTCTTAAAAGTTCATTATCACTCTAAACCATTTAAAAAATGAAAAAATAATCACTAGAAACTGAAGAAAACACATAATATCACAACGTAAATACACAGGTTTTAATTGATAACACCAGTTCTGCACTGATGGATACGTCACAACCGTTCACTGCTCCGCCCGTACACAGGCCAACATTGTTCTTATGATGCAAATCTATCCTCTTTTCATTAATAATCTTTGTGTGGTGTCAGCCGCTTTTTGGTAACATACAAGGAGAAAAATATATACTCCAGAGATTATAGGGATTGAGTTATCATTTTTATATTTTTCTGGAAATTTTTTATTGAAATGTTAATATTATATATACAGAGAAGATACCAGTATTTAAATATATATAACTATGGATTCTTAGCATTATGCTCAACACAAATGACGAGTATTAATTATCTAGTTCATCGCCTATTAAGCTTCCCCTTCAGGCATTAACTAAAGGTATAACTACAAGTAATGGATATTCTGTAAGTTTAATTGATAAAACAATTAGGAAATGTAAATTTAAAGAGGCACTTCGAAATTCCTCGACCTTTCAAAATGAAAGAGAAAATCCGAAATGTGTATCGATTCCATACGATTCTCGATTCACCCGTGATATTGAAAAGATTTTTAAAAATGTAGGTACGACAGTTGTTCATTCACCAAGAAATAAACCACAACTTTTAGGCAATCTAAAAGACAAAATCGAAACAAACGGAAAGTTGGGGATTTACGAAATCAACTGTAACGCCTATAATCAAAGGTATGTTGGACATATTAGACGATCAATTCAAACTAGATTCAAGGAACATATGGCTCATCTCAAATATGAAAGAAAAGATAAGTGCAGAGTTGCCCAACATGTAGCAATTTAAGATCGCTTGAAAATTACAATGTGTGAAAATAGTATCAATAGTAACATATGGCCAATTCCATATAGGCCGCTCTATTGGTTGATGAGTCACGGTTCACTGAAGCGTAGCAATAGTTTAGGTAGGTAGATTAGTTTAAATCATCTCCAGATGATGCTAACATGGTTGACGAAACGTGCGTCAAGTGTAGTATACGATGTTTTGGTGTTTTATGAAAAACTACGTCAGTGTTGATATGTTACGGATTTAATCCAGCTATTTCTTTTACCTTTGTTTATTTACACATATTATTATATTATTTTACTTTTCTAGTTCTGATACGTATTAGTTAAATTTCGACAACATTTTGTATACATATACAGTTTACAAAACAGTCTATACAGCAAATAAAGACGTCCCAAATATATTATATGTAAATGTGCGTTCTTACGTTGCGTTGTTCTCAAAACACCTGAAGTCATTTCACTTACATTCTGGAGTTATACGAATACCTTAATATAAACACTAGTTATACTGAGCAAATTTTAAACTACCCTGATTACTATTACAAATCTTTGTATCCTCAGCATGGATACTTCTTGTACTAGCTGGGTGGTAGTTAGATTTATCCGCTAAATTATTTAAACCACCGTCACAATCATGCAAAATTTTTTACACATTTTGTTATTTTTTGTGTAAAATACATTATAATAGATACATGATGTAAAGCATTTAGTGGCAGGGAAAAATAACCTATATCAAGAATTTAATAATCTTTATTTTCAGTAATGTTGCAATTGCTATGTATAACCTTAAATAATACCTTAAGTAATACTAACATTAAGGAAGGAAGTAAGAAGTAGAACGTATTATGAAAAAGTTTGTTTGCTTCCATTTAATTTTTTTATCATAGGTACCAAGAAATATTTTGGATAAAAAAGAGTTTTAGATGCTATACTAAGAATCCTTATATATTAGACTTCTTTGTATCGGCAAAGTTGGGTCACTTTTCATGTCTACAAGAGACCTAAAATAATATAGAGTGGGCTGTGACAAGCCGTAACATATTGAATAAAGAAAATGTATTAAATTTATGAAAATTTGACAGCATGTTATTTTATATTACAAAAAGTTTATTAAATATATGTGTCGGAAGTAGGAAGATAATACAGTGCTTTGTATTTAATATATTGTAATATATTAAATGATGGAAACTAATGTAGGTAATTTTATTCGTTAAACCTTGCAATGAACAAATAAAAAGTTGATTATTAAATAGACATTTGCTTGATGAACAGTGGAGGAAGCAAAGTTTGACGGTTTTATTACTCGAAAATTTTATTTTTACAAAATATATAAACAACTGTTTGTGCAACATAGTGGCTTCTTCATATGACTACTAGTAGTGAATAATGGGGGATTCTGGACCTCCACCCCCACTCCTGGCCTTGAAACTCCATCCTCCACTCTTTACCTTGAAACTCAACCTTATCCTTGAGCTGTAATCTTGACTTTGAACGAAATAATCCTTGACCTTGAGAAAGTCCTTAACCATCATATTGACTATTACAGTATTAAAAACAAAAAATATAGTTACTAGAACAATGGTAATTAATATACTCCAAACTGATTATTATTTAAAACTATGTAGCATTTTTTTAACTATTGCTTCTAAAAAGTTACACTGACGCGTGAACACAACTAGTTAGTATAATAATAATTTCCAGACCACAATTTAAATACTAAGTACAAATTTTTTGGGTTATTAGGTCCAATGTAATTAAAACACTACTGTATTAACTTGCCGACGTTTCGGTATAATTTATTACCATCCTCAGGGCACTGTAAGATATAAATAAATTGATTCTAAGTTATTCTATATTT
Source organism: Rhamnusium bicolor (assembly GCA_029963845.1). Taxonomy (NCBI): domain Eukaryota; kingdom Metazoa; phylum Arthropoda; class Insecta; order Coleoptera; family Cerambycidae; genus Rhamnusium; species Rhamnusium bicolor. The sequence continues at coordinate 959,925 of JANEYF010003153.1, forward strand.
GTTTATAATTTTTATATACCACTAACCTATAACTAATTCTAAATAATAATTGAAGTGCCTAAAATAAGTACATGTTTCCTACAATCTGTTATAGAATAATTAATTAACTGTTCAATATTATTTCTTCACTATTAGTTTGGATTAGAATTTATCACCCATATAGTTATAGAATAACTTACAATCAATTTATTTATATCTTACAGTGCCCTGAGGATGGCAATAAATTACAACTAGTTAGTCTTGGTTCGTTTAGCTGTGAAGAAAGTTTATAGGTATAAATGGACAGCATTGCTAATAGGTTTGTGCCAGCAGATAGCTCAGCTTTGGCAATCATTTTGAATCATTTGTGTTTAAATTTCCCAAAAAAATAGTTTTAGAAGATGGAGGGAATTATTTCTATCTTTATGCAAACTAGAGAATGATAACATAGAACGGTAGGTTATTCACAAATACGCTTATAATTTAAATAGTTTTAAACCGAAGTCCGTAAATAATATTGGTTTTAAACCATATTTTATATTTGAACTGCGCATGACCAGGTTAAAATCTGTGGAGAATCCGCGAATTCTTCAAACCGTTTGAAATCGGTTAGAAACTAATCAGTTGACTTGCCGGAACACTGAAATAGTAGTCAGAATCCCCGATTATTGTCTGCTGGAACGCCAATTTCGTTTTGCCCATGTCGAGGACAGTTTGAAACGGTTTCTGACTACTGCTGGAACAAGCCTAATATAAGTTTAGATTTAAACATTCCCAGATCATACCTACTTAGTTGGAAAAATGTGCTTCACGTACCAAGTGTTTTGGTGTTTACTGAAATTATTTCAGTGTCGATACATCAGAGGTTCCTGATTCCAAGTTTTAAAATAGGTCAATTTGCAAATATGGGTCGTTATTTAATAAACTGAGATAAAGACTCTTTCAGTATAAAAAACGTGGTTTATTTTTACAAAGGCACGGAATTTGTTTGTATACTTCAACATATTAAGAGCTGATACCAATTTATACAGTTTCCATGACCTAGTTACTGATTTCTTATTTTTAAACATTATAAAATAGATGTATCTTTGATAATAAAATAGTTAGTTGACATTATTTTGAACATAAACGCCATTACACCTCCAGAAATTGCATGTACAATAAATCAATCGATGCTATTTTGAATAGCGAAGTTCAGTCAATGATAGCAACGGTATTAAATTATGTTAAACATTTCTTCATTATTACAATTCAATACATTTTCAAATTAAAAGTGAAAATATTAAGTACATATTGCAAAAATAAAAGTATAATTTGCTTCCAAATGGATAATATATTTTAATATTTACCATTAGTTAAAATCATCATCATCATTTATTTTGGGCATAACCCTTTGTATTCAACCACATATTTGAATATGATTTCGATCTTCTATAGAATGTAAATTTGCCACCTACGTTAATTTTTCTAAAGGCCGATTACTTTGATATATAAAGGATATTGATTCGCCAGTTCTCTTTCTGTCATAATTTACTTGTAAACAGAACTTTTATAGTCCCTCTATTCATTCCTATCATCTAGATTTGAAAAAAAATCTTCCGGTATTTTATTCGTGAAGCAGTAATAATGATGGCATTGAACTCACTTTCAACCTATTGTATTTTTAAATAAGATATAATAATTATATTTGAAGATCATTCACGAACACTTTACCTAATATTTTTCTTCAATACACATACACTTACTTAAATATCTAAAAAAATTTTAAACCCTAGGAGACTTTGATTATCGTTAAATAGTGTTGTCAGATTTGTTGATTTTTGTGTGCTTAACAAAAAAGTTAGTAACATTTTATTAAAATGTGTTAAAAATATAAACTGCTGGTCAAATGAAAATAATAATGAAATTTTCTTGTGTAATCTTGAAGAAGATTATAACTGTAGAACATATCAAGATGCAGTCTTAAAAATGTTTTTGCGAATTCATCAGAAATAAACTGGCTTAACCATGATCTGAAACTACGATAGAAAACGTTGTATACAGGGCGCAAAATGAGATCCTCGCAATTTTTCAAAATTTCATTGGTTCAGAAAATGTAACAAAACAATTGTATGATTTTATCTGTCATATTAGGACAAACTGGAAGAAATAGTTTTGGATGCTTTTTTGATAACTCTTTTATTTCTAAAGATACAATTCTTTTCTGAAAATGAGTCACACTTTCACACATTGGCTAATCACTTTTCAAAAAAATTATTTACTCGAAATCAATTCAGCAGAAATGCCTTTAACCACCCTACAATATTCGAAATAAATGTAATATTGTAATTTAAAATTAATACAAATTTAACAAATTTCAAGTACGTTTCGGAAATGTTGAGGAAAATTGCGGAAACAGTTTTTTAAAGTTTTATATTAGCTTCATTATTATTGATGACACAATTTTTGTGTGCAACCATTAACTGGAGAAAAAATAACAGATTTAAAAATTCTGAAATTTTTACTCCTACAGATTGCTTGTCGTAAAATGTTATGAGTATTTATACAGTGTGATTCAAAATATTAATGAAAACTTACTTTTTTATTAACACTAATTTTATTATTTTTCTTGCTTTTGCAAATGATACGTATAGCGATTTGTAAAAGTAAACAGATTTATCCGCAACGGTCTGTTGAGTCATTTCATTATTCAAAAGACAAATATAATTTCGTATTTCATTTTCTCTTAGCTAAGGCATTTTAAGTTGTTGAATATTGTCGCCTCAAAAACAGGAAAAATGTAAATTGTTGCCGTGGTTGAAACTGAAAAATGAACCATCCAAAAAATTTATCCCAGTATTATGGATACGGATGTCGAGAGAAACAAATGCCAGTTATGTAGAAGAAAACATGGTACATCGGAAAACTTTTGGGGGGTATCACCGTGTATGCAGGAGTGAAGTGTAACGGAAAAACAGATATGTCTTTACATTATTATTTTTTTAAGTTACCCTCTATATTGCCATAAGAAATTCAACCATTTACTTTTACAAATCGTTATACGTATTATTAATTGCAAAGGCAAGAAAAATACCACGAATCATGTTAACAAAAATTAAGTTTTATTAATATTTTGAGTGACTGTAAATACTTATAAATTTCAACCAAAAGCACCCTGTAAGAGTGAAATTACAATTTTACGATTTCCTAAACTTCTAAGTTGTTATTTTTCCTTCTATTTACGGTTATACATAAAATTCGTATATATAAGAATAATAAAGTTAACACCAGTGGCGGCTCGTGATATTGTCCACAAAGGAGGCTTGAAATTTAAAAGGCAACTAAATTTCAATATTATTACAATTTGCACATTTCCCCACCACCCTTGAGGCAGTACAACGGCGCGTTACATTTTTTTGTCGTGCGTTGATCGCCAGAGTAGCCTTGCTATCCCACTTATAATTAAATTATAACTTCTAGTAAAAATGAAAATAGTTTGGGAAAAAAATTGTTAAATAAAAGTATTTTTCTACAAACAAAAAATTGTATTCATTATCACTGTCAGAGTGTAAAATTATTACTTTTAATAAAAATTAAAATAGTTTTGAAAAAGAAGTTACATAAAAAATATTTTCTAAAAAATAAATAACGTAAATAAATATTTCTTCTAAAATAATTACTAACTATATTAATCTTTGGTGTAAAGTCTAAATATATTTATAAATCAGTGGTAACTTGCGATTTTCAGAATTGGCAAAATGGTTGATTACTTCTTCATAAAATGAAAATAAATCGTTTTTCTTCAGCTCTGACATAAAAACGTTTTTGTATTGAAATAAGCGATATATTTGACAGACGGTCTTGAGTTATTGTGTTTCTAATAAATGTTTTTATGCGTTTGGTGAAACATTTTTTTATGTAAAATTTAAAAAAGCTGTGAAATTCAAATAAAAGTGTATTCTTGTATTCAGTTAAAAAATGCATGTGATCTTTTTAATAACTACTATAATGTTATTAGTTATTCTCTGTTCTACTAATTTCCAAGCTGCTTTTTGATAGGCTCGGTGGTGTGATAGACAGAAGCGGATAATTTTACCAAACCTCCCTCGTTTAATTCCAGTCCAAGTCAAATCTATGCAGTATAGTAGATGAGCAGACCTGCTCGCTTCCTTTTGAAAATGGTGCGACCTCTTGGGTTTCATGTATTTGCGATATGCGCACATCAATTATCCCTACCCCACGACACAGTGACATTTCAGTAAAATTTCCAGGTTGAAGGTGTCAATGTTGACATAAGTACTGATGAATTCGGTGATTGGCCTTGGTAGTAGTTATAGGCCGATGTAAATATGTGATTTAAAAAAAGTTCTGTTTTGAATCCACAAGGCGAGAACTCGTATAAAAATAAAACAAAATATTTCGCTTATTTTACAACTAAAATTATCTTTGTATGTTTCCTCTACAACCTAGAAAAAAATCGGTCGCAGCTAGGTGCTCCTCGACAATACTTTCTCAACATATTCAGTTTGACATAAGAAAATAAATTACTTTAATAATTGAAAATACCATTTCCATATATTTCTTTTAATTATATAAAATGATTAAAATAAACAAAATAAAAGAAATGAGTTAAATGAGATAAATGAGACGACTGACATGAATGAGATAAATGAGATACATGAGATAAATGAGGTAAAACGAGACAAATGAGACAAAAACAAATGAGATAAACGAGACAATTGATATAAATGAAATAAATGAGATAAACTGGACAAACAAGACCAACAAAATAAACGAAATAAAATAATTTATTTTTCATTCATTTCAAATTGGATATGATGAGGAAGCGAGATCGACTATTTTTTTTAATCGAATGGAATTAATTTTAGACTTTTTTCTCAGTAACGGTTAATCTTACAATAGATGTTATAAGTTCATTTCGGTACATTTCCTCATTCTGAAAAATTTTTATTTGACAAATTTTTTAGGTTTAACGCAATTTCTTTCTCTCCATTAAGATGTACCCTCCCTGGTCAATCAAGTTTACTGATATTCAATAGGGTTTGTACTTGGACCTCACAGATGTAAAAATTCAAATTTCCACGTTAAAACGTGTTTGAGAAAATGAGGTCACACCAATGACCAGCGGCACACAGACACACAGACGGCATGCCAATTCGGATAAATTTTCGGGTCTCAAAGCGTTCATTTTCATCATAATCTGATATTTGGTTTTTCTCATGACGCCAATGCCAATACTTTATCTGTAGGTAGATGAGAAAGTAGAATTGTAATTTAATTAAAATCAAATTTAAAATAAAAAACAAGGCAACATATTTTAGCTCTCAAAATTTCCATAAAAAAGTTATTTAAGATTGTATAATAATTTGTATTCCCATTAGGTTACCCTTTATAAATCAATAATTCCAAATCTAAAGTCTGGGCTCAGAAACGAAGTGGAAAGATTTATAATAGTCTGTGATTATTCTCTTGATTTTGATATATAAACTATCATCCATTTTTCAACTGGATAATCTTTAAAGGATTTTCCTTTATTAATGCACATAGCACAATGAATATAATAACTTTATAATTAAATTATTGTAGCAATTGATAGAATATGATAATATCTTTAAGGTGCATAAAATCTGTTTATACTCAACCGCAATAATTTCTTGTATTTTTCTTTTTTATTAATAATTTATTTGTGATGTATTGCTTCTACACATAATATATTTACAGTGGATTTAGGAATATAATGTTACTAATCGCCCTTTTTAATACAATCTAAACGACACTTATCATAAATTGCTTTAAACCCTAAACAAATTTCTAACAGTCTGTCTAAGCAAGATAGCAGGTGAACCCTTTGAGATATAAACTTTATATGTTTAATATTCAATTGTTATGTTTCCCAAGGAAATAACTATAAAATCTGCATTTTTGATGTTTTTCCAAGCTGCAAATTAAAGGCAGAAAATCGAGTGAGTCATCTAAAATGAGCATCATGTACATACATGGGGATGGAAATTCGGTTCATATCTCGATTTTTTTTCAACTGTGGAAATTATGTAATATCTATTGTAGATAATTAAAAAAGGACCTGTCTAGCCTACAAACTTGTATTATTTTAACGTATTTATCGATAAGAATTATGGCACTATTATTTTCAACACATTTTTTTTTTGTATTTTCAACTTTAATTCTCCCTTGATTTTCTTTTGTTTCGAGTGACGCCTTAAATCCTGACGTGATAATTGAATAATCTGCGCAAACACTGATTGACGAAGATTTGCTGTCTGGATATGAGGAGATCGAAAATCTTTAGGTTGCTAAATCGAGCATCAATACTAACGACGTGTGTCTTTAAAATATTAATTATAGTTTTTAAGCAGAACCCAAAACTTGCACTGAAATTTTTTTTTGAAAGCTTCCGCAGAAAAATAGCAAAATAAATCAGGTGTTTGCCTGTTGTAGTTAAAATTTGGACTCCAAAGTTAGTTAGTATTCGTTTCTCATGTTACTTACGGAAGTGAAAATCGTTGCGCTCATAGAACGGCTTGAGTTTTTAATGAAAGACACCCCGTTAGAAATGTAGGCTTCAGTATAAAATTGGTTTAGTGTGAAAATGTCAAGAAACTGGTTTAACGTATTATAAAAAACTCTAACTTGTTAGCAGAACAGGTCGAAGTTCTTGGTCATTTCGCAATGAATCTAAATATCTTTATTCCGAAAGTAGCTAAATTAACCCAAATTACACACTTCTGTTGTGTCAGTAAGTAAGATGCTCTATATAAAGAAGTTATTTCTTTGCAAACTGTAAAATCATGAACAGCTCGGTGAAGATTATTATGACAGAAGAATTTAATTCTGTGAAGAAGTGGGTAAAAAAATCACAGATGATCCATATCTGTAAAAAAATATTTGTCCATTTTTTTTCTTCGATGGGTTTGTTAACAAACCTAATTGTAGGTACTGGGTAATGAAAATTCATATATGTTTTAAGAGGACCATACACAATTTCCTGAGAAGGTTAATGTGTGGACTGGTATTTTAGGCCTACTTTCGTTAAACAAAACCTGACTGGGCAACTATATTTAATGAAATAAACCCACTCATTATCTAGCCGCTAGAAAACCAGGTCGATGAAGAAGGAAACATGGTGCTCGATGAGCACAATTTGCATTTACAACAAGACGGAGTTCCTCCTTATTATACTGTTCTAGTGACACAATGGTTGGCTGGAAAATTTCCTGGGAAATGATACAAAAGATATTCAAGAATGACCGGCAAGATATCCGGATTTAACGTCGCTTGATTTTTTCTTTTGGGGTTATTAAAAATTCAAGTTTACAAAACTCCGCCAAAACATAAATGTGATCTTTATAAATAGATTTCCCAAGAAACATTTAGAAAAGTCCGGCGAGTATTCGAGAACAGGCTTTATTATTATTTAGCAAACAATGGGGTACACTTTGAATATTTAATAATTTTTTTTCCGTATACGTAAGTGTAATATGATTATTCATTAAATGATATATTTCTGGTTCTATCAGAAATGGATGATTCGATTTCATTTCATTTTTTTTTTTGTAGACGATAAGACTTTCCATGTCCTTTAAAATGATATGTCATAAGTAAAGCCGGCCCGTTGTAATGCAGTCTATTGAACGGAGATATAGGACAAACGTACAACATGCGCCGAGAACTACACATTCAACATATTTCCAACGAAGAGTTAAATTATCTCGACTGGGCGCGAAGTACAGTAATATATGGTCTCTAAGCACGGCTTTTTGTAAAATATATATCGATAAAAATGCTTTAGGAAAAAAAATACGAACATTTTACACTCTTAAATTTATTAACGAAAATTTTAAAACTTGCAAGCAAAACAAAATTAATAATTTGGAGACACCAATAAAGCATTTTTTTTTATACCTATATATTTTATTTTGCAACCTAAAAAATGTTTATCATTTATTATTAGAGCTGTCCGAGGTGGCTGGAGTACAGCCACGGTCTTGCAATGGCGTCACACGTGCCGATTTAGAAGTGATTTACGCTGCAGTCTTATTTGAAAGGTTAATGCGTGAGGTTGTACCTATAAATTATACATAATGTCAAACGCGCCAAAGGGTAAAAAACGACCGTACGCGGACACAGTGAATAAATTTATCGGTGAATTTCCGGATTTATTCTATGACGGATGTAAAATAATTTGTAAAGTTTGTAATCAAGACTTAATGTGCTGGCACAAAACAGATTGTCGTCGTCATATCAACACCGTGCAACATCAAAATTAAAAAAATGGCATGCCTTTGACAACTCAGTTTATGTTTGATTTATTGTTAATGTTAATAGCCTGTAATATTCCGCTACACATACTGGATAAACAACCATTTCGGAAGTTTTGGAATAAATACAATCCCCAGGTGAACTTACCAAGTCGTACATCGTTACGTAGATATATTCCAGCTGTTCGTGAAGACATTGTAAATAGGATTAAATGTGGATTAAAAAATACACGGCTTTGGTTATGTATTGACGAGACGACAGATTGTAAAAAAATTCTATTTTAAATATTATAGTACGTGTACTGGGCCCTCTTAAACTAACATTTCCACTTTTACTAGCTAGTAAAAGACTAACTGCGTGTACTGGCGAAATAATTACGGGGTGTTGGAGACATTCGCAAAATTTGAACTTTCAACAAGTCAAGTATTGATGTTTGTGACTGATGGTGCTGCGACAATGCGCATGGTAGGCCGTTCTTTTCAAAGAGACAATTATAGGTTTTTACATGTTACGTGTAAAGTGCATGTGTTACATCTTGTGGCAGAAACTAATCGAAAATGTTTTCCAGAGGTAGATGCATTAATAGCAAATACAAAAAAAGTTTTTCTCAAATCTCCTAAACGGCTTCGAGCATTTCACAGACAGTGCCCTGGTATCCCTGAACCACCAGAGCCGATTCTTACACGTTGGAGAACGTGGTTGAAAGCGGCTTTTTATTATGCTGAATATTTTCAACAAATAAAAGCTGTGATACTACAGTTCAACCCTAACGAGGCTGCAGCTATTAGAGAAAACCAGACAAGCTTTCAAGACGTTTCCCTTGAAACAGATTTAAAAACTATTAATAACAATTATAGAGGACTACACGACGCAATAGAAAAATTGCAAAATAGTTCGTTGTCGTTAGTGGAATCGCTGCAAATAGTGAACGACGTAAATACACAGCTACAGGCTATAAATGACGCAAAAAATAATCGCGTTAGTGAAAAATTCGAGAGTGTATTACAGAAAGATCCTGATTTTAGCAAATTAAGACAAATTTGTGATGGTGCATCTACAACTTCGTTAAGTGAGTTCACAGATTGTTTTACTTATGCCTGTATTACATCCGTAGATGTCGAATGATCATTTTCAAAATGCAAAACATATTTTTTCACCAAAGCGAACATCGCTGACGGAGACAACTGTAGAAACATACCTGATGCTATTATACTATAGATCTTCCCCACTTTGTGATTACGACAACCAAACTACTTCATAAATCTGCTTAAAAGGGTAAGTTTTATACAAATTTTTATAAAATGTAACATTATTGTTAAAATTTATTTCCATTTACTGTACTTATTCAAGTATTATGATATGATGTAAACATATGAGTCATATGACGGCTCTGTCGGCCAGGTGACCTCGGACAGCTCTATTTATTATTATGACAACCACAAACAACTGTTAATGGACGTGATAAGAGGTAAGTCTTTGTGAGTTACACCAGGCTCCTCACCAACGCCAGTAAATTTCTTAAAACGAAGGATGAAGGCACAGTATACAGTATACTGTGGTGAAGGGGTGGAATGGAATATAATATTCAATCAACAGTGGTTTCAAACTTCTCCTTCGAAAACTAAATCGTTCTTCTTTCTCAACATCTTGTCTACTTTAATTGATCCCACATTAAAATTAATTTTTTAATAAATATTGTATAATTATAATTTATAACAGTTGCACAATATTTATTGCAAAAGTAGTTTTAATGTAGACAAAATAAAAAAAAACATGAAAGAAAATATGTGATGTGGCCAGCACATAACTTTCTTATACCAGTATATATCATCCTGATATAAAAAAATCATTCTATTTAATTCTTCACTTACCTCAATTAAATTTTAATAGCGTCCCTTGAAATGTTTCATTAAAATTTTTAAATAATTAATTGTCAGCGTCATTCAATACTGTCAATAATAATTCATGTCATATATTTTAATAATTTCTTCTTATTGACATTGACATTTTTGTAACTAAATTAGATATTTCAAATGTAAAACTGTTAAATTTATCCTAACCCCATTTTGTGAGGTCAAATGTATAAAAAAATTTAAGTTTACATCAGCTTTATTTAAGTAATTGGAAAATATATTTTATTGGCTTGATATAGTAGACAAGATTTATATAATCTATTTTTTTGTAATGGCAAATACAAAATAGTTTGTGTCCCGTGGACCTCCTTTCAGCTGGCCAATTTTGCTCATCATCGAATTTATCATTGTCTTTGGCCTTTAGAATATGTGTACTGTGTACCAAATTTGAATACTGTATCTCAAAAACTGTGGCTGCTATCGCGATACTACAGACAGATTTTTTTCCATAAAGTTATGTTTTTTCATTATAATTTGTCGAGATTCGTCCAGAAATGCAATAAAAATTTTTAATTATTTTCCCGAAATTGTACCTTTTTTCTTCTTTCATTCATTACGTCTCTTCTGGTGGTTCCACATTCACCAAATTTAATGTGTCACCTAAAATGTTGTTGACAATCTTAATGCCAAGTTAAGATTGTATAAATCAATCAAAATCTCGAGGTCGAAAAAAATCACGATTACTATGCTTCCTTATAGGTATTAGGTATAAGAGAGTAAAAACGTTAAAATGATTGAAAGACTATAAAATCTTGAACAGAAAATATACGTTCTTTCCAATTAATCTCTGCTAACATTTGATGCTGAAATGTGTAATTATTTTTGGGACTAATTTCCCCGTGCTACATTAATAATTTGGAATGTTCTAATGAGAGTTATGATGATTTTGAACAGCGTGAACAATGGAATGTTATCGACATATGCAGATCGTCATTTGTTTATTGGCATTCGACATGGTGCCACCAGTGTTTAGATATCGTATCATTCGTATCATATTTGGAGAGCAGAAATGTACAAATTCCATGATAAAGGGATGGGATAACGGCGTAATTTTGGGCGAAATTGGTATGTCGATTGCCTCTACTTATCGTGTAACAGATGATAGCAGGCTTTCTTGAAATGTATTATGTCTCTTGAACAGGAACGTACTAGGTAAGATGTATAGTTTTACTAACTTTTTAAGAATTAATATTTTATTTTATTTTACATATACATGCCCAACAGAATTTACATTCCAATTACAGGGCCGGAAATAGAATACTAACATAATGTACATGTACATATATAACATATAAATCACATGAAATTAATATAAATTAAGGTGATTAATATAACAAAACAATCAACTAACAAAATTTTGACTTAATTTAACTAGTTTACTAATTAAAATATCAACATCTTTTTCAACAACTTGATAATTACGGCTAATAAGATCTCTGACGTAAATCTATGACCCTGGTATTGATTTCTGTTACGAAGATAGGATTCAAAAAATAAATTAATTCTAGGTTGAAGCCCAAGGAATATAATTTTTTTAATAAAATACCCTGGTTTATTCTGTCGAATGCTTTAGAAAAATCCGTATAAATGACATCGACCTGTCCACCACCATCTATGATTTCCGCTAAGTACTGTATTATGCAAAGCAGGCTCGTAGTTGTGGAACGTTATGAATGTTGATTGATACAGATGCTTCGATGGATTTGCGGATTAAGCGTGTTATGTACTTAAGATAATTTCGAATACTTTACCAAAATTATTTATAATTGTTATAGCGCGGTAGTTTTGTATATCAGATTTACCGCTTTTTGTGAATTGAGTAAATTTTTGAGACTTTCCACTTATCAGGAAATGTATTTGTGTGTAAACATAGGTTAAAAATGTGATGAAGTGGTGAAGCTAATATGCTTGAACAGTCTTTTAAAAAAATACTGGCAGACCATCAGGACCTGCAGTAAATTTCGGCTTAACTTTTTTAAAGGCATTTAACACGGCCTGTTCAGTTACCGTTGTAATTGTAATGTTAATATTTTCGCTCGTGTTTGAAAAATAGTCTACATTATGACTTCACATATAGGAAGAGCCAAAGTTACCAGTAAATAACATGGCAGTGTCTTTCGGATTATCAAGGATACTGTTGTTGTTGCTGGTCATGGTGTTGGGTAATGAACTATATTCCTTTTTATTTTTGACATAAGCCCAGAAGCCTTTTGGGTCAGATGCTAATTTATCCTCCATGGATTGTAAGTAATTTTTATAAGACGCGTCAATGTCTTACTTGATTTTGTTTCTTAAAAATTTTTACCCTTCTTGATCAGCAGAATTATTAGATTTTTAATAAATGCGAGAAGTCACCTCTTTACATTTTATGTCGGTTATTATGTGTTTGGTAAACCATGGAGGAAATTTTCTTTTTGAAGGATATGTCACTGGTACAAATTTAGATACGTTGTTATTGATAACAGAGTATAAGTAATCCACAGCCTCATTGGCTTTATCAATTTTATAGAGGCTATTCCAGTTTGTCTTGCCTAGTTCAGTATAAAGCGACATAAAGTTAGCTTTTTTGTAATTGCGTGACATCAAAATTTGGAAGATTGTTTGTAGTGTGATTCAAAATATAATTCGATATTTAGTGGTGGGTGGTGCTTCTTTAAGCTCTCGGTAATCAGATCTTTTTACAACGCAAACTTTATTATATAAAACTAAATCTAATATTTTGTTACTGGAGTTCGTTATACAGTTGAATTGATTAAGATCATAAAAATTACTAAAATTATTCAGCTCGATAATTTTAATGGTCCTAGGTGAATTATTATGTATGCATTCATAATATTCAGGAATATTAAAGTCACCTAAAATTAATATGTCTGTACCATAAATACTTAGTAGTTTAGCCAAACAATCAAAAATTGAGTTATAAAGTTGCGTATTTAAATTAGATGGCATGTAGGTCTCGAAGACGGAAACAGTTGCAGCTTCTAATATGACTTGAATGCCAATTGTATCTATACTTGGGTAATTTGCATAAATACGGTCTATATTTATTATGTTAACTTTGTTTTATTTAGTAGGATAAGAGAGCTTCCACCTCTAGTTAGACTTAACTGTTTAAATTTGCGATCGCATCGGAAAACTTTATAATTTTCAGTACAAATCTCGACATCGAAAATGTGTGAGTCTTATCAAGTTTCTGTGAGATATAACATATCAAAATCGCAGTTTGCAATGAAGTTAAGTAATTCGGTGATTTTGCTATTTAGCCCTTCTACAGTCATATAGAAAACATTAAATGCTCGCGTAATTTAAAACAAGAGCAGCTCATTCTTTAGCACTTTATATACTTTTGAAATGTGTTTAAATAAAAATGTATGATTATAGCAAAGTTATATTAGGATAGAAATTTCCATATTGATGATATGTTAAATAGTTATTTATGACACAAGGACGAAAAACATTTTCGTCCATGTGTCACACTATTTTTTATTCGATTGTAAGAAGAAAATAATAAATTTTTATTTATTATATTTATTATAATTGAAAAATCTTATCGTAATAGACTTCACGTCACTTTGACATAATCTAATAAGAATATCCGTCTGAAAAGTAGACGCCTAGCAATCACAACAAAAATACCTGTTATAAAAAGGTTATCTCTTCGTTCAGATACTCGAACAAAAATCATAAATTTCAATACAATCGAATAAATAAATATATTATAGGCATTTCAGTAGTTTCGAAACCAAAAAGTCACAGACGCTTGGGATAATATTAGTTTAAAATACAATGTGGAAACTTATGATTCTGTATCTTTTTTTGGAAAAAATCCTCAGACAGGTCTTTTGTTCTTAAAATGAAAATTTGTGTCATAAAAATTCAACCTTCTTAACCCCTCCTGTACAGATCAACCCCTTCGAAAATTTTAAATGGCACTAGTCGAGTTATATCGTGTTTTCAGCTGACCTCACAAAAATATCTCCAGTGGGGTCATGTCAGGCGACCTTACGGGTCATTCCTACGCACCTTTCTACCTATCCATGTATTCCGAATACTCTATATTCTCCGAGATTATTTGGATTGGGAAGTAAGTTTGTAAAAGTGGGAATAAGCTCTGTTAGTACCATCAAAGGATATTGGTCCAATTATTTGATTCCCCACTATGTCCAAACATTAACATTTTCTTGTTTTTTAGTATGTAACTCTTGAATCCAGTGAGGATTCTTCCGGGATTAGTGTCTACAAATCTGATGATTTACATATCCATAAAGAAGTTGAGTCACCAGAAAATAACACCTTATCTATAGATAATTCATTTTGGTCCAACCTCCTATTTCTTTACAAAATTCAACCCTTCGATCAGGATCGTCCTCACATAACTCCTGTGTTGAATGAAGTTTGTAAAGATGCAATTTATTTGCTCTAAACAACTTCATGATGACTGTATGACTTACATAATTACTCCTTGCAGTTTGTCTTACAGAAGTCGCAGCAATTTCTTCTACCTCCAACATTACATACATTTAATTTGGTGTCTCCTCTTTTGTAAATGTCTCGCATATCCGAGCTCACTGTTTTTCTGTCTTACTAACTATTCCTTATGATATACGAGTAAATTAGTTAATTATTATCATCATTACGATTGTTATACGATGAGTTTCAGTTAAATAATGAATTTCTTAATATATACCACTACCGCATCAAACTATCACAATTATATATTCTTGTTAATCGAAATTCTGTTAAATGCATGAATAATTTAACTCACTGTAGAAAGAATGCTTAGTAATGTGATATCCAATGGATATAATGCATCAATACAACGAAATGAGTATAATGGTATAAGTCACTTGTGTTGTAATCAACCATGCAACATCTGCTGAGGACTTCAATGAAAATGAAAAACTATAAAAATCGCTAAATACGAGAACATCATTCCACACCAGGATGCATTTTGAATTTAAATAATAATAACAGTTAGTATTATGATAACAGCTGATTCTATATAGAAAACTGAGCCTCGTAACAAAAGACTATACAATATGAGGACCGCATGATAATTGGGACATTAAAATATGTATAACAAAGACAGAAGCATTAATATCACACGTGTTAGAAAATAATAGAATTCAAAATAAATAGTGCAATTAAAAATTTTTACATATAAACAAGTCATCAAGAGAACACCTTTCTACTTCAGATTCACCCAGCCTAATGAGGTGACTTATTTTTCTCGAACGTTTACAGTGAAGCTGTAACCTCTTTACCGTATGAGTCCTCTAATAATTCTAAATGTTACTAATTGGTGTCATTCCCCGTTCTTTCTCGTGTGATCTGCGAATGGTTCTGTCTTTGTTGTAGATATTTGATTCTACTATTTACCATGTATTACAGTCCTCATACTGTATTATTGCCACGCATGTGCTCATGCTTAGTCAATCGAGTATAGATTTCGAATTTCTATAAATGTCTCGAAAATGTCCATTATGGTAGCATATTTTTAAAATATACCCCACTATGTTTTACTGTGTGATTTTACCAAGGCCCTCAACTGTGACTTTCATGAAAGATTACTAGAAAAGATGCTACCATTTAGAATTAGAGGATTACCCTTTCCGATTTTGAGTCCTATATAAGGAACAATAAACAATGCGTATTCATAAAAACTAGTACTTAGCAATATTTAATTATCACTCATGATGAACCTCACGGTTCGGTCTTGGGATCTTTATTGTTCTTAATCTACGTGAATGGTTTCCACAATTTATAGAATCAAATAAATCTAGTGTTTACAGATGACACCACTCTGTTATGCTCGGACTGTAATTATGATAAATTATTATAGCACTCCTCAAATAAATGATAAACAGGTCCAAAACTTCTTCTTCTTAAACTCAACCAAGAGAAAATACAAATACAATATATCCTCTAACAAAAATATAATTAAGGGTGAAAAATATAATTATGGCGGAATTCCTACCATGCATTAAAAGTTTTTCACCAACAAAAAAAAGCTGTAAGGATTCTTGTAAGTGCTAGTTTTATAGAGAACTGCTAATCTATATTTATTAAACTAGGCATAATGCCTCTTGCTTCATTGTTTATATTATATTACAGTCTGATTGTCCGTAAGGATGCATTCAGTCAAGAACTCCCCCTAACTTAAAATTACACAATCATTTACCTCGAGAACCCAAGCAGGTATCTCTATTATCATTTAAGAGCCGATATTTCCATCTCCTATTAAATTTATTTGGTAGATAGTTTCCTTGGATACAATTGTATCAATAATTGTTTCCATGGAACCTACTAATCAAATAGATCTAATGAGAGATGGAAAGATCGGCCTTAATCAAAAATCAAGAAATTTATTTTAAAATATTGCTTTTACTGAACTCCATTGATGAATATCTACATATACAGTAATACGATATTGTATGTTGATATGCACAGTGCACACACTTGCAGAACATTGTTGTTTTTAATATATTTTCTAAATACATTTTTGTTAATCTTTATTGTTGTTTTTAACCATAAGTACTTCAATATATATATGATACATATTATTAAAATTAATTATGTATGTGTATATGTATATGTGTATATATGCGTGTATATGTGTACAATGTGTGTGTTTACGTACATATGTATATATATGTTAATATTTCTATTGTGTATTATATTGTTACTCCATTTTTTATTATAACTCTTTACCATCATAAATTTGTCACAGACTAGTAATTAGCCAGCCACGTATTCTGCAACATAAATATGATCAAATAAAAGCTATCTATCTTCAAGATAATTTGATCTCTTAAAAATTTTGATAGGTTTATATTAATAGAATTAGTTAATGTATATATAGATAAATATTAAATTGCAGACCTTAATGTTACCCATAAAATAACGTAGTAGATAATGTATTTGTTTAATTTCAGGTGTAGAAGTTTATCGAGGTGAATGTCCTACCCTGTCGAAATCTCAGCTGTGGAATTTCATTTAGTAAATAGGTTGGGGGTTATATTTTAGGTCATCAAATAAGTGGTTTCTAAATCTATCCTACGCTCTCATGCCTTTTATTGCAAAATGTTTAACCACAAATTTTACATCAACTTGATTTCAAGTATTTCTTATAAATTCGTAGACATAAGGTTAAAAATATGCATGTGTTTATTTTTTCGAAAATGTAATAAAGATGTAATTCAGAAATTAGTTAGTAACATAAAAAAGTCGCTCTAGCTAGATGCATCTCGACAGTACTTTCTCAGCATCATAACACTGAATACTGAAATGAAAAAAAATGTTTATTACACATGTTAATTTCATTTATATTTATATTTATCGATTCTTTCAATTGGATGCAAAATTAACTTTAGCAGTGGTTAAACGGTTAACGGATAATCTGGTGAGAAATCCCCAAGAATATTTTCGATATGATATCACATCATGAAAAATTTTTATTTGAACATTGATAACACTGACGTAGTTTTCCATAAAACACCAAAACACTATATACTGCACTCGACGCGCGTTTCGCTAACCAAGTTGGCATCATCTGAGATAATTAAAACTAAACTTATGCAAACAATCTACTCTATTTATACCTAAACTATTGTCCACACCGAACGGTCACGGTTTGGTGTAGACCGTGACCCACTAACCAATAAAGCGGGCTATTTGGGATAGAAATTAGGAATGTAACAAATACTAGACAGCTGGATGCATTTGAAAGCTTGGAAATCATATCAGAGGGCCTATCCCAAATAGCCCGCTTTATTGGTTAGTGGGTAACGGTTCACCGAACGGTCACGGTTTTGGTTCGGTGAACCGTGGCAATAGTTTAGGTGTAAATAGGGTAGATTGTTAGCATAAGTTTAATTTTAATCATCTCCAGATGATGCTAACTTAGTTGGCGAAACACGCGTCGAGTGCAATATATAGTGTCTTGGTGTTTCGTGGAAAACTACGTCAGTGTTATCTTCACATCAAAGGTTCCAGCGAACTTTAGAAATTGATAAGAAGCAATTTTTTGGGCCTTCATGTAAAGTGGCCTCCCTTGTACACTGATTTTATTAATATTCAATAGGGTGTTCCCTAAATTCTCCAAAATTTTAGGTTTTCATGTTGTTATGTGCGAGAAAAACACATCACAGATCTACAGACACATTGATTGCATACTGATTTGATAAATTTGATAAACGTCCATTTCATCATAATCTGGAGGTTGAATTTTTTTACGGCGCCAATTTTTTACATATATGAGAAAGTAAAAATAAATAATTTTCATTGCATATAATCACAATAATATAAATACTCTTAAACATAAAGTTTGAGGATTAAGTATGTCTTTTAAATCAACCTCTAATTAGGAAGAAGAAAAAGAAACTCTTGATATACTTTCCTTTTATTTTTACATTTCAGGCAATACCAAAAATAAGTGATGATGAATCATCAAATCATATTTGAATAATTAATTGCATTCATTTTAAGAATGGCTACTACAATAATGGAATTAAACAAACTGAAACATCAATCACCACATCAAATGTAATAACCATTAAATTAATTATCGTCTTGACATAAACAATTCATAAATGTCTGCATTTCGACGCAACTTAAAAAATACTGTTAGCAAAGACACCTACTTGTAAAACTTTTCCAATCTGCCATAATACCATTGTCATCAGCCACACGGAATTTCAATTCATAAGGTTAATACTTATTATATTTCATTTTTGTAATATGTCTCTTGGGGAGAAGGAGCTTGATTTATTTTCAACTTCTGTAACATTGTTTACGATCGATTTTACTGTTCTAAAATATATGATAGTAATTTCGAGTGGGCGTATATATGTTTGAGAAAGCCAGAGATGACCTACTTTATGGGTATACATATATTGCTCCAAAAGTGACGTACAGGAGTTTTAAATTTATGACAATAATAATAGAAAACAGGATATTTCTCATTTTCATCACTAAAGACGGTCGAATCTGCGAAACTCGAGTGTAGCGACCGTGGTATTTTCACCTGCGCAAACACGCAGTTATCCTAAGGGTCTACATAAACACATTACATCAGTTCACTTTTCCCCGGAGGCGCGGCGAAGAGTTTGTTTATTAATAGATCAGGCGGCAAGGAGTACAGGAAGGCCCAATAAGGAAATAATTCAAGGAAATCTGGAATTTATTTTAATCGCCTTAATTACATTTCCCTCTAACCATACTAAGTTTTCTTCCTCGTACGATGTCGGCGTTACCCACCATATTAACGAAAATGTGCCGAAATTTATTTTATCGCGAAAATTTCCTAAAATAGTAACTTTTTGGCATAAATACCTATTAACAATCAATTTTTTTTACAAGAAAAATTCTTAGTACTTTTTTGCTAAAATTAACCGTTTCAGAGACACAGACGCTCGAATTTCGAACTTTTGCGCGACTATACGAAATAATGTTTTTTACTTGCAATAACTACCAGATTCAGTACGATAAGCGTAATTTTTCATTTTATGGATCATAAAACAATAGTAAATAATTAAGTATTCAATATTTAATACTCGTTTCCACACCACCTTGCGGTAGAGTACATGGCGCGTTTCTTCTTTCATAAGTAATACAACAAGAAGCTTCGATTTTATTGGATACATTTTTATGAAAACTTGGTTATCTATGACAATATAACGAAAGCAAAGTGTTCTACAAAAAACACGAGACCGTAGATCGACTGTTTTTTGCAGTTTGCTTTGTTACATTGTCAAAACGACAACAAAGAAATACAAATTTATCCTATTCAAAATAGAATCCTCGAATGGTCCTTGGCATGACAATTCCTCGAGTATATGATATTATAGATAATAAATTAATAATTAATAATAAGTTTATTTGCTAATAATATAATTATTAAAAATAACATAAATATGACATTATTTAAACGTTAATTTCTTACAAAGAACAATAGAGGTATGTGAACTTGCCACCACAACCGTCGCGTCGGTGCTAATTGTGAAACCTATACCATCATTTAGTACCCTCTGATTATGCAAAAATAACAGAGGTGCTAATTGATTTAACAAAGTTATTAATAATTTTTTAATTTTAGTGTCAACTTCACACCAGCAATGCAACCATCGGTGCTAATTGCGAAACTTATACCATCATTTAACACCCTCTGAATATGCAAAAAATAAAGGTGCTAATTGTTTTAACAAAGTTATTAACAATTTAATAATGTTGGTGCCAACTACACAGTTCACACCAGCACTACAACCATCGGTGGCGGGTAGTAATTGTGAAATCTATACCATCATTTAGCACCCTCTGAATATGAAAACATAGGTGCAAATTGTTTTAAGCAAGTTATTAAAATATTGTCTATAGTTATTTATTTGTGACATCCTATAATATTTTTTTCTCACCTTCTTTAGGGTTTAGGATCCTGTCTTATAAATTATTTTAAAAAGTTATTATACAGGGTGTTCCACCTAAGAGGGATTCTTCTGTAACTATGTAACTGTAAAATTTATAAAAAAATGGTTTTAATAAAAGTTGTTTGGAATCATGTGGGCCATGTAAAGAAAATATTTTTAGCTTTACAGGATGTTCCACTTCGCGTGGGCGTTACATAACTTTGTTATCTTAAATAGAACACCCTGTATATTATTGAATTTTTGAATTGCCTGGTTAATATTAGGTAGAGTTTATTAAATGTACATGGTGTTTACATCTTACCGTTTTCGAGATATTCAGTTGTTTTTGAAAAAATCGTGCAGTTTTCACAGTTCGTTTTGGCATAAATTACTCTATCTTGTCATCTGTGAGTAAAATGTGTACGTTATTAAGACTCGGAAATACTGAGACCTACATTTAATAATCTTACGAGTTAAAAAACTTTTTTTTTTCAAATGGAATGATCCATATTAATTGTCATGGGTGAATTCAAAATTGAATGCCCTTTCGACTGATATAAGGTTGTCCATACTTATCTCTAACAGTTTTCCAGAAAAATCAGGTTCTTTTCTAAAGTTCGAAAAAGTAGCTATGTAACAGCGTCAAGAAGGCCTTGCAAAACAACTTTTCCCTCACATTTTATCAGGCTTGGGACTGACAGTGTCAATATTTACTGGCATGTTTAAAAAATGGTTTGACAAATAAAAGTAAACCACTAACAACAACTAAAACAAAACTCAAAACGAAACAAACTGAAACTCGGAACACAACAAGGAGAAGAATACTTAGACCGCTGATTTACATCAACTGCTCGAAGTGTCCTCCATTTTGATTAATACACAAACGACATCGGTTTTTAAAAGACTGTTCAACATTGGTCAGCATGTGTGGCGTAATTTCTTGAAATGCTACTTGATAGTTGGTGGTCTAACGTAAACTTTACTTTTTATAAATCCCCATAAAAAGAAGTTGCAACTTGTCATATCTGGATACCTTGAAGGCCAACTCACTGGTCCCCCACGCCCAATCCATCTGTTGGGAAAAGTTTCGTGTAAAAACTGACGAACCGCAGCAACATTGTAAGGTGGAGCACCATCATGTTGCATCCACATTCTTCGAAATGTAGCTAAAGGAATATCGCCTAACAAATCTTCTAGAGTATTTGTTAAAAAGTTTAAATAAACTGCTCCAGTTAGATGCTGGTCAAAAAAGAATGGTCCAATGATATGGGTTCCCAAAATTGCTCCCCAGACGTTCAAAGACCATCTGTGTTGGCTATGAGTTGTCCGGAATTGGTGAGGATTTACTGTGTCATAATAATGGCAATTATGACGATTAACGAAACCATTTTTATGAAAAGTAGCCTCATTGGAGAACATGACCCGTTTAAAAAAATCATCTTGATTTAACATATTAAGTGCCCACTGACAAAACTCCAGTCTCCGCTGAAAGTCTACTTCTAGCAACTCTTGGTGTAATTGGATGCGATAAGAATAATAACTGTGCTTTTTTAAAATCCTATGTATCGACGTTGTACTAATACCCGTTGTGTGACTAATTTGCAGCACACTTATTTGCGGGTTTTCCTGAATACACCCCAGCACAAAAAATTCATTTTCCTCCGTAACTACAGTTTTATGGCGATTTCGTTTTGTATGTCGAATATTACCAGTATTTAAAAACCTATCAAGCACTAGTTGAAAGGCTTTACGCCGTGGATGTGGTCTGTCTGAATAGCGCAGTGCATAAATTCGTGATGCCAATAACAGATTTCTTTCGCACTCACCGAGAACAAAAACCATATCAATCATTTCTTCCTGCGTCAGCAACATTTTGAAAATATTATAATAAACTTTTACTCTCTACTTAGCAAAATAACTACAACGTTAATCAAAACTACAGTGACATTTAATTTGCTTTGTATGTCAAACAGTACAATAAACATTGTTTGCAAGGCCTTCTTGACGCTGTTACATAGCTACTTTTTCGTACTTTAGAAAAGAACCTGATTTTTCTGGAAAACTGTTAGAGATAAGTATGGACAACCTTATCAGTCGAAAGGGCATTCAATTTTGAAATCACCCATGACAATTAATATGGGTCATTCCATTTGAAAAAAAAGTTTTTCAACTCGTAAGATTATTAAATGTAGGTCTCAGTATTTCCGAGTCTGAATAACGTACATGTTTTGCTCACAGATGACAAGAGAGAGTAATTTATGCAAAAACGAACTGTGAAAACTGCACGTTTCTAACTCTTCCGGTATAGATGCTATCTAGCCTCATTTAGAGAACTGAAATCGTGATTTTTTCAAAAACAACTGAATATCTCGAAAACGGTAAGATTTAAACACCATGTACGTTTAATAAATTCTACCTAATATTAACCAAGGAATTCAAAAATGCAATAAAATATAGGATGTTCCATTAAAAATAACAAAGTTATGTAGCGCCTACGCGAAATGGAATACTCTGTGAAGCTATAAATGTTTTCTTTACATGGCCCATATGATTCCAGACAACTTTTATTAAAACCATTTTTTTATAAATTTTACAGTTACATAGTTACAGAAGAATCCCTCTTAGGTGGAACACCCTGTATATAAACCTCTGCGCCAAAAGAATTTTCCAGAGGTTGATTTATGATAAGAATGTTTCTTCCTATTCAAAAATTTCACACTTAAAAAAATAGGACGAAAAATGCAGTATTTCTTACGGAAAATTGCCGGAGGAGGCGAGCCTAGTTCGGCAACCGTAAGAGTACGAAAAACATTTTTTTTTCGATTGTAAGAAAAAAATAATAAATTTTTATTTAGTATATTTATTTTAATTGAAAAATCGTATCGTAATCGACTTCACGTCACTTTGACAGAATCTAATAAGAATATCATGACTGTTTGTTCATTTGTTTATGGTATCAATTATGTTCATAAATTGTTTACCGCCCGAGAAGTACTTTTCGTCCTAAGGCAAAAAGTACTTTTCGGCCAGGGAAAGTGATCGTCTAGCAACCACAACAAATATTCGAACCGAAAAACATCACTTTTTAATAGAGTCGAATAAAAATATATTTTCCTGACATCGCTCAAGAATGTCTATTTTCTCGGCGCATTTTCAGATCCCAAAATATGCCATTCTAGTATTTCAGTCCGTTGCTAAGCAACTATCGTACGAGAATAGTACATTGTAATACAAGTGTGGCAAGGGCTTCATTGCACAACAATGTATGAAAGTAGGAACACGATCGCAGCGAGTGTTCCTATTATACGAGTTTTGCAATGAAGCTTGCCACATGTGTGTTACATACTATTTTTTCTACGGTTGTGAAGTTTTTCCCTTAAAGTCTTTCCAAAATTTTAAATTTGCCGCCTGTCAGATTTTATTTAAAATAATAAAGATCAAGTACTACTCAAACCGTTGTCATGACTAACAAACAAAACAAATTGTTTTGCTAAACTGACGCCTTCTGTCTTGTATCTGCTGCTTTTGAGGAAGTGATGAATTCAGACGAAGATATTCGTGCAGAAATTGTTGCAGCCGCTGAAAGTGTGAGTTCCGACCTCCTTCCACATAAATCGAAAGAACGTTTAAGAAGGAAAGACTGCTTTTCGTAAACTGGTGCCGTCAAAAAAAGGTGAATGTTTATATGGAAGTGGTTCTACTCGCCTATTTCGCCGAAAAGGCTAAAACGTTGAAATCTTCCACGATGTGGTCAATTTACCCAATGCTCAGAATCAAAATGTAGATATTTCGAAGTTTCAGAAACTAATTGCCTTTTTAAAAGGATACAAGGCAAAGAAATCTGAAGTATTTACCAGAGAACAAATTAATGCTTTTTTACTTAACGCTCCTGATGACACATTTTTACTTCTAAAGGTAATACAAATTTCAGTTTTTTTCAATCGGTTGTAATAAGACAATATTTTAGTTAGTGTTAATTATTGGAGTGGCTGGTGCCCTCGGAAGGGACGAGTTGATGAATATTACTATAGATGACATTCAGGACAATGGAGAATTTTTGCTCATAATCAATCCAAATTCTAAAAGTCATAAATCTAGAACGTTTTCGGTTACAAAAGGAGATAATTGGTTAGATTTCTATCGTCGATATGTTCAACTTAGACCTGCATCCATAAGACGTAAACGATTCTTCATTCAATACAAATATGGCAAGTGTACAGTTAAGTGGTAGGGATAAACATGTTTAGACAGAATATTTAAAACTTCCTAAACCTGAAAGTTTTACTGGGCACTGCTTCCGCTGAACGTCAGTAACTCTTTTGGTTGACGCTGGAGCGGATCTTACCAGTTTGAAAAGACACGGTGGGTGGCATTCTTCAACAACAGCAGAAGCATATATAGAAGATAGCGTTAACAACAAAATAAGTGTCTCCAATAAAATAATGGGCGACAACGAAAATGCCATAAACATTGGTCCAGATGTAAATATTTCTAGTGTTTCTAACAATGTAAATGTTCCAGTTTTTCCAAGCATTAAAGTAATTGCAATTCCTGTGTAATTAATGTACATTTGTAGAATTTAATTGTTATTACCAGTTAAATAATATAATTCTTTAAGGTAAACACACTTTTATTCCGATGTGTGAAGATGCATTCGAGGCGTGTGGCAAATTCTATGCCGCACGGCGCGGCGCGGCGTACGGCAAAGTAACATTTTCCGCAGTCATTTAACTTTCAACACAATCATAGAAAAAGTTATTTTTCCAACCTAAGCCGGGAAAGTAACTCGCGTACAGGTTTTTTATATATTTTTTACTCAGTAAATAAATCATGCAGACAAACCGACTCGCATTAAAAATGCATTTTTAGTAAAAAAATACATTAAATTTAAAGTCACATTTTTTGCAGTTGTTACCAACTCTGGTGGTGTCCCAAACACCTGGACATCATCATCATTGTCCATTTTAAATATTTTTTAACATTTTTTTAGCACACAAGTATTAAAGCGAAGTAAACACTGAAGCAGACTTTTATCACAACAATAAATAAACAGTGATTGTCAAAGAAAAGATTTCATAAGCAATTAGATTGTAATGAAAAAATGTTATGCATTAATAAAAATAATTTATAATAATATTGATTGCGATTTTCGAAAAAAATTGTATTTGTACCTCATAGTAAAAGCACATTCCCCGACTTCAATGTTTGTTTTATTAAGAGTCTATATCAGATGCAAGTGAAATATAGTCTCGATTTTACCACACTCCGCGCAGCCCACGGTGCATATATACAGCCAAACCGAAATTATCGCGGCGAATGTCGAGGGTGGCCGATGTTCTAGTTACAGAACGGCATAGTGGAATATTTCAGATCGGGTGATGTTGAATTATCAGAGGCGGAGTACTAGAGGTTTCGTACGACATAAACCGACGAAAAAGTTGTATTTCGTCAAGCTTATAAGCTAAGCAGTAGCTAACCTTACCCTTCATGCGTCCTTTTCCTGCAATTAATATGTAAAAACAATAAAAAAAAACCGAAATTATTTTATTTACTTTGTTTAAAAATAGCTAAAGAACTAAACAACAAAACAATTAAATCATTAATCTACAAAAAAATTTCCATTTTACCGTTTCTTATTAATGCATAGTATTATTTTAAAAAATTTTCCTATAAAAGGAAGTGTCAATGTGTGTCATATCATTCAGCTCAGAATGGAAAAGGCGATGAAATAATATGAAAAATATATTTGTGTTATTTTAAATTTAAACTCCAATATTTTTATCAAATATGAAAGATTATGATGATGTTACATATATTGCTGAATTCAGAAAGAAATTTTTTAAATTGAGCTGAATATACAAGATATATCATTTAGAATAAAAAAATTAAGGCAATTTCCGGTCAAACCGGAAGTAAACGATATGTATGTGACGCGCATATTTAATCAGTATTCGGAATGTCAAATGTCCATTTCCGCATATTAATGTGGGGTGTAATTTTTTTTATTTTTCAGTTTTTCGGCGTTTTCTTTTTATTTGACATTCAATTGTTTTTAATTTTCGGATTCCTTAGAAAAAAGCACATAAGTATAATTTTTGAAGTTTTTTTCCTAGGTTAAAAATACAGCAGAAAAATCGACTAAGGTGCACTTAAAATGATCACCCTGTACATGAGGTTACTGTGCTTAAAATAAATCAAAAATAAAAATTATCATATTCACCTTTCATTGAGCCTTTCATTCTCCATATCAATATTTAGAGACGGCAAAATGGGAAAACTTTCATTTATATTAGTCTCTCTACAGAAATTACCGGAAATAAAAAGAAAATTATTACTTTTATTAATTTACGAAAAAAATTCAATTTTCACTAGTACTTACTTTTTATATTTTCTCTTTTGGGCTAATGTTCAATTTTTCGGTTCTCTGCTAGGGTATTTACGCTTATGATATGTTTTTATTTTTCCCATTGTTCTTTCACTGCACTAATAATTACTTTCAATAACACGTCTACTTAGGTGTACACTTGATTTCAAAAAAAACTGGTACAACTCTTGTAATCGAAAATAATTAGAAAATAACTTTTTCAAAACATTTTCAAGCCTGCCATATTATTGTTTAAAAAAATAATATTTGTTACGGATAATTCTACTAATGGTTGTAATTAAAATACTAACTGAATAATGATAATTCTATTTTTAAAATAAGAACACAAAAATACCACTTGAGATTAAAAAAAAATGTAAACAATGCAAACTGAACATAAAAATACAATAAAAAAATAAAATAAATGAACTTCAATTACGTAATACAGAATTAACTAATATTTTGTCATTGCTACATTAGCGTCTAAAACTGCCTGAAGTCTTGCAGGCATGGACAAAATCAGATTTCTTGCAAGGTCAACTTCTTGTGACAAGTTCTCCCAAGCGTCTTCAATTATCCCTTCCAATTCTTGGGCATTATTTGGATGGTTATGTATTTAATTTTCTTATATGTTTCACCATTAGTCCCTATACATTTTCAATTGGATTTAATTCCGGACTTTTAGATGGCCACGGTAACAACTCTTATGATTTTATTAAGAAACCATTGCCTGACACGATGGGCCGTATGTATGGAGCAGTTGTCTTGTTGAAAATAAAATTATTTTCCGGAAATACCTCTATTACTGACGGCAACATAATATTGTCTAATATTTCAATATATTTAATGGAATTGAGATGACCACCACTGTTCCAACACACACCTAGCCCATTTAGGCTCATCCAAGCCCAGACATTGACTGAAAACCTTCCTAATATTTGTGCATCGAAAGTATATTTTTCGTCGTATCTAGTGGAAGGAGGCCTATATACGCGAACATGTCCATCGTTACAGGATTTAAAAACCTTTTCGTCAGAAAAGACAACTTGTCCCCAGAAGTTTCCATCATTGATTATATAGTTGAGTGCAAAAATAATCCTACCCTGCTTCTTTTCTTCTGAAAGTTTGTATTTTTTTAGCTGCTGAACAACTCTTCAAGTCGCTTTGTAGTTTTATTCTTCTGCAAGCAGTAGATACCGAAGCAGGGAAATTTGTCTCTGAAATTGCATTTACTGCAGTCTGAAAAGCGTTTTCTATTAGGTAATTTATAAGATTTTCATCTTCTTGATTATTGCTCTTTCTGGGCCTACCGGAACCAACTTTACGGGATACCGTTTGGTTGGTTTCCCATTGTTTTTTAACAGTCATTATCGTGGTTTTACTCACAATGTATTCAGCAGCAAGTCTTCTTATGGACCAACCATCTTCAGTTTTAGAAACAATTCGTAATTTTTGAATATCTGTCAGATGTCGAACCATTTTTAATAATGACGCCACTGATTAACGTCAAAGTGACATTTGTAAGATTATTAATATCAATCAAAGATCGAATGATTTACATAGCTAAAAGAAAGTGTACCAGTTTTTATTGAAATCAAGTGTACCCACTTTATAACAAATAAGTAAATTTGAGATATCTCTAGAATACACACGCCACTGTTGTTTACGCAAATCGCAATGTGGTTCCTAAGTGCCCGATTCCCCCTCCCGCAAACGAGTCCAGTGTATGCAAGTGCATCCGTGTTTCCGAAATATCATGCGAGATGGCAGCTATTATCGGAATATAGATATGCAGTTTTTAGTTTTCTAATAAATTTATTTTCAACTAATCCAAGAGTTGGGTCACATGAATATAAACGTTACAAACAGTGACTAATGTCGGAATGTTAAAAAATTTGGATACAAAATATTTAAAATGCATGCGAAAATTTTTTGACGACTCTAAAAAAAAAATTACATTGCGACATTTTATACATATTTTTGAAAAATCTTGTAAAAATCGCACTCAAATCGGATAAGTTTTAAACGAGATAATCGAGAATTATGATTTAATAGGGTACATAAGACTCTTAATATTTCTCACATGATAATTACATAACACATCACGAAATCAATTTATACCTACTTCTAAACAGAATGTACTTATGTACCTCTAACACCAAACTAAAAGTTTATAAAACATATAAGACCTAAAACAATTTTATTTTATTAAAATCAGTGTTTTTTATGTCGATTATAATGAGTGGAGTAGCGCAAGTGACAATGATATGGGTTTACCGTCTCCAGAGCATGACGTCATGTGAAGAGGGTCTATGGCATTTTTCAGACATTGCGGGTATTCTAGTTTAAATATTATTAATCAAAAAGTTGATTGAAGATGAAGTTACTTTGTGAAAATCCATTTTGATTTAAAAAATTATAAACACTTTTTATTACTTGTCTAATTTTCACTTTATTTGTTATTTTACAACCAGTTTCATCCTATTCGGACATTTTCAAGTAAACTAAATTATACACAGATTTTACTTTCATTTAAATATAAACTGAACTACATACAGAATATAACGCCTCATGTAACGCCTCAATGTAACGCCTACATACAGAATGTAACGCCTCATATGTAGGTCAAACAGGTAAATCGTTCAGAGTAAGATATAGAGAACATATTCACACACAAAAACAACATTCCAACTTTTATAAACATTTAACATATTCTGGTCATACAATAACTGACGACCATCAACCTAAAATATTACATATTTGTGGGAAAAGTAAAAAACTTAATTTATTAATAAATTAAATAGGAATAAAAATTACAACATATTAAACGACCAAATAGATTTAAATAACTCTCCATTATTAAACTTATTCAGATAACCTGCTGCTAATAAAAATCACACCATAATATAATTTACGATCTTGAAAAAACCCCTATATTTAAAGACATAACATCTGTACAAATTTGAATTATATTATCAACCATAAAGTGACCCATCCTTCTATTCAGTTCAGTTTATATTTAAATGAAAGTAAAATCTGTGTATAATTTAGTTTACTTGAAAATGTCCGAATAGGATAAAACTAGTTGTAAAATAACAAATAATGTGAAAATTAGACAAGTAATAAAAGGTGTTTATAATTTTTAAAATTATTATTAATCACCACAAGACTTCTCGTTTGCATTATTATACTCAATAAACTTTTATATCTCGAAATATTCTGGATGAGTGGTTGAATAATATAAATAATATGTGTACACTACAGCTTATTAAAAGTGTTAGCGATATATTTTGCCTCTTATTAGCCGAAGGGTCCACAAAAGGGACGTAATAAATTTCGACGTATAGTCTAACTTAAACCTCTAATTCCAACAACGTTCAATGCGCGGGCAATTTCTAACAAATCCTTCAGTTGGAAAAAGTTATATAAGTATAGCTTAGCCTCAGTTCTTGTAAAACTGGTATCATTTCACAATTTAAGTTTGTTTCAAAGACAATAAATTGCGACGCCATGTTTTTAATGCATTTTAATTACTTATTTATTTGTTATACAATATGTCCCCAAATTGATTTTACAAGAGAAAGAACTTACATATTAATTAGGTACATGTGGATATTTGATGTATGTTCAAAATTTATTCATGTATGTTATATGAACGTGAAATACGACATACACCTGTCCGACATATGTACCTCCCGATCAAGTACCAAGTATGTATATACACGTGGACCTAAATTTTACATCATATGGACGGAATCTGAATAAAATTATCCCTATACAGGTTGGGGCAATAGTGCGTCGGACTTCGATATTTCGAGTTCTACGATAGCTAGAAATTAAAAAAAAAAACAAGTAAACTAGATAAAAAAAGTCTATAACCGGAAGTTATTTTTGAATATACAGGGCGATACAAGACGAAATTACAGGATCAAGTGCCTTTTTTTAATGGAATGCTATGTATATCATTACATTTTTGAAACCTCTTTCTAGACTCTATTCATTCCTATATTATTATTGACTATCTACTAACTACTTGGATGTAATTATTTTTTTTTGTTGAAATAATGCCATATTGTAGAAATCACCAAAGTCAGAATTATGGGTTTTAAGAAAAACTTATATGAATGCTAGTTACGAGATATCTAATTAATGTTTTTGGATCATTTTTACTTTCTAAAACTGTACAGTATGTATATGTTTTTTTGTATTTTTCAAAGATGTGATGTAGAAATGAAAAATCATTTTTTGAAAGTACTTTCCTATGGCTTATTGCAACCATTTTTGTTTTATTGCGCAATAAGTACAACATTCAAGAATAAACTTTAAAATAGAGGTTTCTTCAAATAATTCATTAGAAAAATTATAATAAGTGCTCATTTTGATTGACACACGTCTCTATATATCATATTATTTATTTCGCATCTATTTGTAACATAAAAATCATGCCGACAATTAGCATATAGGAGATCGGGGCAACATAATTTTTTTACAGCAAGTTAAAATAGGCAGTATAAATGTAACTTCATTTAACAAATCATAATGTTTCTATAAATTATTCTTAATTAAGTTATTTTAACATAAAACCAATCAAAAATAGAGCCGTATTAATTAAATTTCTTCTGATTTATTACTAAAGCTGCAAATCGTTTCTGTGTATCATGGTCGTAGAGTACAGATGTACTTACTGTCGCCGGCATTCACCTTGACCGCGAAACTCTTTCTCCACTTCAGTCTATTATTAGCTTTCGAGTTGTTTACACGTTAAGTCAGTTGGGCGTATTGCATATTTTTTTTGTGATTTTATTTTATTTGTTGTACTGTATTGTTGATATTAATTTAATAATAAAGCATGGCAGACGTATGCAGGAGTAGAAAACGGCCATTTGCTGAAAAAGTGAATAAATTCATAGGTGAATTTCCGGATTCATTCTATGATGGTGCTAAAATAATTTGTAAAGTGTGCGAGAAAGATTTGATGTGCTGGGATAAGCGTGATTGTGGACTTTGCGTAAATAGTGTACACCATAAAAATAAAAAAATGGCGTGCCTTCGACAGCGCAGTTTATCTTTGATTTACTATTAATGTCGATTGCCTGTGATGTTCCGCTGCACATACTCGATAAACAACCATTTCAAGAGTTCTGGAATAAATACAATGTCCAGGTGAAGTTACCAAGTCGCACAACTATCTACCAACTGTACACGTAGACATAGTAAATAAGATGAAATGTGATTTAAAAAATACACGGCTGTGGTTATCTGTTGATGAGACAAAAGATTGTAAATAAAATTCTATTTTAAATGTTATAGTACGAGTACTGGACCCTCCTAAACAGTTCCACTGTTACTAGCTAGCAAAAGATTAAGTCAGTGTACTGGCGAAGCAATTACCAGGGTGGTGATGGAGACGTTAGAAAAATTTGAACTGTCAAAAAGTCAAGTGTTGATGTTTGTGACTGATGGCGCCGTGACAAAGCGTTCGTTGTACGTTTATACATGTTACGTCTAAAGTGCATGCTTATCTTGTGGCAGAAACTATTCGAAAAGGTTTTCCAGAGGTGGATGCATTAATAGCAAGTACAAAAAAAGTGTTTCTTAAATCTCCTAAACGTCTCCATGCAGTTCATAGCCAGTGTCTCGGTATTCCTGACCCACCACAGCCGATTCTTACACGTTGGGGAACATGGTTGCAGGCAGCTTTTTATTATGCTGAATATTTCCAACAAATAAAAGCTGTGATACTACAATTCAATCCATATGAGGCTGCAGCTATTAAGGACAGCCAGACAAAATTCGAAGATATTTCCGTTGAAACAGCTTTAAGAAATATTGCGAAGAACTATATACATGAAAGCATAAAAAAATTAGAAAATAGTGCGTTGTCGTTAGCGAAGTCACTGCAAATAGTGGACGAAATAAATCTACTGCTACACGATATACGTGACGCAACAAATAAGCGCGTTAAAGCAAAGTTCGCAAGTGTGTTAAATAAAGACACCGGTTTTACCAAATTAAGACAAATATGTGATGGTGCAGCCCCAGATCTGTTAGGTGCATTCAAAGACTATTTTACGTATGCGTGTATTACATCAGTAGATGTCGAACGGTCGTTTTCAAAATATAAGAATATATTTTCACCAAAGCGAACATCACTCATGGAGACAACCATAGAAACGTACCTGATGCTGCAAAATGGCTACAAATCTTCTCCAGTTTGTGATAAGCAAGATAGTTCATCAAGCTAGTTAAGAGAGTAAGTTTTACACAAGTACATTGTTATAAATTGTAACAGTTTATTGTTTCTCGTATTAGTTAATTTTGCATACGTCACTGTCCCACGGAACATTTTTGACAGCCCTATTTATTACGTTTGATTTACCCCACTGTACCCCAAAAACGTCCCACCCTCGTTTAATTACTTTTAATTGCGACGCATTCCGGGACTGTTTAGTGTTGCCGATATACAAAAAACTTCACCTGAGTAAAACGCATGCTACCTAAACACGAAACTCACTTATTCTGTCTAATTATAAGAATATGATGAATTCGTATAAATTTGTTATGATAAATGTATTGCGTTTATTTAGTACTTGAAATTTATCTGATAATTTTAGTAGATTTCGACTCACCGAAACAACTTGACAACGTAGCATCACCGGCAACGGACTATAGAACCATTGTCTATTATTAACACACGTTGTTTTAAAACATCTAATGCAATACGAAAACTACCGATACTATCCACGCGGACCTTTTTCTTTTAAATATGAGGTAGGTCGGATCACGATAGGACAGTCTTTTACGAACTACCTTATTTTATCTTGTTACCGCCGAATTTAAAACGTGATAAAATTTTTGATAGTTATTTAGTGTCTGGTCTTTTCAAGTATACGTATTATACAATATATGTATAAAACTTAACAATTTTAATCAATGCAAACAGATTTTGTAAAAAAAAAATATAAATTGAAACAGATTTTGTAAAAACAAAATATAAATTGAAACATTTCTTTTTGAAAGCTCTACTGTAATTTTGTTTTCATCTTTTTATTGTTTCTCAACTTAATCTTTGGTAAAGCACTTAAGTGAAATATAAAAAAATATTTTATTATAACATCTCTGTTTTGCTAAAGACGGAAAGGGTTTAGTCTTTTTAAAGATATATTTCTATTGATCAGTGGAAAATAGTTTGAAGCTGAATTTGAAAATTGAGAAAAAAAAACAAGTTTGTAACATAAATTCATAGCCAATTTGGACGCAAGGAAGTCGGTGAACCAATTTTGCATTTCGTCGTCTTTAAAGGAAATTTCGTGCAGATTGCTGGAGAGACACCGGAAGGTGTGGTAATACGATGGGGCGAGTTCTGTTGAGTAGGGTGGATGGGACTCAACCTCCCAATCAAGCTCTTAATTGGCTGCTTTCTTGAGATTCTCTGTGTGTCACTGGGCATTGTTATGCTGGAGAATAACATCATATCGGCGATTTGGTCGTTTTTGCTGAATTGCATTGGCCAGACGTCGCAGTTGCTAAAAATTAAGCTTGGTCGTTATGGTCTGGTTCCTTGAGAGCAGTTCAAAGTGGATAACGCCTTCACAATTACACCAAATTAACAGCATTGGCTTCCAATGGTACACATGAAGCTTTCTTAGAGGTGTTGCCTAGCCACCAAAACTATTTTCACACCATCGAATTGTCAATCAATTAATAGTTTTGTTGTCGAGTTGTAAGGACACTTGCCTAGCATTCGAAGTTCCGGGTTCGATTCTCAGTCGAGGAACTCCTCGAGATTTTTTCCAAAATAGATATTAATCTTAGCATACTGAGATATTGGGTGTGTGTCCATTGTCTAAATGTGTAGACCCCTCCCGCACAAAGTACGTCAAGGTACCTTCAGAAATACAGGAGGTTGTATTATTACCTGTGGTGTTAGTCTCTAATTTTAGTTCAAAATTGAAAACATTAAAAAGAATCTTTTTGAAGGAAGTAAAGGGTTATCCTATGATACATAACATTTAACATATGTGTTGGGAACAACTGAAGTTAAAAAAAGATCGTTACAAACTTATGTTACAATCCATAACATAAATAAATAAGAATATGTCAAGTTAATTAAATACCAATTAACATACCTCAACGACGATTCCAATTCAATTTTCTCGGAAACATCGAATTATTAGGTTTATGTTTTTATTATTCATTAAAGGAAGATGGTGTTGTAATAAAATGCAAAAATAAAGAAAAACAAAAAAAATTAAAAAAGCGGCTGAAAAGAATGAACTAAGAGCTATCAAATTTTATATCCTGAACTGAAAAATCCACCTTTTAAAATTGTTGATATTGAGGAAGATTATCAAAATGAGGATCTGTTAAATTGCATAAAGTGATAAAATTTAAACTTGCACTTGATTTTTTTTCCAGATGGAAGTAAAAGTATTTAACAAAATGAAAAAAATATATATGGCTATAGTGGAGTATGATCCAATGACACAACAAATTATTTATATATTTATTAACTGGTCAAGATGTACAGTCTTTGAAAAATGCGAAAACCAAGAAAATGTTTAACAAGTCTTAAAAGCGGACATGAAAGTGAAACGTGAAAATGATTAAGTGAATTGTTCAAACTGTATAGAGATAAATACAAACATTTAGTCTTGACTTAAATGTACATTATTCTGTTTTTGATAAATCATACCCTGTTTATTTAAAGAAAATTGAAATGGAAGGACAAAAAATTAAACAATTTACACAATAGCAATTAGAGATAATAAATACCCTAAATGTGGTGTTTCCAGTTCAATAAATGATTTATATAGTTCAAAATAAAAAATTCTTTGTTTAAATATTCTATGTATAAAACTTGAGATTTACTTAGATTTACACGATATTAATATTGTATGCCTAACCACACACACACACATGCACACGCACACGTACACGCACACGCACACGCACAAACACACGCCCACGCCCACACACGCACACGCGCACACTTACACACTCGCACACTCGCGCACCGCGCACCCGCGCATCCGCGCACTCGCACACCCGCACACCCGCACACACACCCACACGCGCACATACACACACACACACACACGCACGCACGCACGCACGCACGCACGCACACACACACACACAGTGTTCAGTCTTAAAGTTTCTAGTTGATGCAATCAAAATATCTGGCTATAAAAGAGCATTGATTTTCTGTAGAAGTACATATAAAAACGGAGGTGTGGTAATTTTTTGTAAAACAGTTGAAATGTACTTGATTCTTCTATTGAAAAATGCATAACGCTTACTGGCATAGAAATAAAATTTCCCAGACACATTATTAAACTTATTATACTGATCACCATAAGCTAATATTAATGAATTCTTAACCATATTAGATATGATTTTAAATTCAACCATAAATGCATGTGATGTCATAATTTGTGGAGATAAACATTATTCTTTAAGCAAAAATGAGTTGTGACAAACTGCAAACAGATAATATAGAAATGTTTATAAATGAACTAACAAGACTGTTATTAAACACTGAAACTTGCATTGATTATTTCTGTACAAATTTTAACAATACTCGCAATGTAAAATTTTAGATTATACCTCTCAATTACTAGAGTGTGATTATGTAATGCTTGAAATTGGTGAACATAATTCTCTTTATCTAAGAATCCATAGTGAAGAAAATTCTAAAAATTAGTTAGGAAATGAAAATTGAACTTAGGTTTTAAATGCAGTAAGAGTGGGCAAGGATTTTAATAAATTCATAAATATTTTAACGTATCATCATGATACATGTTTTCCTTCTAAAAGAAGAGTTAATAAAAATGAAAATAATTTATGGGTAACCACAGGAATAAAAACCTCATCGCAAAAATTAAAGCTATTACATAACAAATATAAGAAAAATATATAAATAGTTATTATTGATGCAAACAAAATATATAATGACTCTTTTTGTGATGACGCTAACAATAATCAAAAGCAATATGATCAATAATAAATAAAAATATGTTGATATTTCTTGTCGGGCCTAAATTAGATAAAAATATAAGAAAACCTCAGTTTATCATTAGATCGACGTTTCGACAATATTTATTGTCTTCTTCATGACACAAGTTAATGATTTTCAAGTAGATAATTGTAAATTTTGGACAACGAACAAAATTACAAAAAACACAGTAATACTATCAATAAAAAAACGGACACCGAAAATTTGAGCAGAATTTATAACAACCTAATAGAAAAATATATAAAATTACAACCATCCCTGTATACATAAATTAATACCTAATTGATTCTTTATTTAAAATTTTAGTTTGAAAACGTATTTTTTTCACTGACTCCTTAATTGATATATGAATAAATAATAATATAGTTAATTGTGTATCAGGGCCGTAAAGTTGAGTCTTCTCAGCCGAATCCGAAGTTTGCCGCAGAGGTGCAGCCGAGGCCAAGAAAGATCATTTGGCATAGGTGCACACAACATTTTTTAGGCAACTGCCTCAAAAAGTAAAATAAAAATATTTTTAAAATTGTTTTGTACAAACAATTGCAGACAGACAAAATTTTGCAAAGAAGCCTAGTAGGCTGACATTTTTAATTCGTCTGACAAATGAAAACGCCACTGGATAGTTTATTGACAAGCCGTGCCATTTCTCTCATTAGTAAAAATGAGTGATAGTGACAGCGATAAGCCACCGAAAATGTATGAAGCTGTAAATGCAGCAACTCTAAATTTATTGCCTGATAAATCCCGGCAGATGTATCTCCAACAGTATGAGAGTTTTATGGAATGGTGCGATACACGTAAAGCTAAGAATTTGACCGAAGAAGTATTTCTTGTATTCTTTTCGGAA
This sequence comes from Rhamnusium bicolor, assembly GCA_029963845.1. Classification (NCBI taxonomy): domain Eukaryota; kingdom Metazoa; phylum Arthropoda; class Insecta; order Coleoptera; family Cerambycidae; genus Rhamnusium; species Rhamnusium bicolor. The sequence continues at coordinate 997,726 of JANEYF010003153.1, forward strand.
AAAGCCAAATCATTCAACTCATCAACATTATGGTCATACTACTCTATGTTGAAATCTACAGTTATGGTCAAAAATAACATTAACATTAGCAAGTTTCCATAGTTGATTGCTCTTTTAAAAACACAGTGGGTTACCAGGCAAAAAAAGTCAGCAGTGTTTACAAGAAGTGATTTAAGTAGGTTCCTAACAGAAGCTCCAGATGAGGATTATTTAATGTGGAAGGTAATAAGCCTTTGGGATTTTTTAAATTGCTTTCATATAAGATATGTTATTTCTTAGGTGTGTTTGATAATTGGATTGGCTGGAGCTCGTAGGCGAGATGAACAAATAAAATTATCTATAAATGACATTCAAGACAATGGAAATGTGCTAATAATTACAATTTCGGAGACAAAAACTTACAAAGAGCGAATATTTATGATAACTGATGAAATAATCGAAAATGTACGTGCCCTACAGCTCATTAAAAATTACATAAATTTACGACCTCCCCATGTGTGTCATCAACATTTTTTTATTAACTATAGTCATGGAAAGTGTTCATCACAAGTTGTTGAGGTGCATACATTTGGAAAAATACCATCAGTATTGCAAAATATTTACAGTTAATAGCTACAGAGGCCACGCTTTCAGAAGGAGCTCAGCCTCGCTTTTAGTAAAAGCAGAGGCTGATATTTTAATGTTAAAAAACCACGGAGGTTGGAAATCCCTCTGTGGGAGAAGGTTACATTGAGGACTCTATTTTATGGAAGAAAGAAATGTCAAATAAAATTCTTAGAGGAAGGGAAGGTACTTCAGGTATGCATTTTCTTGTCCAAAGTAAAACTAAAGATTTTGAGTTAGATGGTACTTTAATGAATAATTCGCCAACACAGACCATTGCTACTACAAGTCATGAAAATGAAATGGCTGTTAATAATTTCCTGTCTAAAAGTGGGGTTAAATTTTCCGAATGTAACAAATGTACTTTTAATATTACCATTAATAATAAATAACACTTAAAAAATTAAGTAAAAATCAGTACCTATATGCTCTAGATTTGTTAAATATTTGTTCTTTTTCTGTATCAGTTTAGTAATTGTAATATACATAATAAAGCTTTGAATCTACTGCTTAGTTTTAGTTTTTCTTTAAGCCTAAATCCATTTCAAATATTATTAACGATGATCAATTAATACATGAGGCCGTGAAGAAAATGCGGCCGCAAAGTAAAAGCGGCCGTAAAGTAAAAGCGGCCAAAAAAATAAGATTGACAAATGAGTACAAAGAGATGACACTTTAGGAACGCTGTCAGATCCTTAAAACGTCACTTTTTGTGACAGTTGCCTAAACACTTTTTAAAGCGATTTTTTATTATTATTTTTTTCAAGGGTTCTTTGATAAATATCTATTAATGTTCAAATCTTTATACATATAGAAAATTGTTTCTGTACTGACTACACTAAAATAATTGCTATGAAATTCTATATAAGACGCTCTTTCATTTATTTTTTTTTTTACAATATTTGACGATGATAATTGTGTTGACAAAAAGCCAAATACCTCATTAGATAAGCGTGAAGCCGGGTTCAGAGAACTACGACTGTCTCGCGCTACAGTAAATTCAACCAGTCGGTGATCTGTACTCCCTTGATTCTTGACTCCCATTTTTCTGTCGCAGCGTCCTGACGTGTGAAGTTCAAATTTTCCAACTACATACGACACTATTTATAGTCTTTACTTTTTGTGAGGTTATTTCACCCACGGTAAACACAAACGGTCGTTATTTGTTTTGTTTGTGTTTTGTGCGATGGTTTATGAAAATTATTTGTGTGAAAGATTAGACTAGAGATTATTATACATATAATACTTTGTATTTTGTAACTGCAAAATGGACGACAATGTAGATGAACGTGAGATGGTAACATTGTTACACGAGAGTGGTGTAAAATTTCATGTTTTATTAACCGCATATGAAATAAAACAATGTGAGGAAGGTAAGTCCAGGGATTAATAAAATTTGTTAAGCTTCTATCTTTAAACTATTGTTCAACATTGCTTACAAAATTTGAAAATTAACAGATGACCTCATTTTATTTTAAAAGCTAATAATTAATTACTTTTAATTATTCAGATAGGGAGCTTGCTCGAGAAATTGTGAAACAATTTTTTTTATTTATATAAGAAGGGGTTAATCCTGCAAGTTTATCGAGAAAACAAAATGATGTGACGCCAAACACAAATATCAGTTTACCTACCGTCGATGTCAATTCATGCAATGCTGGTGAGGAAGCAGAGAATTTACCAACAGTCATTAGCTCAGACGCTGAGGAACACTTAATTATTTGCTTGTCCCAAAGGCTTCCTCTATATGATTTTCGCTTCCCACTGGCAGAAGGAAGTAAGGCGATCATTAGAAATTTATGGGAGGAGATTAGTTCTGAAATGCATGGTAAGGGATGTTTTATATTAAATGTATTCTTTAAAGTGTTGCCATTTTGAGGGATATATCCCTATTCGAGGGATTTTTGAGGTCCAAAAGGGACAAAGTGATATTCACGTGATTTTGAGTAATTTTTGAAAACTTTGCAATAAATGAATTAAATAATGTTTCTTTTGCTGTTGATCGCTGCTTTTGTTTATTTAATTGATCATTCCCACCATCATAAAGGGAAACAACAAATATCGTGCTGGTACATTTGGGTGCCATTTAGGCCCGCTATATCCATCTTGTGGTAGAGTGGCTGTTAGATACGAAACAGATTTATATTAATTATTACTTATTACTTTTGCAAAAAACTGATCACAGCAAAGTATATTCTCATATGGAATAACTGTTCTGCAAAATAAACCACTTGTAACTTTACCAGGAGATGGATATACCGGCCCTTAGGTCTAGTGGAAATGTGATGAACTTGAATCTAATAGTATACGTATGAAATAGAGAATCTGCACGTGACGTCACGTTTTCAAGGTCGTTGCTTGGCGGATAAACAAATAGCAAATCATCACCTCGTTTCAGTTCCTTATAATAATTATAAAATGCCATTGTATTTAGGTTGTTAAAATAACGTGGCAAGAGACAGTGCCAGTTTTTATAAAATTTCATTAGTTCTTGATAATCATAAACAATATAATCAATTGGCGGGTGACAATAATCACTATACATTATCAAAACCAAATTTTCTGACAACAAACACAGGTATAAGTTCACAATAACATATTACAACCAATCACCAAATTATTATGTGACTATAGCATTTGAGGTTATGGCCTCTTATTATTTTTACCTCCGAGCAAGTTAGCCACGCCCATAAGCTCATGAGCCTCAGATGCTCTATTATGTTCTTCCGGCGAAAATTGATGTAGCCCGAGGCCTCGGGAGATTTTCAGTGTCTGTATAAAGTCTGACATTTTTTATATTTTACTAATTTCATTTTATATTACAATATTTTACTACCTAATTTATAATAATTGGAACATAATTTAAACTTGGCGGGATTTTTAAAGAAAATATGGGATATTTTATGCTTGCGCGTGGGATAGTTTGTTATACTCAGCTGGCAACACTAATCCTTTATTATTAAATTAATATACTGTGTTCTATTTTAATGAATATAACTGTAGATGCAATCACTAAAAAATGAAAAAATATCCATGACAGCTACATTAGAGCTAGAGTTATGTAAATAAATAAATATGTTCTGGGACTTCAGCAAGCCAAAAAATAGTAGCTGCCAAAATCTGAGAGAAACACAAAAATTACGAATTGTTGCAGTTTTTAGATGATATACTGGCAACAAGACCATATGTTTCTAGACTATTTTCAAATCATTGAAATTTATATTTAAAAATTTGTTTACAGAACTAGTTCAAATTTGAGTAATAATGAAGACGAAATGTTATATCCATCATCAAGAAACTCTTCCAGACTGTCCTCAAGACCATCATCTCGGGGTGGAAATATGATAAGTGAAGCTGATAAGAAATATTTAGAAAATATAAAAACTGTTTCCCATGAGAATAGCAATGTTTCCACTACGAAACATTTTTGTTTGAGACTAGCTGATAGCTTGGAGAGGTTACTAAGAAATGTTCGAAATAATTTAGAATTAGAAATTTTACAGAAAGTGAATGAGGCTGAAAACATTTAACTGACTGAATAGTCTGAAATTATACATTTTCTATTACAATTAAATTATTATTTTAAATATTTTAAATAAACAAAGAAAATTTGCTTTTAAATGTTTCAAAATTATATTTTCACTCTACACGTGTTTCGGCTTTTTAGGCCCTTTTCAAGAGTACAGATGATGAAACATTTAAAAGCAAATTTTCTTTGTTTCTTTAAAATATTTAATAATGTTTCACAAGGAGCCAACCGCAGAATCAGTACAATGTATATTATTTTAAGGTTGAATTTTCAAACTGTCATTGTCTCTAGAATGTATTTTTTCTGTGAGGTTTGACGGACAATGTCTTCTACAGCATCAACGAGCCATGCTCGTTCGGGTTCGAGTTCGAGTTCAACGCACAAAAAATGGTGTATTTAATTGGCCACATGTCTCATCAAATCACTGGCAGTAAATTACCATCAAATTGTCAAATTTTACGTGGTTTATTTTATAGTATATGGCAAGTGAAATTGAACACCAGAGAAGCTGCAAGACTAACAATACAGGAAGTTGTAATTTTTGGGAGAAAGCTAAGATACCAATCAGACACTTGAAAGATTGTGTTGCAAAGCTTGAAAAACTGCACGAAGAGTGAAAAAAACTGCAAAAACGCTAAAAGATCTGAAAGCGCAGCTCAAAATAAAAAAGTAGAAGCTCTCAAGTCAATCTTTGATGGCCTTTTTGATGTTGCTCATCAAGATGCAAAAACACTATCGAAGAAGACAAGCAGTTTTTATTACTCCAGAGAAAAAAAGGACGTCCTGGTTGAATGGGAGGTGTTGACATGGATTTCGTAAAAGCAGAACAACGAAGAGAAAAGAAATGAGCAGCTCAGATGGCGAGAATGGAAAAATCAAAAAACAAAGTAGGTTAGTAGAGTTTTTCTCTCTTTTTTTTCATGTTTTCCCTTTTCTTTTTCTGTTGAGATTATTTGACTTGATGCATTTTCTGTGAGTGCTTTGCTTAATGCTTATTACCGCCTATTGGTTTTTTCCTTTTTTTTTTTTTAGAAGATGAAAATTTAATTGTACAACTGAGATCTTCAATAAGCAGCACATCAGAGAAAGAGGAGCAAGAAGAGATCGAGGCGAATTTTCGAAACACAAAGGATACAGGACCAGAAATAAAAAAAGGAAGTTCGCTAGAGGCAGTGAAGAGATTATTACCGAAAAACTGTCTTTATTGTTAGATAGGGCTAGTATTTCTGATAGAGACGCAGGTCGAATAATATCAGCTACTGCAGAGGCGTTAGGTTTTGACTCGCAAAATTTAATTCTAAGTAGAAGTGTAATACCACTTCGCAGACAGCTATTCTGAAAACAAAGAACTGAGCTTATCAAACATAAATTCAAAAATTCCGATTTATAGGGAGCTGTTGTGCACTGGAATGGAAAATTGCATCCAGATATCTTGAGTAAAGAAAATTTAAAAAGGGTAACGGTTTTGATTAGTTGTGGGGATGAAAAACAGTTGATAGGAGTTACTCAGCTTGAAAATAATATGGGAATTATTCAGGTAAAATCTGTATTTTCAGCATTTGGTGGGGGGCAATTAAGAAAATCCAGGGATTGTGTTTTGATACCACTGCAGTAAATACTGGTCGCCTCAGGGGAACCTGCGTTTTGCTAGAGCAATTATTAGAAAAAAAAATCTTTTTTATTTAGCATGTCGCCACCATATTTTAGAAGTTTTTCTCAAATCACTTTTTAATTTAAAAATGGGCACAACCGCTGGCCTTCAGCCAGATATTTTGAAAAAGTTTCAGACTGGATGGTCGAAGCTAGCCAAGACAAAATACAAAACTCAGAAGATAAAAATATTAGATATAAAATAGATAATTCAGACCAAATATCAAGTTTTCTTATTCAACAATTAAAAAACCAATAGCCAAGAGATGATTATAAAGAATTTATCCAACTTTGTTTAATTTTTTTAGGACTTACTCCTCCAAAAGATATTTTTTTCAGAGTACCGGGTGCTATTCATCACGCCAGATGGATGGCAAGGGCCATTTATTCTCTCAAAAATATTTTTTCAGGGATTAATTTTCATTAACGGATTTAGAAGAAAACGGTATGACAGATTTGTTTATTTGTAATCAATATTTATGTAAAAGCATGTCCCCAAACTCACTTTGGCCCCAACCAATTGGGAGCAAGTCGCATTTTCATTTTTTGATGAAACTAAAATTAATTTCCTTTGAAGAAAAAGATTATGATGATCGGGATGTGAAAGCAAAGCTCAGTCTTGAACAAGTGGATGATCTATGACAAAGAAGTTGATTTTTTTTGTTTATCATCAAACTCTAAATTTTTTCAAGAGATTTGAAATTGATACAGAATTTTTAAATATTGATTCCGATGTATGGTGTGAAAATGCACATTATTTAAAAGCTAAAAAAATAGTGAACAGTTTTAAGATTGTCAATGACACAGCTGAAAGAGGGGTGAAATTAATCCAAGACTTCAATTCATGTTTGACGAAAGACGAAGAACAACAGCAGTTTCTGTTACAAGTTATATCTAAATGTAGGAACATTTTTTCTGATTCTTCAAAAGCTATCTTACCTAAGCCATTACCACCGTAACCTGATAATAAATTGTAAATGTAAATAATAATAATAACTTCTTTCCTTTATAATGCTTCATTTTTTATAACTCAACTTTTTACTACTCAATTTACCTTAGTCAGTATATGACTAGCAGGTTGGCCACTATCATTTGTCTGTTCCATAACCTATGACATACTGAGGAGAACTAATAAGTTCGAAACCGGTCTATATCTGGTTAGGAATTGACAAATGATATTGGCTACCGATCTATCATGATTTGAAGGTATAATCCAATGCAGGTGGGGGTATTTGCCCGTTGAGTAGTTGTTTCGTTCAAATCATTTAAAAATAGTAGTTTAGTCCACCTGGGCTAGAGGTCGCCGCTCTCGGTACTTGCTTCGCAAGTAGCTATCCGCCATAGAGACATTTATGATGTTGGTCGGACAGTAGCATTTGGACCATATGAGAAGTTTCACATACCTCTCACCACTACTCAATTAATTTTCATAAAATGTCAAAACTTCAACCTTGATGAGGCATGGGTTAACGTTATCCAATTGAGCTGAAACTCATTTCTTAGCCAATTGGCAACTTTTAGGACCCCCCCCTAAAAAAATATTCGAACATTGATTTTCTGTGACCACCCTAAGAGTACAGTGTCTATTCTTATAACTAATTCCATGCCACTGTAATTGGTCTTATGGATAAGATTTTTTTTTTTTTTTCGGAATATCCGATGCCGGTCAGTCCTCCCGTGGCCTCCGACGCCTCACGGGAGTCGCGCCGGCGCATCAACTACAGCCACTCCCCACATCCCGCAGGGTTAGTGACTGTAGATACCAGAATCGTGTGCCCTAAGCAGACGGAGAGAACCCAGAATGACCGCCTTCTGCATTTGGCCTGCCAGCCACTCGGCTGATTTTTGGCAGGCCGGTATGATCTTCAGATCCGAGAGCAGCGTAGGCTTTATCCCTCCGAGTACACCGATTATAAGGACGACCATTTTGACCGAGTAGCCTGGGTACAGCACTTGGAGCTCGTACTGGAGATCGCGATATTTGGTCCGTTTCTCCTCCTCCTTCAAGGTGATGTTTTTCTCCGCAGGTGCCGAGAACTCGATGACATACATCACCTTGAGTTGATGGTCGAGGAGGACTATGTCAGGCTTGTTGGCTTGGATTAGCCTGACAGTCGGGAACGAGTAGTTCCAGTAAATCCGGCATTTCTCGTTCTCGACAACGGACTCAATATCCCCGGGGACGTAAGGCAGCACTGGTGTCTGGTCTACCCCGTACGAGTGCCTTAGATGGTAGTATAGCACTCGTAAAGCCGCGTTATGTCGGTGGATGTAGGCCGAAATCGCATATATAGGGCATGCAGAGAGTAAGTGCATGAGCGATTCCGGCGCCTGATGGCAGGTCCTGCAGTTGATATCAGGAACCTCTACACGCCACACGCGGCTACGGTAGACCAAGGTGTTGATGACACCATCCTGGCAGGCCATAATGAATCCCTCGGTCTCCGACTTAAGCCCGGCTGACCTTAGAAAGGCGAATGTCAGCCTGGTCGATAAACCCAGTGTTTCTATGTTCTTATAGAAGACGCCATGCTGGGGTTTATCGACATGCTGCCGAAACAGATTTTCCGTTTCGGCAGCTCTGATTCGGGCTTTCAGACGATTTGGCTGAAGTTCGGTGACTGACTCAACATCAGCACCTCGCCGGCCTCCTCGCCTGATGACAAATGCGAGACCGAGTTCATCTGCGGCTCTTTTTGCTGCCTTGAACAATCCTGCTCCCACTCCTACAGTTTCGTGATTTTTTACGAACCGCAAGAGGGGATCTGAGCTCCTGAGTATGTTACATGCCATACTCAGTACTACTCTGCCATGCGTACACTCCAGGCTCAAGAGTCCTCGGCCCCCCCCGTTGACGTGGGAGGTACACACGAGGAACGGACGATCTAGGATGAATACTTCTGTGAATATTCATCATCTTGCGGGTATCTCTGTCTAATTGACGCACCTCATCTACCCTCCACTTTACTACTCCGAAGGAGTAGAGCAGAATCGGAACGGCAAGCATATTAGTTGCAGACACCTTGTTCTTCCCCGAAAGTTCGGAAGACCAAATCTTTCGGAGGCGGTGTCTGTACTTGCCGCGGAGAGAATCTTTTATTTGTGATACATCCTGGATGTGCCTTTGTTGCACACCCAGATATGTATAGGTCTCTCCGGCATCCAGATGTCTTAGGATGCTTCCGTCTGCGAGCTGCGCATTTTCAGGAAATTCCCCGCATCGTCCTCTCTTGAGGTGGACGACTGCACATTTGTCCAACCCGAACTCCGTACCAATTGCCCGCGTATATTCTTCGACCACCCTAAGAGCGTTTTGTAGTTCACGCTCTCCGGAGGCATAAAGTTTAAGGTCATCCATATAAAATAAATGGGTGACCTTATGCCTCCGGTCGCTGGGTGGCCCACATTGATATCTGCGGGTTTGGCGGAGCCCAACAGACAACGGCAGCAGTGAGATGCAGAAGAGGAGAGGACTCAGGGAGTCACCCTGGAAAACTCCTCTCCTAAATGCCACCTGCTCTGTCGTGACCCGCTGTGCACCTGATGTTATGGTGAAGCGGGTCTTCCAGAGCGGCAGCAGATGTTCTATGCATCTCACTAGTGGTGCTGGTACCGCAAGACATTCGAGCAAGTACAACAATAGCTCATGTGATGTTGTATCAAATGCCTTGCGATAATCAATCCAGGCCATCGATAGATTCCGCTTGTATTGCACAGAATCCTGTGTAATACAGCGGTGTATCAGCAGGCTGTCCTTGCAACCTGCCATGCCCTTCTTGGCACCACGCTGTTCGTGTATCTGCTGGAAGACCGGATCAACAGACCTCAGTGTCCTAGCATACAAGATACGTGTAAATATCTTGTAGCAGGAGTTAAGGCAAGTGATCGGCCTATAATTCCTCGGGTCGGAAAGATCCCCCTTTTTAGGGATAAGCACAGTACGTCCCTCGACGAACCAGTCCGGAATCTGCTGCCCCTCGTTCAACCATGAGTTGAAAACTCGCGCCAGACGGCGGTGAGTGGAAGGAAATTTCTTCCACCACCAGTTGTTAATGCCGTCTGGGCCCGGGGCAGCGAAGTTCTTAGTACCAACAAGTGCTTGTTGGACTTCCTCCGTACTGATTGCCGGGCACACTTCTTCTGGCTCTTCAAGATGTCTGTGGCATAGAGCTTCGAAGTGTGCAATTGCTGGAGTGTCGCTATTGAATGGACGCGTCGTTTCGTAGGTTCCCTTCCAGAAGGTTTCGACATCTTCTACAGTCGGCGGATTCTCGACAACACGCTGTGGCTCTTGAAAGAGGCGAGAAGGATTCGTACGGAACAAATTGTTTTGTTCCATACTCCTCACCCGCCTCTTCAATGTTTTCTTTATCGCCATGAGCGCTCGGATCCTATCTAGACAGTGCTGCTTGATGGTAAGCATCACTGTTAGATTGAGAGTGTGGTGTTGACGTCTTAATCCGGCTGTTATGCGCCGGATTCTGGGAGTAAAAACTCTACCAGTCGTCTTATATTCCACCACACTCTGGATCCGAGAAGCATGTTGTCTGGCCGACTGTATCTTGCCTTCGATTTTCTGTACACGCCGCTTGGCTTTCTCGACCCCGTGATTGGTTGACCTCTCACGGGGGACGAGTTGCTTCGCGGCGTTGTACACGGCACAGTTGACTTGCCAGATGTCTGCATCTTCCGGAATTTCCTCATCGATGACCACGTCCATTCTAGCCAGGTCTTGTGGCTTTAGGTTAGCCCTGGTGTTAAGGCTAACCCTCGTCCTTAAGTCTACGTCGGTGAACTCTAAAGGATGTTCCCCATCAGCTGGTAATTGCCGCGGTGGGACTGCGGCTGGCAGTTCTTCCGGCTGACGGGGTGCCCTTACATAACCTGACCTGAGAAGAAAGGATACTTGATCTCTCAGATGTTGTTGAGAGAAGGCGCAATGCTCTGGATGCATTTCGCACCAAAGTGCATGCAATCGCGCCATGTATCCCCTTCGCTCAGGTTCGCTACTCTCGCGGCAGGTTAGCAAGTCATCCCGAAGTTCCCTCGTCCACTTAAAGCGTCCTTGTCCATTGCGGTCGTTGCCATTGAGACGTTCCGGTGAGGCCCCTCCCACTTGTCTCTGACCCCCATCCGATTGGGGTCGGTCGTGAGGGGCCCTTCTCCTTAGGTTGTATGGAACCAGAAGGGAAAGGGGTACTAGGTGGTTAGCCTTGGTACCCCGCGGCCGGCATTTGTCAGGCAGAGTTGCCTCTGCCTGTCCAGGGTGCACCAGCGTGGAGGTTGCCGGTCCTTTGCACCTTTGCATAAGATATTATTATTATTATGATTATTATAATTATTATGTTAAATTTGTCAAGTTAATTGTATTTTTATAATTTCCAAACATATATTTTTGAAATTTTAAATTAAATTTTACATTGTAAACATTCATTCATAAATGAAATAATTTTTCAATACAAATTACTATGGTAAATAATATATTCACTTGTTTTTAAGTTCTATAAAAAAAGTCTAAATCTGAAACAAAAAAAATGGTTTTTTTTTTAATCAAGTTATTAAACTTTGTATTAATCTTGGAAGAAAATAAATGTAATGAATTAAACATGTATCTATAATACTTGCGAATAAATTAGATTTTTGTTTTTTTTCATGAAACTGATAATGTTAATAGGCAAACAGATGTTTGTTTATTTCTTCTAATTTAGCTAACCTATGCAAGCAGACGAATTATTTTCTATTACTAATTTTGCTAAGCGTAGAATGTAACGTGTTAAAGTGAAATACCTCAAGTCAACCCTTTCAATTTTTTATTCAACAGAATAACTTATCCTGACAAGAGTGATGGATTGACTTGAAATTTGGCAAGATTATACCTCCTTAGATGTGGATTGAGCCCATTCAAAATGTGTCAGATCAGTTTTATTAGGTAGGATTTCACATAGATGACCTATTGAAATGATTAATAAGGAGAAGTCTAGGTTTCCTTTTCACGATATGTTCTGTTCTAAAACAGAGGTAAACCTCTTTCAGTTAAAATTGCAATCATCATTGAGGTTCCAGGTACTCACTAATTTTCTTTATGTTTTTAGAGCTAAAATAACATAAAAGTACCTTTAGGTGGATATTTTACTGTTCGCTTACAATACTTCATAAAGTAAATATGCTTGTTAGTAAAAATATAAACGTTGGTACACATTATAAAAGAAATAAAATTAATAATGCACATGATATGGCTTATGAGAATATTATTCCTCAAATACTTATTACTGCTGGTCATAATCATAAAATACTGCTATTAAATTTGATCAAAGCATTTTTATAGTGATTTAATAAAAACTTCATTTTTTATGATTGGATATTAACTTTATATTTATCGGTATATTTTTCTTCAAGTCATTTAATTAAATGTAGTGAGTTTTTAGTCATCTTGATCAATAAATATTAGAAAGTATCGAATGAAATACATATATTTTAAAAGATATTAAACGAATTATACCATGGGCACAGTAAACTATAACCAGTAGCTTATCTCTCGCTGTTGCCAGGCCTCGGCGCCGGGAACCTTCAAGAGCCACTACTCTGAAGCGCTACTCTGAAAAGCATCAGTGTAGTAGTGGCCGTCAGAGTGAAGTGTATGTTAAGCGAAATAAAAAATAACGCTTGGTGTAAGTGCTTTACGTATAATTGGTTTACTGTGACAATTGTATGCATTTTATTTTATTTTAAAATGAGGGACGATAAGAAAAAACGGAGAATGGTTTGATCATGTAAAGGGTGTACAAATAAGTTATTGTAGTAATGAAAAGTTCATTTCCTCGTGATGCCAAAAGATAAGTGAAAAACTGTTATATTCTGCAAGCATAAAACATACTGATTTTAGTATAGGAGTTAGGTATTGTTTAGCAAAAATAAGAACCATTAATTTTAGGATTAAAATGAAAGTATAAATAAAATAGGGAATTGAATAAAAAAATAAAATCTTTAATTTTGTATTTACAATTAGACGAATGCTCTTATGCATCTATTTTGAATAATTTTTAAAGATATTATAGAATAAATTTTAAAATGTGTGTATGTTGTAGACGAATTACAAATTAGTCATTTTATGAAAAGTTTAGTCATTTTTTAAATGATATTGGTGCTTTCATTTTGTAAATTCATATTTTTTTAATTCAACACTGATAATTTCGGCCCGGCGGTGACGAGTTATTATTAGATTTATGTAAGGCAATATATTAGCGATTATTTTTAACACAACGTATCTTGGGGTTCTATTATTTTCGAGCCATTTACAGGGTGAAAGGGTCAAATAAAGCTAAAGCATATTGAGGGTGTCCCATAATTAAGTACCTACTTTCAAAGGGGTGATAAGACTGTAAAAAATAAGTTGAGTTTTGTATATTAACATTTGTCTTAATCAGCTCATAAGGGAGCTACAATCCCTTAAAAGGGGTAAATACAACATAGTTACTTGCCAATGAATTAGAAAAGTCTTAAGTTGCAAAAATAAAATTTGAACCATTTATTAATTTCATAATGTTACATGTTTTAATAAATTTTTATCTAAATATCATGATCTGTTGGGGTAATTACAAAGGAGGTGGGGGTGAATGTTTACCATAACATTTTGTCCTATTTTTTGTTTTATTTTTATACATTTATAGCGGAAAGAAACGACAGTATTAAAAACTACATAAAAAAAGGTCCTCTTACTAAATCTCGACATAAGTTATCGTTTTGGAGTTATTTGTATTTAAATATTGCAATACAGGATGGGTATACAATAATCGATACTACATACCTCTACAAAAATAATTTCGCATTTTTAATTATGAACCTGTTTAAGGCAACTGTTTATATACAAAATAAATTTATTAATTGAAATTTTAAGATATGTCGAAAAAAATTTGTTAGTTATTTGGAAAAATTAATAAAACGTTTATTTCTTATTATTGTTGTTTCATTTATTTTTTTTTATTTTACTATTAACCTTATGATTAAATGAACAATTAATAAATCCAGTCTTTAAGTCTACAATAAATTACCAATGAAATAATAATGAAAATTGTAATTTAAAAAACAATGCTAATTTAACTCAATAGATATTACTTCATGTCGCTTACATTTATGTTACTCCATTACGATTGTTCCTTTAATAGTAAAATATCTATTTAGAATGCCATTTATGTTAGAACACCCTGTGCACATCCTACAATAGGTATAGAATGATAAACTACATAAAACTAAAATAATATTTTAAAATAGCGTTTTATCAGTGGTACGCCTATGGAAAAATCATAAAACTTCGTCAAAGCACGCGTTCGTAGTATTAGGGTTTTTCGAGTGCAGAACATGTTTAACCAGTAGTTAGAACCTCTGAATTATCATTGGTTGAGTTCAAAATCAAAATTAATTTCAACCAATGATAATCGAGAGGTTATAACCACTGGTTTATATTTCTTTGCACCCAAACAGCCTTATTGTTTTCCTGTGGCCGAGGTCACCGAGCGTCGAGCGAAGCATCAAAGGGATCGCCAGAGAGATAAGCTACTGGTTATTAAAACATTTCTTTCTTAAACTAAAATATAATTTACTTTTTACATGCTCACATAAAACAGTCTTACATCGACTTTTGATTTTCATAATTTGAGTGGAAAAACGCATCATCAAGTTGACGTTTACTCTCAGAAGTATAACTTCTGGGGAATTTGACATCAATTTCTCGATAAAAATAGTATTACCACTAAACTGGTCACCACAAAAGTTTCAAATGGCACACAGAGTCGAATAATACCTTATTTTAAACGTCCATTCATTGTCTTTACGATGGCGAAGTAAATTTGTTTTCCTTACCATTCCCTCAGAATACTTATTCCAAAGGGAAATAACTCAAACAAGAAAAATGTCAACACAAGTATTGTTTGTTGTTTGATGGTACAGTTAATATCGGTGTGATAAAGTTTTAAAATTTCGTAATATAATTCCACTGTGTCCCAAATTACTCGATTTTGGCTATTTCTTCTAGTTCTAAACCTGATAGAAAAAACAGACCGTGGTGTCTAGATAGGTGAAAGCCGCATTTCGATATCTCCAATCATTTTCGAGATATCGGTGAAAATTGACGTTTGGCACATTTCGAAAATGCGTCACAACTTTCTCATTTGTGAATATCTTTTCAAGCAGTAAAGGCTTACTACAAGCACTTTTCAACATAAAATAAGATTACATCTTTTAAAAAAAAATTATCACTACTAAATTTTAAGGTATCAAGTACAACTCTCTTATGTCAAATGGGAATCATAGTTGGCTTTGACTTCTAAATATCGGAAAAATTCAATCTTTTAAGAATATGTGTGTTTAGGAGATTTTGGTCAATCTAATTATGCTACAAGTTTAAGACCACTAATATTGTAATCACTTATGTAATGACGGGTTAAATCACGCAAATTTGTGTATCCAAGAAAAAAGTTTGATTTTCTTTCAAAAACTCATCATTTTTGTGGCGCACTTGTTTTTCGGCCTACAATGTCCATATTTTACCATGAACTGGTCTGCGTTGACAACTTATAGCACCACAATGCTTTTAAAATATATTGAAATATCACGATATTAAATGTAGTAAAGTATGAAAGCCTGACCCTACACTTTGTATAAATATTATATCACGTTGCAAAGTGCATGAGAATTAAAAATCATGCCGTCGGCAGGCAGCGAAACTTCCGGCTCTAGGAGCCTTATCAGGACAACATAAGAAGCAAGAACTGTTATCTATACGGCCTGCAACAGATTATCAAGAAATGCATTGCATATACTGTACACCACTATAGAGAATGTAAAAAAAAGTTTTCATTGTGAAATTTATAAGACCTCTTAGAAAATGCTTGTCTGGTGATATAACACCATTATTTTAGAAATTAACAGTTACTTCTGGAGGTCATATCTAAGAGTTACTTTGTGGCTGACATTCATAAATCTAACGGAAGTTAATAATCCTCACACAAGAAGTCACAAAAGAAGTTTCAACTCTCAAAAAAACTTCTATAAAAATACTTATAGGAATAACATGTGGTAACTGGGATGGTGCAGTTTTATGTACCACGTGGGCTAACATATGTTTGCGGCCAGAACTTCTGTCAGTGTTTACTGAATTTGGAATCAACAAGATCTTAATAAATTTGAATTGAATGAATTTGAATATATTTTTAATAAATAAAATATTTTTAAATAACTAGTAAATAATTTTTTCTATTACCTCCTCTTGGAATTTTACAACTTTCTAAATTACGTGGTTTTTAATATTAAATGTAGCTATTTTCCAAGTACAAAATATCAAAAGTGTGCTGCAACTTCTTGCAACACACTTTTGGTAGACTGTTGCACCTTTGTTTTTAATAATTAAAGTTGTTTTACTGTTTTACAGGTATTTGCATATTTTATTTGCAAAACTTGATCTTTGTATAAGGCATATGCAAAATTTGGTTTCTGAATTCTTTAACAGTAATTATTTCTTAATATTATATGATTTTTAACAAAAATTCAGTCATCTAATCGTAAATGTCTGCACTGTTATTTTTAACACAATATAAACTAAATATTTGAAAAAATATTATATGCGTAATGTACACTAATATAAGTAAGAGGAAAAACAGGTAGAGTCTCTTGGGTCGGTCCTAAATCAACATTAATTTTATTATACAACTTCCAATACTTATGAAGTTAAGATTTAAGTTTGTTTCGTCTTAATGTCGGCCGTCTTCTTAAAAAATCGAAAATCATAATATTTAAAGCAACATTTTTTATTTTCTCTTAAATTCATTGCTTTTAAGTTTGCTTAAAAAAAATAAAATTATCTGTACACAAAATATAGTTAGCTTCAGAAGCCCAAAAGTTACAGTCCGCCACTGCCTTTACCAAAAACTAAAGAGATTGGTTTTTCAACTTTATCGAAAGTCATTAATTTCCCAAAGACCATTATAAACCCTAACCTTCACAACAGTTATTTCTTCCATATCATCCTTATCCCTTCTGATTTTGACCTAAATATGTCAGGGTAGGCGTAAAACAATTGAACACTTGGCATTGCAAAAAACAACCGGCATGTCGTTTACAGCCACCACTGACAAAGACACATTTAGCGTATATCAATTACACACTCAAGGGTAGTGAAAGGATGTTCAAATGCATGTTCACTATTCTTACACAATTCCCAGACATCCATTAAAAACATCAGAAGAACCTTTAAAAATAACAAAATTATAACGTGCTACTAAGGCAAGCATATACATTTCAGAACATTCGAGGTAATTAATTAAAGATGACGAGCAACAAAGCTCTTAAAATATATTAGATATTATATTGTTCACGGAAAGAGTGATTTATTTCTGCTTACCATGTCAGTTAGTAAATACGAATTGTGTTTTATTATCAGATATCAGATATTTTGTAATAGATTTGGATAAGCTTCTAAAAAAAAAATAAGACATTTTTACTGGTATTTTTTTTATTTGATTTAACGAAACCTTAGTACGGTATGGTTCAGAAAGCACGAGAGAACTCAAAAAATGTTGAAACATGAAGTTAAAATGCCAAATTTATATAGGGTGTTACAAGTATGATTGCCATTATTTTAACAAGTGATATATTGAACTAAAAGGAACAAAAAAAATTCTAAATAATTTTTTTGCTACCTCGTACCATTGCCGAGTAAGCTGACCCTTGGGTAACTCTACGATGCGATGTTGTCATCGCATTTGAACTTTTTTTAAGAATTACTGAAGTACACAATTTTTTCTCCGAAATTATGAAATTAATACATTTAGGTATAAAACAAATCAAATTAATAAATTAATAAAACTTCCATTTGATAATAATATAGTATTGTTATAGAAATATAAAATCAACAGCAACGGAACTTAGGCTAAGGGCTGGGGGATGACGCTTGATGCGTGCTGCACACGTACTCTTTATTCTATATTAACGGCTTATTGCATTGCATTCAGATTATCATGTACCATCCTTTAGACTTGTCGAAATTTATTAATACATTTGGATTAATGTGGATGAAACCACCGACACATCAGTTCGGATACTAAGTAATGTTTTGATAGGTAGAATAGATGAGAACTTAGTAAGGATATTTACGTGTAAAGTGTTAGACACTTCAATTGCAAATATTATATCTCATTTAGTACATACATCTTTAAGAAAACTATGGGTTGACAAATACGTTCAGAACGGCGAAAAACTGGTACTAATTATAATGGATGCGGTTTCTTATATTGGTAAAGTCTGAAAGAATATAGAAACAAATATGCCCCAATGTCATGTTTAGCTTACAAGCTCAATAGTGTTTACAATACAATTTGTATGATATATTTCAATGTACATAATTTGTAGAGTGGAATGAAAAATAATAGTAACTGATAATTTTTTGCTAATTATTCTTTACTTTTACAAATCTTATCACAGATAAGTATAACATATATCTTTTTAAACAATTATTTTCCCGGCTATTTGCCAAAACGCTGAAACTTGGATTACAAAAAAGATAATATGCACATTATGTTCAGTACAACTGACTCAATAATGTTATTTTTAATTTCAACTATTCTGTCTAGTAAAACCAAAAATAAATAAAACACAAGGTACTCACCAGTTGAACACTCACTTTAAAAACTTTAAAATATCTACCGACACGTGTTTCTGCTTGCATTGCTTCATCAGGGTAGCCAGCACATTTAAAGAATCAAAGGCAACTAAACTTGTAAACCTTAATGTAATAAACATTAATGGCTTCAGAGAACAGAATAATTGAAATTATATAGTGGAAATTCCCCTTGGGGTCGAATAATTTAAAAACAAATTAAGTTCCTCTTCTTGGTAAAAGTTTAAAATATAGAGTTTTTGTAATCCAAGTTTCAGCGTTTTGGCAAATAGCCGGAAAAATAATTGTTCAAAAAGATATATGTTATACTTATCTGTGATAAGATTTGTAAAAGTTAGTAAATAATAATTAGCAAAAAAATTTCCAGTTAATATTATTTTTCATTCCACTCTATATTTTAAACTTTTACCAAGAAGAGGAACTTAATTTGTTTTTAAATTATTCGACCCTAAGGGGAATTTCCACTATATAATTTCAATTATTCTGTTCTCTGAAGCCATTAATGTTTATTACATTAAGGTTTACAAGTTTAGTTGCTTTTGATTCATTAAATGTGCTGGCTACCCTGATGAAGCAATGCAAGCAGAAACACGTGTCGGTAGATATTTTAAAGTTTTTAAAGTGAGTGTTCAACTGGTGAGTACCTTGTGTTTTATTTATTTTTGGTTTTACTAGACAGAATAGTTGAAATTAAAAATAACATTATTGAGTCAGTTGTACTGAACATAATGTGCATATTATCTTTTTTGTAATCCAAGTTTCAGCGTTTTGGCAAATAGCCGAGAAAATAATTGTTTAAAAAGATATATGTTATACTTATCTGTGATAAAATTTGAAAAGTTAGTAAATAATAATTAGCAAACAATTTTCAGTTATTATTTTTCATTCCACTCTATATTTTAAACTTTTACCAAGAAGAGGAACTTGATTTGCAAATAATTTGTATTAACAGCTTCAAACAAATCTTTTTAAAAGCAACGCATCATATGATTCTGTTCTGGGAAATGCAACTACCATTGGTGCCCATTTTAACATGATAGGGAACATTGACAGTATAAAAGTGTAGTGCAGTAAGTACATGCCAGTGACACAAATGCTGCTTCAACCCTTCAGCAATCCGAGGAGATTTAAGTTATATACATGTACGTTTTTCATCTAGCCATACGAAAACTGAACGTGATGGATGTTTTATTTGATCTACGCCAACAATTTATCTAATTATTATGGGTTTTCCTGAGAGCTTAAAATAATTACTTTGTAAAAATTCAGGATTCGGTACTATGTGCCATATAGTGGATCTTCTTACTGTCAAGGAAATGGAGTTTTCCATGCCATAGACATATGGAACCTTTTAACAATTTTACGAAATTTAAATATGCATCAGTTATATCTGTAGATATTGAGAGGTTATCCTAAAAACTTAAATGGATTTTCAGGAAGAGACGTCGAAAATTAACTTCGGAACATTTGTAAGAGTTTAAATTGCATGACTTCATTAAACTTCCCCAGCATTGACAAGAAATTACAAATTCTTTTGTTAACTGGACGTGTTATAAAAATTAATAATCTGAGTAATGTTTGTAAATAAGTATTGTATAGTGTGAATATTTCTTTACCTTACATAATTATTTATTTCAATTAAGTATAAATTAGAAAATGTCCCAAATTCGATGCTCACCATTGGGATCTTGGAAACGGTAAGAACTACAAGGTTGGTTAAATGGGATAAGTTTTAGCAAAATTTATGCTGATTCCAATTTCATTAAGAAATCACTGCTAACTGAACCGTTTTTGAAATTTTCAAAAAAAAACGAAAATTTTCTGATTTATCTTTTTGGATGTATCCTTGGGCAGGCAGGTTTTAAACTTTTACATTATTAGAACACTTTTTGGAGACTAATATTTTGGTCTAGAAACTAATGCTCGAAAGTCTTTTGTTTTTTCTTTTGGCAGCCATATTAGATTTTTCGTTTTTCAGATTGCGCTTAAAAAGAGCTTTCAGATGATGTATCATATGCTGAGGAAAAATTGTTTTCAAGGGACTAATTTAAGAAAAGTTATCCACTGCTTCACAAAACAAAATAGTAAGCCATGGAAATTAAAAAGTTTTTGTAAAGTCAGAGACAAGAAAGTTGTTATTCAGACGACGACTAATTCACAGCCACACAAAAAAAAATTCGGATCTGGGGATCAGATCATGTTTACTACCTATATGTTTTTGGGGTCGCTGAATCCGAATCCGGGGTCTGTTTAAGCCCATCACGTCAGGGCTTTGCCATAACCTCAAAAAACCCAATAATTTGTGCTATCTATGTACTTAAAATCTGTAAATTGCTTTATTTGTACAATTTTCTAAAAATATCAATTTTTAGACGATCGCTAAGGTTTAACTTGTCATAAAATTGTCAATAAAATGTTCAAAATTTGTACAAAGAAATTTTCTTCATCAATGACCATTCTTGCATGCAAAGTAGTTAATTATTAGTAAAATTTTAAAAACGCTTTTCTAAAAACGACGAAATTCACACATAACTTTCAGTAAAATTTAGTTAACTGTGGTTTAAAACAAATAATAAGCATTACTCTTAGTTGCCAGTTGTTCACTAAATAGTAGTGGCATTATTGTAAATTGTTCAAGAATACTCTTCAAAGTGTGATTATTGCAAAATGGCGCACAAATTCTCAAATGAAGAAAAAATTTGATATATTAGAATGTTATTTAAAAGTAAATAGAAATTCGACAAACGCATCGGCTTCCTATCTAGAAACATTTCCGGAGAGAATGCAACCACATAGAACAGTTTGGAAGAATTACGGGAATTTTGCTAATAAAAGAGACTGGTATGATATTGATATTGTTGACCGCACAAACAATATTATCGAAGCTGTTAACAATAATCCCCGCATATCAGTTCGACAAATTGCAGACGAAACACATATTCTTAAGACAACTGTACACAAGACATTAAAACAATGGAAATATCATCCGTACAAACTTACGATTGTCCAAGCTTTAAACAATAATGATTTTGGTAGAAGACTTGAATTTTGTCGTTGGTTTAATCAGAAATGCGAAGAACAACCTGATTTTCAATCGAGAGTTATATGGACCTATGAAAGTCCAAAGAAGATTCCAATGTTTGGTGTGGCATGATAGGTATAACTTTTCTCTTACTATTCTTCTCCTATGATCTGCCTGTAACCCTTTCCTTAATTATTATTTTCAGATCGCCATTTAATTGGTTCATTCATTTTTCACAACAATTTAACGGGAGCAGCCTATCGTGAACTTTTAGAAAATCAAGTTTTACCCGAGATAAGACAGCTTTTTACAGAACAAGAAAAAAGCGAATTGTGGTTCCAACAACATGGCTGTCCTGCACATAATACTAATAATCTTAGACGGATATTGCAGGAAAATTTTGATAACCGCATAAATTCAAATAGAGGACGAGTGTTGTGGCCTCTCCGCTCGCCTGATATAACCCCTCCTGATTTTTATTTGTAGGGTACGGTGAGAAACGAAGTGATGATTTTGAGAGTCCGGAAACTATCGATATTTTGGAAGACAGAGTTAGGGACGTTTTCGGCACAATAAATGCCAATACTCTCAGAAGAGTAATCAGCTCAATTAGGCGTAGATACCAAAAATGTATTCAACTAAATGGAGATCATATTGAGTTTTATTAAATATTCTTACTTCTTTACTATCATTTATTCTATTATGTTAATTTCCGGTTATTAAAAAATTTTCTCCATATCGATTATGTTCAGTATTTTAACAGAAAATTAAAATTATTTATAAATGTCAAAATGGTAACCTTAATTTTACTGTTATTTTTTATAACAGTTGGTATTAAGTATGTTCATGAAATCAAAATAAAATTTTCCTCGGCATGTGATACATCATTTGAAATCTCCTTTTAAACATAATCTGAAAAACGAAAATTCCAATATGGCTGCTATAAGAAAAACAAAAGTTATCTTGGATATCTCAAAAACAAAAGAATGTCGAACATTCGTTTCTACACCAAAAGAATATTAGTCTCCAAAAAGTGTCCTAATAATGTAAAAGTCTAAAACCTGTCTGACCAAGGATTCCTTGACTACAGCCAAAAAAAGAAATCACAAAATTATCGTTTTTTTGGAAAATCCCAAAAACGGTTTCAGTTAGCCGTTATTTCTTAACGGAATCAACATAAAATTTACTAAAACTTATCCCATTTAACCGACTTTGAAGCTCTTATGATTTCCGAGTTCGCAATGGTGAGCATCGAATTACGAACACATGGTATATGCATTAAAAATATTGTGGAAACCAAAATATACATGTTCGGCAAATGTACGATTTGGTCCTACATGTGAGTTAAAGCATGCAATGTCACCCCATCATTCTACAAAATTTGATGGTTAGGAGGAACACCAACGTGCACTTAGATTCAAATGTTTTCTATTACCCCTCCACTCCATGCAAATAGGCTGAAACAGCGAGAGTTGTTTCAAATCGAACAGGCGTTAAAAGGAAAGCAAATAATGACGTGTATGGATCATGCCCTCTCCATCTGTAGTGAGCACAGTGATCACTGCCATCAGTACTCCACATAAGAAATCTTCACGTACATCATTTGCTTTCTTTTAATACCTGTCGAGTTGATTCAAAGCTTGCTGTATTTGTCGAGTTTGCTTGCATCCAAATCGTAAATTTGTGGAACGTGTATACCCATTTTATTAGATTCTTATTCGTAAGGAGACGTATAGAAACTAATTGTGATAAAAGAAACTTGAATAAATATTTAATAAATGGGATTAGACATAATTTACGTGGTTAAATTGTGATTGTCATCTAACTTTAATTATTATTTTAATTCGGCATCACTGAATGTGAAAAAACAAGATTCTCAT
The DNA here is from genome assembly GCA_029963845.1 of Rhamnusium bicolor. Taxonomy (NCBI): domain Eukaryota; kingdom Metazoa; phylum Arthropoda; class Insecta; order Coleoptera; family Cerambycidae; genus Rhamnusium; species Rhamnusium bicolor. Next base: position 1,021,077 of record JANEYF010003153.1, read on the forward strand.
TTTAATAAAGTTAATTGCGTTGGAAGACATTTACAAAAGGATTATTGCGCATAATTTAAACAACATTTACTTGAGGAGACTTAGTGGGTGCTTAGGTAGTTTCAAAACGGCTAAAAATTTTAAGATCAGCCAATAGTGTACAGGATGCCGTATATAAAACTGAAATTCATGAGGATTAACAGATTCAAGTATACATTCACAAAAATTAAAAATAAAGAGGAATGAATAAGATAGCTTCATTTCAGTATTCTTAGAAGCACATAAAACCAAACGAACTTCTGAACAAAGTTTATATAAAAATGCTTTGTTTTGACGACATATTTTAATACAAACCGTGAACTCTAGCCAAAACCTACCACAAACACTAACAAATTGAAATTTTTCAGTTTTTTTCTAACAAGTTATGAACTACCATTATTTTTTAAATTAAAGTATACAGGATGTTAGAAATATGAGTACCATATTGTTAACAGGTGATATAATTGGACTAAAAGTAACAAAAAAGTCTTATACAGCATGTGTCGAGAATTGAACGGTTTTGCCAGAAAAAAAAATTCTAAGTTACCAAGGGCCAGCTTGAGAAATGCATGTTCAGTTGCCCTTAGATAGGACTATTGAGTGCTGTAAATCACGTAATCGATTTTTAATGCGTAGCTATCTATTTACTATCGTAATATAATGTTGGTGTCTTGACTACATAACTTGTAAAATGGAAGGAGTTGCAGCTCCAGAACATACCCTTGATAACTGGATTCGAAGATGCCATTTTGAATATTTTTTATAACGTCTATGTGTGACCTGTAGCTATTTTTTTTATTAAAGTTGGTAAGTAAATTCTTTATAGAATATTATGCCAATACTAATAGGTATTTAGTATTTAAGTTCTAAATATTCTGAAATAATATTAATAGTGCCATTTAAAAAATATTTGTCAAAGATAACGAAACATTTTTCAAAGCAAACCTGGTGGTGTACCACCAGGTTTGCTATATACTATATGATGTACCTAGGATAGGTAACGATTGAGTTCAATGCTACTTTCTCCTAGGTTAATTATTATATAGCTTGTGTCGCGTTGTTGCCTGATACCGTATGTATTTTTATTTCATACTCGGTAATGGTACGAGTTCGAAAAAAAAAGAATTATGTATACTGAACGATTTCGGCTAGTCACACCGTTCACTTCACATATTCATATCCTCGAAAACAGGTGTATAACACATGTGTTAGAATTTGTTTCATAGCGAATATATGTACAGAGTGAAAATAGGCATTTCCCACACTTTTTTTTATTTGCTGAATCGATAGCATTTGAAAATCTAAATACACTAAATTTTTGTTCACCCAGTAAAGGGTAAAAATAGTAACAAAGTTTTGAATTTTAATTGTATGACGTCATCCGACTAAGTTCGCACCGAAACACA